>JBAMAW010002129.1:0-13874 GCA_037043295.1 Amiota minor
CCAAGATAAATAGAACAATCACGGGAGCTCCATGGTATATCAGGAATGAAGACATTCATAAGGGCCTGGAAGTGCCACCTGTCAAAGATGAATGTTTCAAGCGTATATGAATAAACTAATTCGATATGTTAATCCCCTAGCCAGAGTCCTTGTCCATACAAGGAACTCATCTCGACTGATCCGTAACGATCGTGCTGCCCTTTTGATTAATTAGAGGCTCGTAGTGCTAAGTGAACTCCTTCCTCTTCATTGTAGGAGGGATTAGTTTTTTTAAGAATTGTATCCTTATTGTTTGTCCTATGTATTTATATAGGAGATTCAATAAATTCTATAAAAAAAAACAAAGGAAAGGAAAAAAAAACCTTTTAACATCAGTCTGAAAAGTGTATGTTACCAGTGAATAAACTTTATGCAGGCTGTCTAATTTAAGCGAAAACGAAAATACATTGGAAATATTAAAAAATTAACAAATAAAGGATGTTACAAAACATGAGTTTTGTGTAGGGAGTTTTCCGAGTAATTCTGACTATTTATAAGTTTGGTTCTGAATCCTAGTTTTTCCAAAAGTTTACAAGCCCTTGTTTATCATAAAATCTTCTCTTTTTCTTACGCTGTTATCTATTGATTACACAACAAATCGATAGTTTTTTTTCTCAAAAATATTGTCCGGAATGAAAATAGCTATGTTCCCGAAATATTTGTAACAAACGTCTTTCTTCATAATTCGCTTTTTTACCAAAAATACCGCGAGCCATCATACCCATTATAATTCAGGTTCTTATTAGAAAAAGTTGTTTATCTTTAATCCTACTGAAATTTAGACACTATAAGTTTTTGATATAGGTGCTATTCATTTTCTGGAATCATCCAAACCGTACGACTAGTATCTCCCATACAAACCCACCATTAAAATTCCTGTTCTTATTCGATAAAAATTTTTTTTGGTTTTTCACTATTGAACAGAAATTTAGACACAGTACGATGGCCATTCAACAAGTACTTAGCCTCACCGCCCGATGGCTCTCTTAGTTTGTATTGCATCTTCACGAACTCCAGTAGTTCAGTACCGAAGTGACTTGTGGTCGATACCCAGTCATGTTCGGTTTTTAATTTGTCCCAAGCTCTTGCGGTGTCTGGGGGGGAAAGTGGCGTTGGATAGAAAGTAGAGTAGAGTAGAAGAAAAGGAATAACTTGGCATTTTAATCCACCTTCGGATCCTCATTTTGGCGGTCAATGGAAGGCTGGAGTAAAATCCATGAAGTATCATTTGAATAGAACTATTGGTGAACGGATATTAAAGTTTGAGGAGTTAGCCACATCACTCGCGCAGATTAAGATATGCCTTAATTCAAGGCCGTTATGTCAGTAAATCCATTATTATTATTTAATCGAAGGAAATATAAAGTAGCGTATTAACATTATGTAACATTTAATTGTATTTCAATTCAATCGATAAGTTTCATGAATTTTTTATTCTTCCTGCAATCAGGTTAGAGTTTTACGCCGATGTCGACGTATCATAGCTTCGAATATCCAAGAGGCTGCTGCTACAAAGGTCATCATATTAAGACAGTGTAAGGTGACTGAATAATTAAATCTATCCCGAACAAGACCTTGTAATTTTGTTAACAAAAAAAAAACAAAAAAAGTAAACTTACTATATATCAAAAATTATAAAACATGCAGACTACACTTAGAATAAGCTACTTACCCACAAAAGGACCAGCTGCCAGAGTAAAGATGCCCGAGATGAGTAATTGCAAACCAGATGCACCTGGTAACCGATTTAATGGCACACAACCGGGAATAATTAATGGCCAAAATATTGTACGTATACCTTTGCATAATCCAATCCAAACAAAACTACTCAGAATTATCGCATATGAACGTGTACATGCGACAACAGTGCGTCCCAGTGCAATGCCAACAACACCAATAAGAAAGAAAACCCGATTATCCCAAGAGATCTTTTCCGTAAGAAATGGTACTAAAAAACGCATTGTAATATCCAGGCCGGCCAATATAGATATGGCTAACGTAATTTGTGATGTATCAAAACCAAAATCGGCCAAGATGAATGGAGTCAATATGGAAAAGTTCAATTCACCGAAATTGATAATTGTCAGACCGGCTACTAAATTCACAAATGTGAAATCTCGTAATAAATCGAGATCAAAAAATGTTACGACTTTTTGAAGGAAGCTCATTTGTTCAGTGGTTATCTCAAAATCCCTATTATGATCGAAATTAAGGTTATCACTACGTTGAGATTGATTGAAAATGCCATCAATGCCTCCAGTGATAGTATTATCTTGTCGTATATTATTATTATTTTTTCGAACATCATAAATGACATCATCTTCAAGTCGGGCACGTTCTAAAAGAGCTTTCTTCTCGGCGCAAGTGCAATAGAGTTTGCCTTGCAAATCAAGATTTGATAATTGATGTCGTATAGTATTTGTGCGTTGTTTCTGTTCATCGCGTTCTCGTTTAAAATTTTTCGGCTTGAAGAATTCATTTGTGATCATGTCTTCTTCAGGAACGACTTTTTTGAGACGATTTGTTAGATCCAAATCTTTTGAACTTGAGCCAGTCCGAATGCGCGATTTGCCTCCTTGTGATGCCAATGATAGACGTGAACCGAACCAACCATCATTTGCTAGCGATAACATCGGTGTGCCTGGTTCGATAATCTCATAGCCAGGCTTGTCAACATCATCGTCCTGATACAAATATTGACTGGAAAATATGCCTGTATCACGTTTTTGTTGAAGAGTACAATATTTACACAAATATTCGTGTTCCGGCGTTGCAGCAATTGCTTCTGCACTAATTTCTGCCGACGGCGCATGATAATATACTGGCTGATAAATCAGCGCGCAAACGAAAGAGTGCAATGAAAGGGAAGCAAAAATTAGCACTGTACCTTGTACACCATAAATTGCAAGTAGGGACGTTACAAAGTACGGAAGAAAAATTGGTCCTAGACCAGTTATAGTCCATGAGAAGCCAGCAGCACGACGACGTTTATTACGAAAATAAGTGTTTATGGCCAATGAGGATGCTGAAACACTGATACCCATACCAAAACCTATCGATTATATTAATTATTTTTATTCTATTTACGAAATATATTATTTACCTACCAAACAGTAAAGCATATGCAAACATATAACCGGCAAAAGTCTCACAAAATGCTGTCAAAACAATGCCGAAAAATATGCAAAGTGACCCAGCCATGGCAACTTGACGAAAGGTAAAACGGCGAAACATTGGTCCATTAAGAAGACCAGTACAAGCTGATATCGCCGGATTTGTATTTATAATTGTTGTAATCTGTGAACTAGTCAAGTGAAGTGTATTAAGCCGCTCGCGGAATATAAAACCAAATTGTTGCAAACATGGATAAATTGAAAGCTGAAAATTTGTTAAAAATGGGGCATATTCTTATTAATATTATTGTAAAATTGTTCCATATTTAAATCTTTATTGTTTATATACGTACATTAGAAAGCCCAGCTGCAATGCATACTAACCAAGCCCAACCACCATCGGGTGCTATGAAATTCTCCCCAAGATCACTTTTATCATTTCGATTATAATAATAGGTGCCGAGATGACTACGTTTATTTGCTCTTCCATGTGGTGGTGGTGCTACTTCCATTCTTTTGGTTTGTGTTGTTGGATTTATTTTAACTCTGGTTGCTGCTACTTTTTGCAATGAAGTTGCATTTATTGGAAACGTCGTCTCATGGTAGACCTTTATATGATTTTTTGTCTCCATATCATCCATCCTGATTTTAAGTTAGATCGAGTAAGGGAAATTAATCTAAAATATAAAACATAATGCTTATGATAGTACATATGCAATATCTTTGTTGATATATATTGTAGTATGTATGTCTGTGCATACATGTATATAAATTTGTGAATCAACATAGTGTGCAAAGACTTCGTAAACGATATCGTTTACGAGCATTTTGCGAGACTTTTGCGGACAAAATTTTATGACGAAATCCAAAAACAATACGAAAATGCATCGTCTCTCTATGAAATATAACTTTTTTGGTATATAAGTTTCAAATAATTGAATGATTCAATAACAAATTAATATTAAAACAAAAAACATGGACCAAGTGCGAGTCAGACTCTTACACGAAGAGTTCCGTACCAGATTGGGGTTTGTATGAGAGGTACCCCCCTAGTGATCGGATGCGGTTGGTTCCAACAAATGTAATGTGCCTATTCTGGAAACTTCTATTGTCCAAGTTTCAATTCGAACTTCATGACAAACGTATAATACTATTCACTGCATGAAGATGGAAGTCGCTTGAGGAACTCAGAGTAAGAATGGCTCAAATGGAGGAAGTGGTCCAGCAACAGGATACACACCTCCAACGTCAACAGTCTGAGGCACAACAGGAGCAGTTGCAGCTTAATCAGCAACTCCTACAGTTGCACTTTCAACAGCAACAGCAGGAGTGCCAAAAACGAAAACAGCAACAATAATGGCTACGAAGAAAGATATCAATCAGAAGCTTAGACAGATTCGGTCATTGAACCGGTAAATGCACTTTGCAGCGGGGATGACAACTATTACAATTTGGCGTCAACATTATAGCAAATGAGAAAGTTTCCGGAGAATGAGCGAATTGTGTAAGGCAGCTGGGTATTATTAAGGCTGAAACCGACATTAAAAATCAAAACACGAAATAAATAAGAAACATATATATGTTTGATGATAGTAGTCCATACATTTACACACCAGAAAGGGTATACAAAGATATATTAAATATTAGCTGTGCCTGCGACTTTGTATATGTGGAATTCGAAATATGTTTACAATACTTAAAAACGCGAAAGAAGGAGAGAAAAAAAAAAACCGGCAGTTTTTGCTACACGACTAGCCCGCGACCTTCCCACTTTCATTATCAACAAACCAAAATTGATAAATAGCCTCAAACACGAAACACAAATAAAGCAAAAGCACAAACAACGAAACACACTGTCTCTTTCTTGTCTCACTTTAAATGATCATAAAATACAGAAACAAAGAGCGCAAGAGCTCTGAGAGGAAAAACACAAAGCATTATACTTGGTCGCGCATTGGTTTTCAAAAAACTTAATACATAAAAATATTCTAATCAAAGTTAAAAACTGAAAAAATAAGTAGGCAACTCTTTTCATAAGCATTCATATGTCATAAAAAAGAAAAATTATTAAAATCGGCTTAGTATAATGTGCGGTAGATAAAAAGATGTTAAAAATTTGGTAAAAAGTGCCTGTATCTGGACAACAGCGCCACTTACCGGGTCCAACTGAAGCATAAACCATTTTGGTGACCCCCTAAGTAAAAAAAAAAATTATCAAAATTGGTCTAACCTAAACGGCTAGAGAAGAAGTCACAAAATTTCGTACACTCAAATTTTATATATAAAAATAAAGATGGAACAGACACAATAAATTGTAATATACAAAATTAATATTAGGCACCTCATTAATCGAACATAATAACAATCTTACAATTATATTCGGGGACTTACGAAGAGCCAAGCTTAAGACACAAATTGACAAATGCGATTTCTTGAATAAGGAAACACACTTCTTGCGCAACTCAAGGGATTAAACTGAACCCTACTAAGATTGACAAAAAACAAATAAGTTTTTCTGATAAAAACATGAATTCAATGGGTGGTTTGTATGGGAGGTACGCTCCCTAGTGGTCCGATTGGGCTGGTTCCGATAAATGTCCTGTGCCTGTATTGGAAACAGATAGCGTTTGGGCGAGACGTGTACAACTAAAAAAAAAGCGAGTGTCGAAGACAACAGCAAAGTAGAGAACAACAACAACATTAACCGCAATGATAGTCCGCTATTTCTGCTGTTATGTGAGCTACCTGCAGTCGTCTGTTTAGAAATTTATGCATATTTTTACATTTGCGTTTTAGTCTTAAACAGCAAGCAACACTAACGAATGGACAAGTGAAACATTAAAATGAACATTCATGAAATTCCAATTAAAACTTACAAATGTATAAAATACTATTTATTTCTAACTAGCCTTACCCGGCGTGCGTTGCTACGTCCCCTGTGCGTGCCCAGTTATTAAAAAAAAAAAGAAATGGGCCAAGTGCAAGTGAGACTCGTACACGGAGGGGTTTGTATGGGAGGTACTCTTCCTAGTGGTCCGATTTGACTGATTCCAACTTTAAAATTTACCGCCACCAACCATCCAAATTTCAAGATCGTGGATCGTATAGCTGCCATACAAACCAAAATGTTTCTTGTATTGGGAACCCTTTAAGTTTTCGAAAATATTTTAATTTTAGTATTTGTTGCTGATGCCCGGATTGAACTACACATTCTCTGAAAATTTCAACCCTCTAGACTATCTGATGTCCGTTCGTCTGTTTATCTGACTATCAATCAGTTTTTCTTTTTTTTTTGGTGTTCTTGATCTGTGTAACCTTACCAATGAAAGATGTAGGCTATCGAATAATCAAGGTCTAAGTTAGTTAGAATTAAATTGGTATATTACATTACTTTAGTTCTTAGAAACTGTAATAGTATATTCAAAATTTAATAAAATTAGTTCCAATTCAAGAACAACAAATATGATTTATTTATGAAGTAGCGTTACCCGGCCTGCGTTGCTACGTCCCCTGTGCGTGCTCAGTTATTAAAACAAAAATGGGCCAAGTCCGAGTCAGACTCGTTCACGGAGGATTCCGTACCGGATTGAGTTTTGTATGGGAGGTACTCCCCCTAGTGGTTCGATTTGACCGATTCCAACAAATGTACCGCGCCCATATCAAAACCTTATAGTATCTAAATTCCATTTCGATAGAACAAAAAACAGAAAAGTTTTTCGAATAAGAACCTGAATTTTAAAATTGGGTTTGTATGGGACGTACCCTCCCTAGTGGTCCGATCAAACTGAAATTTCGACAATATAAGTTTCTGATGTATAGCGACGAACCATCCAAATTTCAAGATTGTGGGATTACTGGATCGTATAGCTGCCATACAAATCAAAATGTTTCTTGTATGGGGATGGACAGACGGATGGACGAAAAAAAACCTATCCTATCGTATGTCCGTCTCCTGGTTCTAAGCTACCTCCCCACCAATTTTCAGCCAAATCGGTTCAGCCATTCTTGAGTTATAAATAGTGTAACTAACACGACTTTCTTTTATATATATAGATTTGTGATAGTCAACACAATAAATAAAAAGAACAAGTGCTATTAGTAATCTACGATTTTTCAACATATATCCCTATATATAAGCGACCCACTGCCGTCTGCTGCGGATAAGTTACTTGCAGACCGCATCTTAGTTTTTTTGCAGTTTGAAGCTCCGTCACTGGCGCAGCATAATCAACATTTTTTGGTGCTTCCTGTGAGGACGCTTTTGGCAACTGGTGGATAGGAAAGGCAAGGTAAGTACAATTTGACATTAATTAAGTGGTGTGGTGTTAAAATGAATATTAAACAATTAATTTCGGAGCAATCGGCATTGCTCAATTCCTTGAGAAGGTCGTTTGAGAAGAGTAGAAGCTATGCAACACTACGGTCTGAGACACATTTGAGTCCCTGGAGGGAATGTGGTCGGGTTTCAAAAGGAACTATCAAACACTGATTCAATGTTCAGAAAATGAGCAACTAATAAAAACAGAATATTTAGATACGGAAATGCGAGATGAATTTGAGGAGACGTACGTCAAGGGAGTGGCCGATTTAAAACATGAATTTATTATGCAACGTGCAATCAACGAAACTGTTTTTAATGAGATGGTGCAAGCTGTTCCAGCAGAGTTTACGCTACCAATTATTAAATTGCCACCTTCCAGTGGAATGTTCATAGATTGGCCATCGTTCCGAGAAGTGTTTGTGGCGCGTGTGCATAATTGTCCAAGACTGACTGATCTACATAGATTCCATTACTTAAAAGATTCGTTATCAGAGGATGCAGGGCGTGACATTCAGCATTTAACACTGATAGAATCTAACTATGAAGTGGCATGGAAAATGCTAGATAATTTCTATGACAATAAGAGAGTGTTATTTCAACATTATATGGATGTTTTTGATCAACAATCATCATTTTCGAAAATGGGCAAGTAACTGTCAAGAATTGTTACAGGACGTACCCTCAGATCATCTGGAAACCAGAGGATCGTTTAATATTTATGCTGACGAGAGCATTCGTGCCTTAGGCATGTACTGGAATCTAAAGGAGGATGAGTTTAGATTTCAACTGAATTTTGAACTTTCAGTTGATACACCTACGAAACGAATTATGTTATCAACAATAGCGCGCTTATTATTATCCGATGGGATGGCTCAGCCCAATAATCGTTACACCCAAAAATTTGGATGCACGATTGTGCAAAAATGGTTTGCATTGGGATGATCAGGTTCCCGTGTCAATTCAACAAGAATGGTTAAAGTTTATGAAGGAGTTGCCGAATATCACTAAAATTCGGATTCCACGGTATATTAATAATTGTTGAACAGACGTCTTTGGAGAGTAACACTTATTTTGCGATGCCTCAGCGCCTGCTTATGGTGCGGCGGCTTGTCTTCGTGTACCTATCAACAATAACCAATTTCATGTTGAGTTGTTGCTTGCGAAGTGTAAGGTCATACCTGTGAAACCTCAACTGATGATACTTGGAGCGGAGTTAGCTGCTAAAGTCTATCAACATTTGCGTCAAAATTTGTTACTGGTCACTGTGAGCTGGATGCCGGGAGGGTTTCACGCTGGAGAACGTTTGTGGCAATCGGATTAGTCGGATTCTGGAGCTGGCGGAAGGCAGACATTAACGTCACGTAGCATCAGAAGATAACTTGGCTGATCTGTTAGGTCGGGGCGTAAGTGTGACCAAGTTGACGGCATGCTCTCTTGGGCATGGGACAGATGTATTCATTTCCGAACGAAGGGAATGTTTTACAAGCTTAGTAATTCATCACAGTCATATTTGTAGTCTACATGGTGGCACGGCACTTGCATTAAATCATGTAAGGAAATTGTTATGGATTGTATAGGGACGCAATGCCGTACGTACGTATACAAGCGCATTACTTGTTATAAATTTAAACCTCAATTTGCAGATCAGAATATGGGAAGTTTGCCAGCAATGCGTGTGCGCTCTGCAAGAGTCTTTTCTAATGTTGGTGTCGATTATGCAGGACCAGTTAATATCTCGCCATCGAAAGGAAGAGGACGTAATGCCTATCTTCATCTGTTTGGTGACAAAAGCTATACATTTGGTGCCCGTTGGAGATTTGTTATCGAATGCATTTCTTGGAGCATTACATCGTTTTATTGCGAGACGTGGTCTTTGCAATGATATTTTTGGTGTACTAACAAAAAAAAGCTGATAAGGTAGCATACAAATCTTGCATCTCAAAGTCGCCGGATTTACTCGATAAAGCTACCACATAAATGATCACACTCTAGAACGTGTCACACATTTTAGTGATCTAGGAGTCTTGATGGATCCAAAGCTGCATTTTCGCTCGCATATCTCCTGAATTATAAGTATAGGTAGAGGCGAACTAGGATACATTAAACGTTGGCCTAAAGAATTTAATGATCCTTACACTACTAAATAACTTTTCACATCTTTGGTTGGACCAATTCTTCAATATGCCTCGTGTGTATGAGACCCACAGTTTAAAAAGTATAGTGATAGTATTGAGTCTGTTCAATTTTTGCTTTTTGCATTGCGTAACTTACGCTGTGATCCCAATATTAAACTTCCATCTTACCATAGCCATCTAAAATTAATTCGCCTTCCTTCATTAACCATTCGTAGAATTACTCTTGGTGTCGAATTGTTGCACAATCTAATTGTTGGCAGTGGTTTTTCCCCAGCTTTACTTGGTAGAATAAATTTCAATGTTCCTTCTCGAGTTACAAGGAATTATTCTCCTATACTTGTTAATACGTGTAAGACTACTTATTTGCAGCATGATCCATTTCGTGGTTTCTGTCAATCATACAACCTATACTTTCACCTTGTATCTAACTCTATTTCTTCTGATCAACTAAAATCTAATCTATTAACTCACCTTAACAGATAGCATTCTTTTAACTGATTAACGTATTTTTTTTTTCCTTTTTCTCTTTTCTTTTTTTAAATTGTTAATGTATCTACGTAATTTTTAAGTCAAAAATGTAGCTTTTTAGTTTTATAGTGCATGCTTAGTGTAAATGGTTGATGACTTTTCGTCTGTAGCCACAAGATAGTTCTCTTAGTTTGTATTGCATGTTCACTAACTCCAATAGTTCAGTACCGAAGTGACTTGTGGTCGATACCCAGTTATGTTCGGTTTTTAATGGACCCCAGTTCGCGCGGTGTCTGGGGGGGAAAGTGGCGTGGGATAGAAAGTAGAGTAGAGTAGAAGAAAAGGAATAACTTGGCATTTTAATACACCTTCGGCTGCTCATTTTGGCGGTCTATGGGAGGCTGGAGTAAAATCCATGGAGTATCATTTGAATAGAACTATTGGTGAACGGATATTAACGTTTGAGGAGTTAGCCACATCACTCGCGCAGATTGAGACATGCCCTAATTCAGGGCCGTTATGTCCATTGTCTAATTATCCTGAAAACTTGTTGCCACCTGCTCATTTTTTAACAGGGGACACGCTTTTGACGCCGCCAACCGCGGACCTAGACAAGACAAGCTTGATAGATCGTTGGCGTAACTATCAGTTTTATGCTCAGAAATTTTGGCAGCGCTGGAGTTCCGAATATTTGTCTCGGTTGCAATGCAGACCAAAATGGTTACAATCAAAATCGAATTTACAAGTTGGTGATTTGGTTATTAATAAGGATGAGCTTGTGCCCTCTAACCGCTGGCCGTTAGAACGAGTCGATCAAACACATCCGGGGACGGATGGGTTAACAAGAGTTGTTACGTTAAAAACGAGTAATAGAATTTTGAAAACGACCGGTGGTGAAACTTTTTCCTTTGCCAATACTTACTCCCTCCTACACTTACTTCAACAATTCGGCCATCCTGGCCAGAAGAACCCATTATATTCCTATACAACATAACTTCCTTATTCACATCTATTATACAAAGTTATTTGACTTTCTTAGCTCAAGGCCTTTGTTGCTTCAGCTTTAATATTGTATTTTAGAATTAAGTTTTCTGTTGTACAATAAATAAATAAATAAATAAATAATATTTGACTTTCCTTTTTAGCCGTGGTTTTATATTAGCCACGGCCCACATCCCTTCGTAAGGTATTTTAGACTGCTGAAAACCTTCGACATTCTCTAAGACGTAATTGTCGTTACGTTGAACTTTAGATATACGGTAGGGCCCTTTATATTTAGAGATTAGTTTTTTTGATGCGCCTGGCTGTGAGTCGAAATTTTTTACCACAACGTAGTCTCTGTCAACGCATTTGTGTGGTTCTTGCCTTTTGCTGTTTGTGTATCTTTGGTTGTAAGATTAGTTTTTTATTTGCCTTTGTTCTGCTTCCTTTCTGATTAGTTCTTAATATTTTTTCGTTTCTTCTTTCTCAATTAATTTAAGTATTCTCTTAACTCGTCTGACGATTTGCTTTTTTGTGACGTTCCGAAGAGCATTTTGCTCTGATGTTGTTTTATAGAAGGATGCTGAGTGTTATTCAGAACGTATTCAACTGTATCAAGTACTTAGTCCCAGTGTAATCCTCTTTCCGTATCGACCAAGGCTGCTATCATAGGTTCTATGTCTTTGTTAACCCATTCCACCTGTCCAATATCTTGTGGTGAATCGGTTGCAACTATTATCGATATTGTCATCTTATCCATGCCAACGTGACCGAACTCGTCATGGTATTTGTATAGTACGTGTTCTTCTAGAAATGAAAATAGAAGGGTGTCTTTGTCCGTCTTCCTATATACTACTCCGTTACGCATTTCTAAAGCTTATCTTCAGTTTTATGTAAACGTTGTTTCTTGCAGTTCGAGTGCCAACCTTGCTATTCTGGGGTTCAAATCATTTCTATTGAGCGTCACTGTTTACGAGTTGCAATCCGTTACAATTTTGAAACTTATACCTTGAAGATACACACGAAATCTCTGCTACGTCTAATTTATCGCCAACGTTTCCAAATCGAAACGATGATATTTGGCTTTTGTCTCAGTAGTTCTTCTAGAATAGTAGAACACGGGATGGAATTGATTGGCCGACTTCTTTTGCAAAAAGATTGCCCCAAATCCAATATCGCTCGCATCGCAATATAGTTCATTCACGTCATTTGGGTTATATAAAGCAAAGACTGGGGGCTCGACTAACTTAACTTTTAGTGTCTCGAAGCTTTTTAATTCTTTTTCACCAAACATGAATCATTTTCTTATCGGACTAAGTCGTAAAGTGGTTTTACGATTGTAGAATAATCTTTGACGAATCTTCGAAAATACGAGCCGAGGCCTAAGAAATTTTGGACTTCATGTGTCTTTGTAGGAACCGAAAAATTCGTAACTGCTTGTAAACCCCCATCATATTGATTGGGCTCCCTGAATCTAAGGCACATTCTTTGGAAAGAGAAATACCTTACATATGCTTCACGTGCCACAGTCCTTCCTGAAGTTTTACGCTTTGGGCACGAAGCAACCTGATGTTGGAGACATCCACATTCAAAACAGGCGCCAACTTCTCCCTTCGTTTTCTTGCATTGGGCTGCGAAATGACCCATCGAGCTACAGTTGAACATCTGATGGTTGGGTTTTTGAATATCGGACGCACTTCTGAACTTCCAAAAGTTGTTGTTGATGTCTTCTTGGGCAGCTCCACTTTGGAAAAATCGCGTAGACCTACGCTAGTGCTGTGAAACAGTGCACAAGTGCTTGTGTGTGCAACTGGTCATCCGTTATCCCGTCAAAAATGTTGTCAACCAACTCACCTTCTTTGACGTATAAGTTAACAACAATTTATTTCAAAATACCACAAAGTAGCTAAACCCCAAAATGCTGATCAAGCATCTGCATTATTTCCTGCACGAGCAATAATCTTCCAAGAAGCCCGATGCAATTCTATCTCTTGCGCAACGTAACCATCGCTACTGCTCACTAACGACTTCGCTGCTGACGTCGTATCCAACAAGTTCAGAGTTAAGTAAGGATAGAATTGATCTAAGTAAGTCAGTTGCAAATTTGATTTTGAATAAAGAAGTTCAAGTCAAATTAATTCCTGTTTTTATTTTATTAGTAAATAATTAACTGGCGCCCGAGCAGGGACCGGCACTGTGTGGCTAAAAGGACAACACGATTACTAAGTTCGCGTTCGGTACAAGAGAAGTGACAGGACAAAACGCTCCTAAGCTCTCTTGCGATTAAAAGTGTTCGGTTATAGTGATACGAACCGTGGCAACTCATAATAACAAAAGTTATTATACGGTAAATCAGCTTCAGCTAGTTCAAGATCAATTTCTTAACTGTCCATCGGTGGACTACAATCCTACAAGGTCCGTCCGTATGATACCCTCACAGAGTTTGGTCGCAGAATCCCCAGTAGAACTCGAAAAGAATGAAATCCAGATCAACAGGAGGGGTGGCCACATCAATAATATTATTTTAAGTTAGTGAATAAGACATTAAAAAAAAAAAAATTTAGAAGCAAATATTTAAAAAAAAAAAATAAATAAATAAATAAAACAAAATAAATGAACATAAAAGAAAAATTAAGAAAATTTTTAGAAGCAAACATTTCAAAGAAAAATTAAAAAAAAAAAAATAATAATAAAATCCTCCAGGGTAGAAGGAGAGGACCATCCACTGGTTTTAAAAATAAAATAAAAATATTATAAGTAAATTAAGATAAAAATAATTTTTTCCCTCACACCACACAATTTAAAACAAAAAAGAAA
>JBAMAW010002134.1:0-122100 GCA_037043295.1 Amiota minor
AAAATTAAATAAAAGTGGGCAACATAGCAAAAACACTCAGAATGTTAGGTATACTATAGCACACAAAAAACACTTCGTGAGGCGGCATACCTATAAAAATCTGATAAATTGTTATTAAAAATAAACGCAAATCGCAGAATTTTGCGCAAACCAGTCACAAAACACTCGGTAAATATTAAGTATGCCGATTATGCTGATTTATAGCACACAAAAACACTTACTGAGCGGCGTCAAAGCCTATAAAATTGTATAGATAAATTGTTAGAAATATAATTAAAAATAAACGCAAGGAAATTATGCACAAAATTTAAATATGCAAAAACACGCGTGAAATGTTAATAATGCGGATTTATAAGTAGTACAGAAAATCACTGACTCAACGGTGCGAAAGCTAAACAGAAAGCTCTGCTTCTTATTACCAATTTTGGCATACCCAAGAACAAATTGTTTGAATGAAACAACGAGTCTCCATTGCACATCTCTTGCTCTCTAGACAAAGTCGTTGATGTTGTAAGCGCAGTAGAATGGAAGAATAGATATGTTTGTGTGTCACTCTATTCTGTTCTATTGCTGTAAGCTCATCGGTTGTATTTATAAAGCCAATAGAATATTTTACTATTATTATTATCTATATTGTACTTTTCACACATATGTTTACACAAAACATATAAACCTTCGCTGAAATGAACCAAAACAAAAAATTAACGAAACTCTCAAACGACGCGATCATGCTCATATACACACTCACACACACGCCTTAACTTATACCTGTCTTGACATATCATCCTTCTCTTGTTCCCCCCTGCACAACTTCACATGCACACGATGCTTGCGCATACACGTACTCACAAATACACTTTAACTTATGTCAGCTTTGACAATTTCATTCTTGCATTCTTTTATTCTTAACAAGCATCTCCAATATTGAAGTCTCTTATATACTGTTTTTTGCCTAGCAACATAAAGCAAAGGAATGAATGAACTTGATGGACGGACGAAAAAAAACCTATCCTATCCTATGTCCGTCTCCTGGTTCTAAGCTACCTCCCCACCAATTTTCAGCCAAATCGGTTCAGCCATTCTTGAGCTAATAAGTGGCGTAACGCAACACGACTTTCTTTTATATATATAGATGTGCAAAATATTTTGTGTGTTACTTTGTATAGCAAGGGCTTACGCAGCGGGTTTGAACCCCCTGTTTGTGTGTTGTTGGAAAGAGGTTATCTTTAACACATTTTCTTACTTAAGCAACGAAACCAAAATAGATAAAATTGAGATTGTGAAAACTTGCGAAGAATACCTTTCAATTGGCATATTTTTTTTGTGTCAAAATCGTTTCAGTGGTGTATGCATGAAAGGATTAACAAATTCAATGTTTCCCGTTTAATTATATAGATTTCAAGTGAGACAAGAAAGAGATAGTGTGTTTCGTTGTTCGTGCTTTGCTTTGTTTGTGTTTCGTGTTTGAGGCTATTGATCAATTTTGGTTTGCCGATAAGGGAAGTAGTAAGGTCGCGGGGTACTCGTGTCTAAAAACCAAAATGCGTTCTGCCGATCTTTTTTTTTCTTCTTCTTTCGCGTATTTAAGTATTACAAACATACATATTTCGAATACCACGCGTACGAAGTCACGGGCACAGCTAGTTTCCTATATTATTTAACACGAGTTAGTGTAAAAATACACTAGATTTTAGCATCCTATAAAAGTTTTAATTTTTAATTTAATCAGGGGTGCCACAGAAAACTCTTCCTCCTCAATTCCACCAGATTTCCGATTTTTAGTGCCACAGAAAACTCTTTCCGGAGTTTTTGAATCACCCTGCGTTTGGCTTGGATAATATGTTATTTTCTCCCATAAGAAAATTTTTTTTAAATGAACCATTGCTACGAATGGATAGATTATACTTATTCAAAGTAATCTGCATAATTTTTTTTAAAAACATTTCATTATTAATTCATCATTTTACGAAATATCTTGTAATCCTCCCTTAGTCGACAAAACCAATCGAGCAAGGGGATGCGAACTCATTTTAAATGTAACGTGGAATTTTTCGGAGTTTTTCCTTTATCAAGAGAGAGATCAATAAATTATGTTCAATATTAAAGTAATAAAACTAATAACAACGCTTTTATGTTTAAGATATTCATTAATTACGTATGTGCATTTTAAGTAAAAGTGAAATAAAAATTTGTTTCAAGTCGGCATGTTGCTAACAGCAAAAGCGGAGTATGAAGGCCAAGTTGGAAAAGAAGAAGAACCAAACCATTTTTTCTTCTCTTTTCATTTCTTCGTAAGAAATCAATGGCCATTAAGCGAGCCACAGGCACTTTATATTTAATAGGTTTTATTTAGACATATCTTTTGTTACAAAAATTTGTAAAGTAAACAAAAAACAGCTGATATGCGGCAGTCATAGAAAACCACAGAATTAATGCATAATGAATTGTCGTGCAAATTGTTATATTTGGCGGGAAGAAAATTTTACAAATTTTCTTTTACAATTTTAAAAGTAAAATTGTAATAATTTGCTTCTTAATTCCTCTTTAATTGCAGACACGTTTGTCTTTGTTTGTTTGTGTTGTTTTTGTCAAAAATATTAATAATAAAGAGACTAACAAATTTTAGTCTAATGTTTTTATCTGCTGACAGCCCTAATAAGGCAAGCACAACATTCAGTTGAAGCGGTTTGGTTTTTCGATAATCACATACCCAGAAGCGAAACC
Organism: Amiota minor; assembly: GCA_037043295.1. NCBI lineage: Eukaryota > Metazoa > Arthropoda > Insecta > Diptera > Drosophilidae > Amiota > Amiota minor. The sequence continues at coordinate 2,725 of JBAMAW010002134.1, forward strand.
TCTCAAAGTTCTGTGGCACCTACAGTTTTTTGTTTTTGGGATTACAAAACTCCCGACGCCGAAAACACTAGTTTTCTGTAGCACCCCTAATTGTCTATGTTTCGGTTTCGGCCGATACTGAGACCAGGGCTGAAGGTTCGGATACGGTTTCGTCTGAAAATCCTTTTTCGGCCGGACACTACATATATAATTATGATAATTTTGAGAATAGAGCTGTTATAGCCTTTCCACAGTGAGCTTTCAACGCTGCCTTCGTCGAATGCTGCCTTCAACGTTAAAAAAAATGACAAAATTGTGTAGTTGTTTTGTAGTTTGTAGGCTACTTGTATGCTATGCTACTATACTCAATGCTAGGTAAATGTTTTCTTTTTTTTTAATTAATTTTCGACTTTTTCCCTCCGTTTTTATTTTTTCGTCACTATTAAACAGCTTATGACTAGGGATGGGCATCGAACAACAAATCATCGTTTAATGACATCGACTATCATTTTTAAAGGCCTTGAAGACGATCAATTAAGTCTCAGTCCAAGTTATCGCTTCAGAAATCGAAATGGACTGACAAAATGCTTGTTTCTACACTATAAGTCCAAATCTTAGTGTTACCAATCGTTTCAGAGTTTTTGTAGAACAGTGAACACGGTTTATTCACATATTGTTCTCAAACAAGGATACTTTTTATATAGCTTAATATATCAATCCACTTAACAAATCGTGATCCGTTGTTATTAAAATCAACCACTTGCATTTGCACTTGTTGTTTGTTTCCTTTTATGGATATGTCATCCATGGACTGACAAGCTGGGACATTAGTCAATTTTGTATTATCGGTGCGGATTTGGAGTCGATAATGGGCTGAGACTGAACTGACCGTCTAAAAGGGCCTTTACTAATTAATCGATACACCAATGGATTTTTGCTTAAAAAATCGACAAACCGTTAATGTCAAAAAAAGGTCAGGGAAATATTTGGGTAAATTTTGGTAGACGAAAACAACGAATTCCAAGTAAAAAACGATCCTTCTTTATTATTAGAAGTTAAAACCAATACTTGTCGTTAATATCCTTCAGAAACAAAAGCTTATTGGCCAGGACGGCAGTCAAACGGCTCCTTTGCTCTCTCAGTATTTGTTCTGCTTCAGAAAAAAGCCTATCTGAAGGCACCGAAGATACTACATACAGCAGTATCTCAAGTCGAGCTTCGAAACTGCTGGGAACGTCTCAGCCATCTGCTTCCCATATAACTCATGCTTCATTTATGCCGCCTTGATAGCTATGGCTCAGGGTGTCACACGACTTTGGACCACTTTTTCTTCTGAATACTTTTGTTGTGATGACGAAGATGCCACACCTGAGATCGACGAGTCCGAGTCTGAAGAGGTGTCGGAACGAGTAGGTGATCCAGCTGGATTTTCCTGTATTTGTTTTGAAACTGTATTTAAGGTACTGGCAAGACTGGACTCATTTTTGAAGTACATCTTCCTGAACCTCGGATCTAAGATACAGGAAAGTGCTAAAAACGAACACTATTCTATTAAACAAAATCGTTTGTTGTGTTGAGCCAACATTGAGCATACCTTAAGAATAGCTGCCACTGGAGTTGGTGGTGAGATGTTGTTCAGAGCTTATGCCATTGGTAGGTAGCTGTTGTTAACGGCTCTACACTTCTTGCAAGATTTCATTTCGACTGCAGAGAGTATTGCTGGAACAGTAGTGTTCATGTTGACGATTTTGTTAATGAACGATCACGTCTCTATGAATCTTGAAATCATATATTAGGTGGAGTTCCACCTGGTAGGAAAATCATGAATAACTGTATTGGATGGTTTTTTCTCAATTTATCGCATGCAGAAATCGCATCATGGAACCATTTAACGATGGCTTTGACTTTTTCAAAATATCACTCAATTCTTGCACGTCACTGATGGCTTTTTTAGCAAGAAGATTGAGGATATGTGCTTACTCTTACAAAACATTATACCTATTGCCTTTGTAATGTTTGTTGCATTGTGAGAGATGACGACAAAAGTTTTTTCAGTTACAAGTTCCCCTTCTTAAAAAGTATTTTCAATTCCTGAACAATGTAGTCAGTGTGCCTTTCAGTGAGATTGAAAATTCCGATTGTGCCTTTCACAACACAACTTTTGCCAGCATCAAGATAATGTACTTTCAAAACTTAGAAAGCTTCGATTTTGCGAGTCGGCCCATACATATATCAGAGGTGAAACAATACTTCTCATCAGATTTTAACTCGTATTTAAACGAACGAGATACAAGATCGTATTTATCAATAATAGCTTATTATTGTTATTCTCCACTTCCTCAAAATGTTCCAAAACCACGCTTTTGGGAGGCATTTTATTCAAAGCAACTATGTTCACAACGCTTAAAGTATTCAATTTTACAAAATTTTGCAAAAACTTACGCACAATTTTGAGATTTATTTTGGCGTCGAGTTTGATCGTCGGTGAGTGTTAAAAAAAAAAAATTTGCGCACAATTGAACGTGTGCAGTGTCGCTGATGAGTGGAACTGACGCTCCTCAGTTTGAGCGTAGGCTCTCCAACTGCAGGTACTTCACCATCCGCTCGCAGTCATTAGAAGCAAGCTCCGCCCAGCAAACAAACAACAACGCAAACAACAATGCAAACAACAACGCAAACAACATCACAAGCTATAACACAAACAATGAAACCTTATGGAGTTCGCAGTGTGCTTCACCTGTGATGCTCTGTACACTACCTCCCACAACAACATCAACAACCACTACTACAACGGTTGCATCAATAGCAATATCAACAACTACCTGTTCAATTTCATCATTGGTCACTGCAACAACCTTGGCACCCAACTTTGATACAGTTCAGAGAGAACAAGCAGCACACCCATACAGCACAAACGGTAAAGAAAAAACTTATAGTGCTAACTCTGTTCCTCTTATAGCAGCACGTCAAATTTCTTCAATAAGTCACCAAAGCCCTGTCGACAGTCAAATAACGGAAACAGTTATCCCGCACAAGAAGGAGACCGCAAAATCAAAAGGTTCGGCAGTACAGACTGGAATTGATCGCTATGTGCAGATTAAACGGAAACTCAGTCCGCTTGAAATTAAACAGATTTGAAGCTCTTAGCAGCGATAATGATCCCATCGACGTAGAAGAGGCCCCAGCAGTCAAGCAAACCAAGCCTCCCCCAATTTACATTCGCGAGCGCAGTTCAAACAATCTTGTATCACAGGTAGCGCAACTTATCGGCAACAACAATTTTCACATTGTTCCGCTAACCAAAGGCAAAGTACATGAAACTAAACTGCACATCTACACTATACAATACTTGCTTCACCGCAGAATCACTGTAGTGGAACCTCACAAGCGCAAAGACCCTGTGCAGTGTACAAACTGTCAGGAATTTGGGCACACGAAATCGTATTGTACCCTACCTTCTGTCTGTGTATCGTGTGGTGACCTTCACGAGTCTTCAAAATGCACTGTAAACAAAACAGACACAACATCAAAAAAATGTAGTAACTGCTGGGGTAATCACACTGCTAATTATAGAGGCTGTCCAGTTTTTAAAGAACTGAAAAACCGAATGAATCAGCGCAAAGTAACTGCAACTGCCCATAACCGACCCGAGACAAAAGCCACGATGCAAGATCCACGTACTTTCCTAACTACCACTCCCAACATTACATACGCATCCGCACTGCGACCTGGCTCGCAACAAATATCCACCGTAGTGCCAGAGAAAGTAACAGATACTACCAAGCGTACACTCCGACAATCTCAGAAAAATGAAGTCTCACAGCATTGTATAACTCAGGAAATAACACCACCCATTGCTAATTTTATACAATGTATGTCCCAGACTAATTATTAATGCAAAACATGCTTCAAGAGATATTAAAAACGCAAACTCTAATCTTCCAAAAACTCTGTACTTAAAATGCCTTCGCTCAAAATAACTTCCTGGAACGCAAACGGCGTATCGAAACACAAACTTGACCTCATAAAATACCTATCTGAGACAGAAACTGATGTTTTGCTGATTGCTCTCTGAAACGCACCTTACAAATAGATATAAATTCGAGATCCCGGGCTACTCCTTCTACGCCACACACCACCCTGATGGCAAATCACATGGCGGAATGGGTATACTCATCAGAAGGCGACTAAAACACTATAAGTCGGTATCATACTCGCAAAACTACATGCAGACTACGTCGATTGTCATCGAAACTTCAAATGGAAATTTGACGCTTATATCCGTCTACTGTCCACCCCGATTTTCGATTTTCGAATCGTGCTTCAAGCAGTTCTTCGACACCCTAGGGTTCAAATTTCTTGCGGCAGGTGACTTTAATGCTAAACACCCCACTGGGGCTCTAGACTTGCAAATCCTAAAGGAAAACAGCTCTACATCACATTAATAAACCCAATCAAACTGAACTTTGCTTCTCCGGCTAATCGACTTTGCAGTTACTCGTAATATCTCTCGAAGTGTGATTTCAACGGAAACTCATGCCGAGCTATCATCAGACCATTCTCCAGTCACTTTTCACTTACTGGAGCATCCCACAAAAAGCGATCTTTCCCTTAAGCTTACCTCATGGAAGACTGATTGGCTTAGGTATAAAAAATACGTCAGCACCCACATTTGTATGAGGCCAAAACTTGATACCGGAACAGACATTGACAAGTCTTTGGAACATTTCAACATAACCATTGCGAGCGCTGCTGTTGCCACGACACCGAATGTACAACCTGGCGCCAAGAATACTGTCGTATTAACTAGTACGGAAATTGAACGGCAAGTCTCAGTAAAACGTTGGCTAAGACGTGAATGGCAGATCAGTCGATCGCCCGCTTCATTACAAAGACTCAAAACTGCTAAAAAAAAAACAGTTAAGAAATGCTCTTAAGACTGAAGATCGCAAAATCCAAAGGCACTACATTGAAAACCTTTCATCAACGAGTACCTAGTTTTCGATTTGGAGAGCACAAGACTGCATGAATCCACCAATAACAGCTAACAGCCCCATCCGGGATCAAAGTGGAAACTGGGCGAGATCTGACGAGGAAAAGGCTTTCAATTTTGCTAACCACCTCAAATCCGTTTTTCAACCAAACTTGCCAAGAAACGGATTTCAGCTTCCCCAGCAGCCATGCGCTCCATTGGCTAATTGCAGCGTACTTAAAACTAATTCAAATGAGATAAGAGCAGCAATTCATAATTTAATCCCAAAGAAAGCGGCTGGACACGATCTCATCACTCCCAAGATGATTATTGAGCTACAAAACTGTGCAATATCATTCATTGCAATGCTTTTTAACGCAATACTCAAAGTGGGCTACTTCCCAGCACTTTGGAAGAAGTCTGTAATAATTATGATCCCTAAAGTTGGTAAAGACAAATCAATGGTGTCCTCATATTGGCCTATAAGTTTGCTGCCGGTGCTATCAAAATTATTTGAAAAAATTTTTATTAAGAAGCTCATACCGTATATAAACACAACATTATCCCCACACATCAATTCGGGTTTAGATCAAAACACAGTACAATCGAGCAAGTAAACCGTGTCACTATGGGTATCAGAACGGCTTTTGAGCACCGAGAATACTGTTCAGCTATATTCATTGATGTTGCTCAAGCTTTTGATCGTGTATGGCATGTTGGTCTCATTCACAAAATAAAAAGCATGCTTCCACAGAACTCGCACCAACTACTAGAGTCATACCTTACTAAAAGGTTATTCGTGGTGAGATGCAAAAATTTCACCTCAAACGAGTACCACATTAATGCTGGCGTCCCACAAGGCAGTGTTCTCTGTCCGCTCTTATACGTCATTTTCACTGCTGACATACCTACAAATCCCCGTCTTATGACATCAACCTTTGCGGATGACACTGCAATCATCAGTCACTCACGCTGCCCCAAAAAAGCGACGAAAGAGCTAAGTGATCATTTACAACTGGTATTGAACTGGCTAGACAATTGGCGTATAGAAGTCAATCCGGATAAATGCAAGCACGTAACATTCACCTTAAACAAGAGAGACTGTCCGTCCATAATTTTTAACAACACCAGCGTACCACACTGTACTGAAGTCACCTACCTAGGAGTTCACTTGGACAGACGACTCACCTGGCGGAAGCATATAGAAGCCAAAAAAATTTCCATGAAATTAAAAGCCCAGTCCCTCCACTGGCTCTTAAACCGCAGATCTGGGCTAAGCCTCGATATAAAGGTACTGTTATATAACAGCTTAATAAAGTCTATCTAGACATACGGTTCCCAGCTTTGGGGGAACGCAAGTCCAAGTAACGTTGAAGTCATCCAAAGAGCCCAATCAAAAATACTTCGTTTCTTAACAGGTGCTCCCTGGTACATTTCGAACGCGAATATCCACAGAGACATTAACGGTCCACTAATTAAAACCGAATTGGACCAAATAAAACAAAAATATCTTGTTAAGCTCTCGGAACATCCTAATCCACTAGCTCGATCACTATCTTATATGAGTTGTCGCACGCGCCTTCGTCGGAATGACTTTCCTGCCCCATAAATCTGGGAGGACCACGCAACACTGGAAAGTTTCTTTAGCTCACCACTATAGAAACTTTTAAAACTTCATTACTTCGTTTTTAAGATTTCTCAAGTATTTTTAGGCTTTGTGTTGTATGCAAAGTGATGCAATAAATAATAAAGAACGCCATTTTTTTGTGTGTCTACGATCTTGATTCTCTTTTTAACAACAGTGTTTAACAATGACTTAAAAAAAAATGAACTGGGCGGATTGGTGTTGTGAGACGGATTTATTATCACTTTCTATCGATAGGTGGCGGTTGAGGTCGCTACAAGTTTTTGCATTAAAAACTTCACCGCCAATACGAGCCACATAAGCTAAAAATGCAACTTTCCATTCCGCTGCTAAAATTAAATATTACTTACAAATTGACATTATTTGACCGGTTCCACATATTTAATGCACTGTTCTTTGCGATGCCGCTAAAAACTTTATACTGTAATCACAAAAATCCACCACTTCATTCCTACTATTTTCCTCCCTCTTACAAAGATGTTTGTTGTCTCTATCGCTCTCTTGCATAACGATGTTGTTCTCACTTGTTTGTCCAGTCCGTACATTATTTTTTTAAACGTTCATGAACAGCTAAAAAAACCCAGTATGACATCGATTAAAAATTCATCGATTTATTATTTATTATATTATTTATTTCAACGAAACATCGATTATTTCAATTAATCGATACCCATCTTTACTTATGATGGATCTGAACGAAAGTAAGTAAATTTGAAATTATTCCATTTTTTACTTTATTTACTTTTCGATTTGCAACTTTTGAATTGTGTATACCAATTACCAAAACAAAAAACAGATAATTGTACTACAAGAAAGGTACTGTAAATATCTTGCGTTGAAAGCAGCATTGAATGCTTACTGTAAAAAGGCTATTATGGCCAGGATTTCATCAGGTATTAATTAAAAAGAAGACAGAGAAAAAACAGCATTTTCTGTTAACGGAGCAAAGTATGTATTTCTTTCCGTTTGGATTAAGAAACGCGCCCTCAATATTTCAACGTTGTGTAGATGATATATTACGTCCTTATATTGCAAAATATACTCCAAATCAGAATCATATTAAACATATAATAACAATTACACTGGTGTTTTGCTAGCTTTAACCACCCACTGTCTTGATCTACTCGCTAACTTGAACTTTTTTTTTTCCATTGACTATTCTATAACTTGAACAAAAGCAAAATATTCTATAATTGGAACAAAAAAAAAATTTTTTTTGGGGCTTTTGAGTAAAAAAGAACCGCGCGTTAAGAAATGTGTATTCTTAGTCTTTTTGTGGAAGGGAACGCGTTTACATATGTACCCATACCAGTGATTCACAGAATTTTTTGCGTCGCGTTATACTCATAATATTAATTTAAAAGTTGACGCAACACCAAATGCCCCGCAGCGGTGGTTGACTGTTGTTTTTAAGAAGTTAAAGTGCTTAACTTTAAGAGAAAAGGTAGAAATTGTGGAAGCTATTAAGTATGGTACCGGTGTTACGTTTCTAGCCAAAAAATACAATGTGGCTTATTCTACGATTTGTGAAATTAAAAAAAAAGAAGCAACAATTTTAAAGTCCGTGAGCAATACTTTTTTAGGCCTTGGCAAAAGAACAACTTTGAAGATGTCTGAGCTTTCTAAAATGGAAAAGGCCCTATCTATACAAATAGTTTTTGTGGTTATCCTATTAGTAATTTACTAATTTTAAAAGAAAAGGCAAAAGTTTTACATGCAAATCTCAAACTTTATTGCCAGTGACGGATGGTTACATAAATTTAAAAAGCGGTATGGAATACGTTTACTTTCAACTAAAGGAGAAAAGTTGTCCTCACAACCAGAATTGGCGGAACCTTTCAAAAAGATTTTGCAATCAAAAATCGATGAACTGGGACTATACAAAGATTAATTAGACAATGCTGATGACGCTGCGTTATACTGGAAACTTCTTTCACAAAAAACCTACGTTTATATAATGGAAAAGCAGACATCCGAAAGAAAATTCGAAAAGCAACGCATTTTATACTTGGCTTGTTCCAACGCCTTAAGAAATCATAAAATCAAAATGCTCGTGATTGGAAAGTCGAAAAATCCACGCGTATTCCAAAAATTCAACTGCCCAGTGGAGGTCAGGCGAAGAGCCATTGACTTCAAGATCAGGAGAGGATTACCATTGCTGCAGGATGAATGGTTATATGGGATGGATGTGGAGAGCTTAGGTCGCACTGTGTATAAAAGAATGTTGAATGAGTGTGTACTGTCTGACTGGCAAATCAGATGGGACAGTTCTGTGTGTGGGCGGGTAGCATACAGGTTCATTCAGGATGTCACATTTGTTGGCGGTCGACCGGACTCGTCATGGTTCCCTTAATGCTTTTTTGCATTCAAGGGGCCTAAATGACAGTGCGGAATGCCCTTGTGGCTCGACAGACGAGACATGGCAACATGTTCTCTGTGAATGTTCTCTGTATGATGATTAAAGGGATATGAATGAGTTTGGTATTTTGAGTGTTAATGGGGGTTTTGATTTTAGTGAGGTGCTCTCCAATAGGGATAGAGTTAGGAGATTGAATGGGTTTGCACGTGCAGTATTTTTGAGACGTCTTCCGATATATGTGTGTGTGAATGTGGTAGGTTAGTGTTCCCTCCGGGGTAACCAGTCCCTGAGCTTCATGGAGCTCTACTGGTAGTAACTTGGTTACGCTGCCTGACCAGAGGTATTTTCTGGTACCACGGGCGTCTGGCTTGTAGCGGTCTCAGCCTACTACCCTTACGCTTAAAGTCCTTGTGACAGTGGGGACATATGCTCGCCTGATCTTTATCACATAAATGCTGCCAAATTGAGGGAAGACGTAGGAATAGACCTCGCTCCTAACAGTGAGGAAGCTATATCCATGAGTATAGTTTCATACTGTGCCATCTGTGGGTTACTAAACTTGCATTCTATCCCAGAGAGCTATGTTCAAATTTGGGCCACCAACCCATGATCTTTTTGAGTTCGAATTAGTAGTACCTCGTGTACCAAGTCTGACCAGAGGCTTTTTTCTGGTAGCACGGGTGGTCTGAAGCCCACAGAACTTGTTTCCGTCCTAACCAGCGGGTGCAGCCCCCTTTGTGGGAGTATTGTGGTGGCTGTGGTTTAATACCCAGATGCGGATGGAGTATTTGTGCGACATGAAATTGCGTTATACAACCGGGTGCTGCGACCCATAGAGTAGCTAATATTAAAGATAGCCCTCAACTCCCGACCAAGCAGTGAGTCATATTTACCAAAATAGATATGACTCGAATTTGGTTCCTGCGGATATATATCCAAAGGGACGTTGATTGACGTTTATCAATCTATGTGCTTGGCACCGTGTTCTAAAGACTTCTTTGACAGGCGAGCGAGCACGTTAAATCAAATGACATTTCATTGCCCAGTGAAACATAAAAGTTCAAAATCAGCTTGGATGTCGACATATCTTTTCAAAAAATGGTTTTTATATTCATTCGGACCGCAAATAAGATTTTGTTTCACGTCAAGTTGCTATTTTTATATAAAACTTTGTTATGTAGGTAAAAACTTATTTGAAAGGTATTGGATTGTCTGGAAAAACTTTACTCATCATTGATAACGCCATCCCAATGAAAATGATTTAAAGCCTGAAAATGCTTCAACTGTATCAATTTTTAAATCTACACATGTTACTCCATTAATTCAGCCGATAGACCAAAATGCAAGAAGAAATACAAAGCTGAACTATACAAATTTTTTGTTATCAACTATTTTTAGCTGCGATTGTGAACTTATCGAAGCAATGAAAAAAATTTCTCTGAGAGACGCAGTCACATTTTTGGAGGCAGCTTCGAATCAGTTGGGAGAAGAAACTTTGGCAAAATGATAGAAAAATATTTTGAATTTTGCAAATCTCATAGAAGATGAAGAACAAAACATTCCTCTTAGTGTTTTGAAGATAACAATGCAAAAGGAAGGAATGAACTTAACCAAGAAATTTGCAGATATCCTTGAGACAATAAATCCTCAAGTAAGATATTTTAATGACATTTTTAAATTTAAATGATTAAAATCACATAATCTGAATGTAGGTAAAATACACAATGGCTGAAATGAATGAGTGGAATGAAGACATTCAGTTTATGGACACTGAATCGAATGAGAGTAGCGGTACTGAGGATGTTTCCGATCAACATCAAGAATTTTAATAAACGTATTAAACAAGGCTATTGAGTGGGCTTTAACTGAAAATGTTAGCTGGTGTTCTTCAATTGCTTCACGAAAAGGCTGTTTTATATGTAGCTTCAGTCAAAAAACGGCTGACCAAAATTACCCATTTTTTAAAATAATTGACTATTATTATTTATCATCAACCAAATACATGTAATTAAAATAATAAAAATATACCTAAAGACAATAAAGGTTTTAATTAGTTGTTTCTTCAAAACAAAAATATAACTTGTAGGCCCTAGAATCAAAAAAAAAAAGAAGGAAAGAAATAGTCGTTAATTCATTTCATTTTATTCAGTTAAATTGCCACTTTTGTACATGTTTATGATTTACCATTCATTTAAAACTTAGAGATCTGCTGCGTTTCCTATACGAGGTGTGACAATTAAGTAACGGGACTGGTCTGTAAAACATACTTTATTGAAAACTTATTACAAATAACAATTAATCTCTTTCAACATACTCCCCTTCCCTATCTATACACCGCTGCATGCGAGTTTTCCACTGGTTAAAGCAGTGCTGAAAGTCACTAAGTGTTAGACTCCTTAGCAGGTCTGCCGTTTTTGCTTTTACCTCTTCAACCGACTCAAAACGTGTTCCCTTCAACGAACTTTTGATTTTGGGGAACAGATAGAAGTCGCAGGGGGCGAGATCTGGTGAATACGGTGGGTGTTCGAGCACGGTAATTGATTTTTTCGCTAAGAACTGCTTCACAGAGAGTGCATTGTGCGCTGGCGCGTTGTCCTGATGCAGAATCCAGGATTTGTTGTTCCACAGGTCTGGTCTTTTCTTTCGCACTTTTTCTCTCAGCTTTTCTAGGTAGTATTTCTGGTTTACAGTTTGACCCTGAGGTACACATTCAACCATAATGATTCCTCTGATGTCGAATAAAACAATCAACATTGCCTTCAGTTTCGATTTGCTCATTCGAGCCTTTTTCATTCTTGGTGATCCCTGCGTCTTCCAGTGCATGGATTGTCTCTTAGTTTCAGGGTCGTACTGGAAAATCCATGTTTCGTCACATCTGATGACTTTTTCCATTAGCTCTGGATCTGCTGTCAATTGTTGCATGATGTCAAAACAGATGTTTTTCCGGTTCTCCTTCTGTTCGGGAGTGAGGTTTTTTGGCACCATTTTGGCACACACTTTTGTCATTTTCAGATCTTCATGTAAAATTTTTCTCACTGTCTCTCTGTCTACATTCGACATGTCTGATATCATCCGAAGACTCAAACGCCTGTCTTTCCGAACAATTTCATTAATTTTTTGAACGTTTTCTGCAATTCTTGATGTCACAGGGCGTCCAGTCCGTTCCTCATCATCAACTTCTTCCCGGCCCTCAGAAAATCGTTTGTGCCATTCGAAAATTCTAGTACGTGACATGCAGTCATCACCAAACACATTTTTTAGCAATTGAAAACACTCACTTGGAGGTTTTTTTAATTTTACGAGAAATTTTAAATTAATTCGCTGCTCGATTTTTAAACTAATCATTTTTCCGGCACTTCTATTACACAACACTTTACTCAAACTAGGTTTAAAAGCAAACTAGACTAGACAGAGAGGCGGGATTAAGTGGATTCTGCGCAGTAGGAATCAAGGTCACTCACCATCCATCCCCACTCTTAAAGCTAAAGACAGACGACTGTGGTATACTCAGTCCCGTTACTTAATTGTCACACCTCGTATATAAGGGATTAAATTCTGGGATTGTATAATACGGTCCTTATAGTCCAAAAAGAGGGAGAAAAGGTTCATAAAAACGCTAAACAGGCTATACGATGAAGTTATCCTAGGATCTTGAAATGTACATGGTTGGTGGAGATGGATTGGAAACTTATGGTGTCCACTCAGTTCGATAGCACAAAAAAGAAAAAGTTCTTTTTTATGGAGAACATGAATTTTAATGGGGAGTTTATATGTGAGGTATCCTCCCAGTAGTCCGATTTGGCTGGCATATGTGCAGATTCTTGTAAAAATCTTTTTGTCAAATTTCAACTCTCTAGCTCCAAGTCTTAGGTACTAGTTCGCGAACATTCAGACGGGTTTGGCTTATACTTTATCGGGTCTCTGATGTCTTTTGCGTGTTAAAAACTTCATGACAAACTTATACTATTCTCTACGTAAAGAGTATTAACATGGAAACAATCAATAATTATCCAATCCCAACCAATTTTTCATATAGCAAAACCTCTCAACAAATACATATTTGAAATTAATAGATGGAATGACAATCTCGATGAATCAAAGTCCAAAGTATCAAATCAAGTTGTAGCCGATTCACACAGATTAAATGTAGATTACTTTTGTAATCAGACACACAACCAAACGGATAATTACGTGATGTAGGTGTTGTTTTGTAGAAAAAGTGATTAAGAATCAGATTATTATATTCTCCTTTTTAATCAACTAGCCTGCTAACTTTTTCCCATACTTGCGACATTTTTGTCCAGTTTTGCCAAGTTTTTACGTGATTGTTTTTTAGCGCCAACATAAAAGTTGATTATACTTTTAGAAAATTTCAAGTTGTAAACCTTTTGTTAATATTTTAATAAAACACGTTGCAGAAATGAAATGGGAGCTGCATACATCCAAATTGTTCTAAATCATGCAATTTTCTAAATTTTACGCGCATGTTCCATGTGTATGATTAACACATGTATTCCATGTATAAGGGACTCTTTAAGTTTTTGAAAATATTTTGATTTAGCATTTGTTGCTGATGGCCGGATAGAACTACACATTCTGTGAAAATTTCAACTCTCTAGCTATAGTGGTTTATGAGATATGACCCGAGGAAGGACGGACGGACAACGAAGTCTCTGCAATAGGGTTTCCTTTGGTACCCTTTGGGTCCGGAACCCTAAAAAGGAAGATTAAAAATCATTTTTAACAATTTAATTTGTAAAATCTAAAGTTTATTACGGTGACCCTGCGCTCAGTCACCCCAAAACTCCAAGCCATATAACATAATTGGAACAAATACCGATTTATATTATTTTTTGATTTCCTATTGATAAAGGGATAAAGAATTTCTAGCGTCTTATTAGTTTTATTAATTGTCCAGTTTATGTGCAAATAGAAGGTAAGTTTATTGTCTATGTTTAAGCCAAGATATTTTATGAGTTTCACCCATCTTATTGGTTGGGAGTTAAGAAGTAGGTTAAAGTTGGGTAAATGGCAGGACTTACGATTCTGGGTAGAGTATATAGCGTTTGTTTTACACATTTAGCTTGATTTTCCATATGTTAAAGTATTGAGTATATTTGTGAAAAGCATACTCAAGGGTTTGATGGATAACACTATGGATGTTTCCAGAGCAGAATAGGGCAGTGTCATCGGCATGACAATAGTTCAGAGTTGGGATGTCGTCGGTGTACAAATTGTAAAGCAAAGCTCCTAGCACCAAGCCCTGAGGAATACCAGCCGTTATCAAATTTCTATCTGATTTTACACCATCCATATTTACCCAAAAATATCTGTCAGATAGAAAACTGCGAATCATTTTTACTAGGTACTGGAATGTATTAGATTGTGTATGCGGCCATTGTGCCACACAGTGTCAAAAGCAGCTTGAATGTCCAGAGTTATCACACCAACAGATTCCTTTACTTTTAGTTTGTTTGTAACAAAATCTTTTAGTGTATTGAGCGCGTGAATACAGCCATAATTTTGGCTAACTTCCATCTACGTCGAAAGTAGCCAATGCCTATACATCTATAGACAAAAGCTAGTAAATTAAGGCACGTATGGTGATATGTTTTAGGCACATATTTGGTATGTTACTGAACCTAAAGACTTTTTTAGTTTTTAGGAAAAGAACAATATTCTTCACTTCCTCAAGGTTTGGTCATATGAGTTCACAGCATTGTCCAGGGAGTTAAGCGAACTATTAACCGGTGGTGTGATGTTTCTACTCAAAGATTTCACTCAAAATATTGGTTTTTTGTTCTCTAGAACCCGATTGTTGTAACAAAAACTTGGAACGAATTGTTTTTTGTTTTTAATTATTTTTCCAGAATGGTTTAGAGTTTGTATCTAAGGAAAGTTTATTGTTCCAGTTAATGATACTAAATTCTAACAATTGCACTTTAATTTGACAGTTTGGAAAGTTTAATCTGGCTACCTATATCTTGTCCAGTGCCTTCGTGCAATGTTTCGTATTTTTATGAGATCTATTATATAATATATATATATAATATCAGGGGGGGTTTTGTTGTTAAATGAATGAGTGATATAAGATTTAGGTACAGCTTTGTCGATTGCACCGCAGATGCTAGTTGTAATGAAGTTAATAATGGAGTCAATTTCGTTACAGGTAAATAGTGAATTTTCGTTGAATGTTGATATGAATCGGAAGCGTTGGTTGAGGATATTCCCGAACCTCTTCCAGTTTCCTTTTGGGCAGAGCAGAGTTCGCTTGTTTGAAGTGGTTTTGGTCGACTTAACTTTTCCATAATTTATTATGGAACGTATTTATTTATTTATCTAGTTATGACAAAATACTGTCTACTGTCTAATGTACTACAAAAAAATAATTAATTATAACAATAAATGATTAAAATTTGGTTTAGAACTAATTTATTTAATTAATGAAAAACAAGGTATTGCATGCCTGTTCGCAAAATTTTTCCAATCCACTTATTCTTCTAACTCATATATTTACGATCGTTAACCATATCCCATTTCCCAATATAACTAATTGTTTCTCCTGTAACTGGTGAGGAGTGTTTTCTTACCAATTTGAAATCTTTAAAAACTACTTACTCACCCGGTCCTGACAAAATACCTAGTTGTGTACTGTGCATCTTTATAACAAATCTGACTTATCCAATTACAGAGGTATTGCAATTCCAAAATTGTTTAAAAAATAGAATTCAACGAGTGTCGCTAAATGATTTTCCTCTTCCCTTGAAATCTTGATGTCAAACTCTGCCTATCGTTTAACAATATCACTTCGCATATTAGACTCAAACCCGCATGATATCGCGTCTTTCAAAATAAGTGTTCCCGACAATATTTTTGCTACCATTTGTGAAGCAAAATTTTGGCCTGATCATACTATTGTCCATGAATTTAAACCTCGACGGAAAAAACTTCGAACATCTGCTGTTCCTGTAAACAGAATAGCCTGGTATAAGGAAACTGTCGCGAAGTGTTAGTCAAGTTTTGCTTAGAAGGAAGATATGGATGTGTTTCGAATAAAAGTTCATTTCTTTCACCTTTTTACGGCACGAATTATGTATTGTATATTTTATATATCGAATTAAAAACACTTTTAGCCTAGGTTTTTTCTTTAGAATAATATGGTTTTATTATGTAATTAATATTTCTTAATATATTATATACAATATAATTTATAAACCTCGCCACAGCCTGAACACGTCTAAGTTCGAATAATGTCTTAAGACTTCTGATCTTTAATATTTTCTTGGCATATGCAAATGCTTTTTCTTTTACATTTGTTATTGCTTACTAAGCATAAACGACATAAGCGAAGTCTACGCTGTCGTGGTTTACGTTCAGAACGAATTTTTTTTTATTTATACGTCAGTATCGTATTTCATATAATTCTGAACAATTATGCTGATATCGTCCGCATCAGCCTTACCTTTCCCTTTTATACAATCGTGAATTACTTTCTTTGATTATGCCCTGTTGGGGCATTTCCTTAATCTGGCGGTTTATTTCTTCCTCGTGTACTTGTGGATATATATAGATTTTTGAATATAACGGCTTGTCTATAGTCATTATAATTTCATGGGAAACCTCATTCATTGCTGAGAGAATGTCTCCTTTTTTGAAGAAATGATCCTCATATTTTGAAAGCAACTTTAAAGTTACATCTTTTTCTTCAGAATTAAGATGGTCTAAACGAAAACTCTCATTCAATTATGTTTTTGTTGTATTAACTTTATTTAATCCATTAATTGTTTTAAAGTATCTTGGTTCTTGTAATTTTACTTTTGAAAATTGTTCTACTAATGTATTGGTTTTATATAAACAAGTTGTAGAACCTGTATCTATTAGGCACCTAACTTTCTTTTTGGGGAGTTTTGACCTTGAGGTCACGCTAAAAAATTTACCTCCTCGTTTTCCTCGCCATCAGTTTCTTCAAGTGTATCTATCTCCTTTTATGAAAGGTAGTCTACTTTGTTTCCATTTTGCGTATATATATGTGATACCCTCGTTTGTGCCGACTTACCACTTTTCTTTTGTTCATTTTGAGTTTAGTACTGTTGTGTACCTGTTGGGGTTTAATATTGTAGGAACTAAAACAAACGCGTCCGCTCTCCTTGATGGCACAACACAAACTGAACTTTACGTTTCATTCTCCTTTTGTCTCACAATACTTTACACACAATACCTATACAATACTTATACACTACATACACTTATACTACTACAACTCGGCCATCCTGACAACAGGGATCTCCTGATCCCGACCGTTACAAAATATCTTACATACTACTTTTACATGCTACATATTTATATACTTATACGGCTATAAATACAGTCTAATTACTTTTACTTCTCATATTATAAGCATGACCAGTACTTCTATCATCAACAGTTCTTGCATTTCTCTTTGACTTGTTTCCGTCTATCTTATCTTTATCTTTAGACCAACCGAACCACTGTTTCATATTAGCTACAGACCAAATTCCTGAGTACGGCTTTCTCGACCGCTGAATTCCACAAACATCTTCCACCACATACCTATCGTTACCCAACCATTTTGTGACTTTGTAAGGTCCTTTAAACTTAGGAACAAGCTTCTTAGACATACCTACGTTAGCGTCAAAGTTTTTTACGACAACATAATCACCTGGATTGTATACCGTTGGTTTTTTCCTCCTTTTGTTTGAGACACTTTCGTTGTAATCTTTCAATTGCTTCTCTTTATTGCGCGCTTCAGCCCTCACCACCTCTAGATCTCTATCTTTTTCCTTTTCCCATTCTATACTCTCTTTTAGGTAATCTACTACGCTTCCTTTCTGTCCTACCCCAAACAACATCACGCTTGGATGCTGACCTATCGTTCTATGTACCGTGTTGTTCATTGCAAACTCAATTGTTTCTAGCGCTTCTCACAAGCTAAAATTTTTACCCGAGCTCACGGTCTTAGCCAACATGGAGCCTAAGCTACGATTAACCCTCTCGACTTGCCCATTCGCTTGGGGCGATCCGGTAGCAATCTTAATATGCTGAACGTTTCTTGATTCCAGAAAATCACAAAATTCCTTCGACGTAAAGCAAGTGCCTCGATCCGAAACTAAATACTTAGGCCTACTGTATGCTCTAAAATAACTGCTCATTGCAATAATCGCTTCTCTTGACCTTGTCGTTTTCGTCTCGTATAATTTCACAAACTTCGTACTTGCATCTATAATTAAAAGAACGTGTTTCCCGTGACCAATATTGGGCCAAAATGATCGACATGTATCACTTCAAAAGGGGTAGTACTTTAAGGGATATTGTGAATATACCCTTCCTGTTTTCCGCTTTTCGACGAAAACGTGATACACTTCATACAATTCCTTATATGGTGTTCCACCTTCCGCTTCATTTTTGGAAATCAATACGTTTTTGAAATTATTTCAACCACTTTATCTACACCGACGTGTCCTAAATCGTCATGATACTTAAAGAGGACATGCGTTTCCATGTCTTTCGGGACGTAGAACAACAATGTTCCATTTTTGTCTTTCCTGTAAACTATTTCATTGCGCATCTCATAGAGGTTATGTTCAGCTGTTTCTAACATTGACTTTATTCTTACGATATCTTCATCCCTGCTTTGACATATCACAAGATTTTCTTCAAACGAGTTAGTTTCAATCACCATTATGTTCGTACAGCGACTTAATGCGTCTACATGCTGCATCCTCTTTCCAGCCCTGTGTTCGAGCTCCAAGGCCCACCTTGCAATTCTTGGGTTAATATCTTTTTTGTTAAGGGTCATTGTTACTGAATTGCAGTCAGTTATGATTTTAAACTTTATCCCTTGTAAATATACTCGGAAACGCTTCAAAGAGTATATTATGGCCAATGTTTCGAGTTCAAAGCTATGATATCTTGACTCGGTATCCGTCGTGCGTTTAGAAAAGTAAAAAATAGGGTGTAATTTTCCATCACTTTTCCTTTGTAATAAAATTGATCCAAAACCTATTGAACTCGCATCGCAATGCAGCTCTGTTTCGTCATTTGGGCTGTACAATGCTAGCACTGGTGAATCTACTAGTTTGCTTTTAAGGACTTCCAACGCTTTCAACTCCTCGGGACCGAAACTAAACACCTTATCTTTCTTTGTTAAATCATACAGTGGCTTTGCAATAACGGAAAAATCTTTGACAAACCTTTGAAAATAGAAACAAAGTCCCAAGATACTTTGCACTTCACTAATTTTTGTTGGAACCGGAAAATTTTTGACTACCTCTAAGCCTTTCTCATCGGCCTGTATACCACCACCTGTAATGTTACAACCTAAATATTTCACGCTTGTTTTAAAAAACTCACACTTATCAAGCCTTAGCTCCACTTTATCTTTCACTAACCTATCAAATACTTCCTCTAAAATATCTAAGTGTGTGTTTACATCTTCAGTCGCAATCATCACGTCATCTTTTCTTCTTTTATCATGTCCACGAAAATTTTATTAATGAACCTCTAGAATGTAGAGGGTGCATTCTTCAGGCGAAACGGCATCCTTAAGAATTCGAACTGTCCTAGCGGAGTTGTAAAAGACGTATATTTCACAGACTCTTCATGCATAAAAACGTGAAAGAAACCATTCTTAAGTTAAGGTCCAATTTGGTAAAAATTGTCTTACCCGCGAGTCTATCCAATAAATCGTCAATCAAAGGGATTGGGTAACTGTCTTTTGCAGTCACTGTTCAACCTTCTGAAATCGACACACATTCTAAGTTCACCAGTCGCTTTCTTCACCAACACGATTGGAGACACAAACCCCGATTCACTCGGCCTTATGTACCCTTTACTTAAATATTCATCCAGTAAGCTTTGTAATTGACCCTTCTCTGCATATGAAAGACGACGAGGATTGCAACTAAATGGTTTAGTGTCATTGACCACTATCTTCATTTCACATTTCACCTTTGGTTCGTTTGGTCGATCAGATTCCAGGTAACATTTTTTAAACAACTTTTCAAAATCATTTTTTTCTTCAAACGTTAGAGCTTCTCCAACTGAATAATTCCTATCATTTGTTACATAATCAATCATCAAAATTTTCTTTTCAAAGTCATCTTCGCAAACTGATTCACTACACTGGTCTGTTTTGTTGTCTAATCTATGTTTATCTATGCCACCATCATTTTGCCACACAATCTTAGCACAACTTTTTCTTAAAAAATCTCTACCAAAATTATAGAAACACTCATAGACTCATCAGGAACAATAATAACTCCAGTTTTACAAATTTATTCAAAACTTTAATAAAGCCGATTATCTTTCCACGGATATTTAATTCACTCTTATTAAAACCATAAAAATTAACACCAGGCGCCGACATCAACCTAGCGCTGGCTGGAATATAGGAACTTCTGATGAGGCTTACTGGGCTTCCAGAGTCTATGAGGCATTCTAGGGTTAACACAACATTTTTACAACCTTCAAATTCAACATTAAAATACCTTACATAATCAGAATTTTCTTGCACACAAAGGGACGTCTTCTTACTGAAGTGACAGGCCGCAGCACGATGACCCATTTCTCCGCAAACGAAACAAGCGCCTTTTTCTCGTTTTGGTTTCCTGCATTCAGCGGCTAAGTGACCAAAGCGGTTGTAGTTGTAACATCTACTGGTCGCCATCTTTTCCATATTAACATTTTGTGGCGTTGGAGACATTGGCATCAACCTTACATTAAACGCCGAAAACAAGTCATCCTTGGACTTAAAACGTTGCATACTCGCACTTACACGCAACTGGCGATCTGGTATACCATGAATGACATATTCAACTAATTCACTTTCTGACATTTCAATACTATTGGCCAGAAATATCTTGTCATTAAAATAGTTTGAAAATGGTTCTTCAGTACGCCACTTGCCCGCCTCAAACCTCTGACGCAACACAATTCTACTTTCCTTTGCACCGAAGACTTTTTCCATCTCCGTCAAAACATAGTCGACAGCTTCGCAGGCATATTCTGGCTTTGACTGCAACCATGCTTGTGCCTTTCCTTTTGATTTCCCAAAACGTATTGCCCGCACCTTGGCCTCACTTATGTTGTATGTTTTCTTTAAGGCGGTAATATGCGAAATCCACCCCCGAACACAAGTCTCACCATCGTACCACGGAATCATTTCCTTTAAATCACTTAAAGTGAGTTCATCATTATGAATCGGTCGCATCGCCACTTCACCGGTCGCCTTTAACAGTTCGTTCTCTCTTCGCAACAAATCTCTCTCGAAACGCAACAACATAAGCTCTTTGTTTATCAGCTCGAACTCATAATCTGTTACTTGTTGGCGCCGTAATTCTTCGTCTGCTAAATTTTTGTGTTTTTCCTTTGTCGTCTCATATTCTTCTTGGCGCCGCTTCTCGTTTGCCATTTCATTTGTGTTCCCTGGCGTTAAGTCTGACGCGTTCTCATTTGACAAACCTGCAGCACACTCACTTGCATTCCACTGCTGTTTCTCTTTCATTTGTTCCTTTTCAATTGTCTGATCTGACGTACACTCATCTGCGTTGTGTTTGATTGTCTCTTCATTTAAGAAATCCATCAGCTCACCGCGATCCGCCACTTCGCTAATACGTGCCGCCAAAGAGTGCTTGTTTCCATATGTGAGCAATCCTAACCCCTTGCACCACGCACGTAACTCACTAGCTGAATATTTGTCAGCACAGACAGGATCCATTCTTCAAACAATAACGCGAGGATAGAAAAAAAATAACTTGTTTTTTTCTGTATCCCACTTCTGAGATTGTAGGAGCTAAAATCAACGCGTCCGCTCTCCTTGCTGGCACAACACAAACTGAACTTTATTCACGTTTCATTCTCCTTTTGTCTCACAATACTTTACACACAATACCTATACAATACTTATACACTACATACACTTATACTACTACAATATGGTAAGAGTTTTGCTGCGATTTATTAAATTGTTGTTGCGGTTTATTGTTATGTTGTTGTTGTGTCTGTAGTTTTGTTGTGGATTTTGTGATTGTTGTTTCTTTAGCCTATAGCTCAGTATATTTTCTAAATCCTTATCTACCCTACTCGGTCTATATATTTCTGGTTTTGTCTCATCATAAATATATATTTTATTCAAGTCTGATTTAGACTTTTCAAAATACTTATGTTCAAATTAATTCGGTCCGTTTTTTTGTGTTAAAAAAAGGGTTTTTTTTTATTGAAAAACAGTAAAAAATACATCATTCAAAGTCTTGTCCGCCGGAAGCGACTACTTTTTCCCATCTCTCTGGTAATTTTCGAATACCATTTCAAAAAAATGAGTCCTCTCTGGCCTCGATCCAATCACTGAGGCATATTTCCATTTCTTCGAAAGACCCGAATCGGTGACCCCCAAATCGTTGTGCATCCGTCGAAAAAGCCAGTAGTCGGAAGGAGCAAAGTCTGGAGAATACGTCGGGTGGGGTAAGACCTCCCATTTCAGCGTGTCCAGGTAATTTTTGGCCGTTACTGCTACGTGGGGCCGTGTGTTGTCATGTTGCAAAATCACCTTGTCATGCATTTCAGCCGTTTCTGGCCGTTTTTCACGCAATGCTTGGCTCAAACGCATTAGTTGTAGTCGATAACGTTCCGCATGAATGGTTTCGTTTGGTTTTAGTAATTCATAATATACCACACCCGTCTGGTCCCACCATATGCAGAACATGACCTTAGAACCGTGAATGTTTTGCTTTGGCGTCGATGTAGACGATGATGGAACGGGTTCACCAGGCTTGACATAGTATTTTTTCTTCTTGGGGTTATCTATCAATTTTGCATCTCCAGTCACGACCCGGTGCAAAAATCCCTTCCTTTGATGTCTTTCAAGAAGCAGTTCCGAAGCGAAAAATCGCCTTTCGACATCTCTCGGCTTCAACTCGTACGGTACCCAATATCCTTGCTTTTGAATAAATCCCAATTGTTTTAACCGAACGGATATTGCGCGCTGAGTCACTCCCAACGATTCTGCGAGTTCAGTTTGCGTTTGGTACGGATCTTGATCCAGTAAAGCCTCCAATTCCTCATTTTCAAAATTTTTGGGTTGGCCAGGACGCTCTTTGTCTTAGACACTAAGATCACCACTTTTGAAGCGTTGAAACCACTCTCTGAATGACTTATCGGTCGGAGCAGATTCACCATAAACTTCCTGAAGCATTTGGTGGGCTTCAGCTGCACTTTTCTTCCCATTAAAAAAGAAAGTCAAAACTTCCCGCAAATGCTGTTTATTTAACACAAATCCGGACATTTTCGAAGAGGCAAAAAACAGTGTTGTTGTCAGAAACAGACTCTGATGCACACTAATTATTGTTGACAGATATCACACCTTTTTAATAGAATAGGTAATCGCTCCAAAAACCACAACTTGCAGTTGGAGTCATCTTTTGAAAACGAACCGAACTAATTGATTGTGTTGTGCCTACTGAGGCTGTTGTTATTGGAGCTGCTGAAGCTGTTGTTGCAATTGGATTATTGCAGCCTCCTGTCGTCTTATGGTGTTATTTAATTGTTGCACTTCTTCGTTGTTCATCTCGACGTTTCTATTTATATAAAATCTGCTATTGATAAGGTTTATTAAATTTTAATTTTCTTTTTTTTTTTTCAATTAAATTTTTCCTGTACTGTGTTTATATATTTTAGTTCGATTCCTTATTTATTAATTCGTTAAAAGGAATTAATATTTTTCACTACACTATATTTGTGTTTCACCAATAATTTATTTGAATTCTTGTTTAATTAAATTAAAATTTTATTGTTTATATTTGAATGTACTTAGGAATTTACTTCCCCTATTATATTGTATAACTCGATGTATCCTTTTTCAGAGTTGCAGTAACACTTAAACTTTTTCTTTGTTGTTGTTTTTTTTTTTGTTCACAACACTTTAAAGATTTAAGTATAATATCTAAGTTTTATATACTTTTGTTGAGTTATTATTATTTAAGGTTATATATAATAATTTTGTAAAGCAGTTTGATTATATTTTCAATATAGAATTTCTTATTTTGTTATTATATTCAATTTTAAAACGTTTTCCCAATTTTAAGTTATACTTCGGTATAATTCACTAGTGATATCACTTGTAGAAGCACTTTAGTAATGTTAGATTATACTTCTGTATAATTTACTATTCAATATATTTAGATACACTTTTGAATATTAGCACGACGACTGCGTCAATTATGTATATTTTATATATCGAATTAAAAACACTTTTGGCCTAGGTTTTTTCTTTAGAATAATATGGTTTTATTATGCAATTAATATTTCTTAATATATATCATTTATAAACCTCGCCACAGCCTGAACACGTCTAAGTTTGAATAATGTCTTAAGACTTCTGATCTTTAATATTTTCTTGGCATATGCAAATGCCTTTTCTTTTACATTTGTTATTGCTTACTAAGCATAAACGATGTAAGCGAAATCTACGCTGAGGTTGTTTATGTTTAGAAAGAATTTTTGTTTATTTATACGTTGCTGATATCGTCCGCATCAGCATAATTGTTTGAAGTAGGGTTATTGTACCTAGACTCAATTCACGCGCATTCCATGCCTGATGTTAAGACAATTACTAAAATTAAATTTTTGGTGTATACGTACTAGGCATGTGTATGATTACAATCAAAACGGCTTTTGAATTATCTATTCTAAAATGTTGTTCTTCATTTGCCGTACAAATTTGCAGTGATTATGATTATATGAAGTATTTTGCTCCTGTTGTATGAGTATTATTTTTATCTACACGTTCTTTGCTCAAGTTTTCTAAATAAAGATGAATATTGATAAATTTGAGTAATGGTTATGAAAAGTATTGAGTGTGCACTATAGGTAGGTACCATAAGTAAAAACGTTATTGTTGTCGCGTCGAAATGAACGCGGTATACTGGACTGATCAGGTATATAGTTAGCATTTATATAATCCGATCCTTCATCGTCATCGACCGGTTGTAGCTTAAAACGTGAATGATCATATGGAAAAATGTTTGTGAAACGATTCTTTGGGCGATTGCAAGGTAGATCGGCAAATGTACATGGTTGGTCACGTCCCACATGTTTCAGTTCTTCAAATTCTTCACTAAAATGAAATTCAGAATCAGCCGACATGAGACGATAGTGTTCGGCAAAGTTCTTTATTAAAATGGGACGATTCTGTTCGATGACACTATCTGGTAGGGACATGTTATCATTGGCACATGTATCTTTGGTCGTCTTACGACATTGAAGACGTCGTCGTTTGTAGTAAATAAACGTAAGCAATAGCACAAGTATAATGGTTAAGGGTACCGTAATAGCAACAATTAACGATGTGTTGTGCTGATCTGAAAATTAGAAATATTGAGAAAAATTAAGATTTTCTAAGTGCTTCAACCAGGACTTGGTAATCAGATTTAAAATTTTTTTACCACTTACCAGGTGAACTTAAAAATTCTTTACATTTGTTTTTGTAAGAAGACATGAAAACAAAATATTCACAATATTTTAATATATGATTTTTATACCTTACACACATGTTTAAACAATCATTACAAATTTGCCATGATGAGAAAACTGAATTATGCCAAGTCCCCCCATCCGCCCGTAACCAACCATATCATGTAATGTCAGCTTTCAAAAAAAAAAAAACTAGCCGAATTTTGTACAGACACACATCGCTCATTTACTGCAAGACTGTCCTATGTACATATCTCAAAAAACACGATTTTTGAGTTAATTCAATTCAATCTTACTTTATTCTCTTTAAAATTTACAATTTCACTTAAGCTGATAAAGTACATACAGGGTCTTCACGACTTTGCAAAAATTGCGGCTTTATCAGCTCGTGAAGGTACCGAAACGGGTGTCAGTGTATAATTTTATACAATCAGCTGTTCTCACAAACACAACTGCCATTTAAAAAAAAAAAAAAAAACAAAAAAACAAAATGACGAAAACAAGCGAACAAGACAAATTGTTTAAGCACACATTTCAATGTATTGCAATGGTGGAGTGCAAATGAAAACCAATTTTGTTTAAAACAGGTAAAAAAAATTTTTTGCCGCTGCAGCAAGCAGTGAAGCGTTAGGAAGGATGTTTTCATTGGCAAGAAACCTAATAAGTGACAAACGTTGCAAGCTTGCCTCCAATAATGACATGGTGCATAAGATAATGTTCCTTCATGAAAATATCAAACACTATTAAATTGATACTTTATATTCTAACTTGCATACAATAATGAGCTTTTCCAATAGCTTTTCTTCGATATCCTCACATTTAATAAATAAGTATTTTTACAACTACTTTTTAGACGCATAATTTTATATATTACTTAAATACATACTCATTGTTATTATTATATTTTTATAACTACATACACGTATACAAATTACAGGTTGCAATTTTTACCTAATACCAAACGTAGTTTGGTTTTAAACTTCCAGCGAAGTTTTGCGTTGTTTATACAGGAATGATGTTTACGATAAACAACAAACAATAGTAAGTTATAGCCAGTTCGTGTCATTTTTTCGATAGTCTTAATGCAATTTAGGCTACGACTAGTTAGTAGACTTTTGTTAGTATCGTTGCTAACTTTTTCCGAACCAGTGTATATAACTTTAGAAGGCTTTATTTGCCTTGTATCATGGGAATAGAATGCAAATTTTGATTTCTTAAGTTCGTTTCAGATAAAATTGAAATTCTCTCCTGAGTTTAAGCAGATTTTAATGCCAATGGAAACAGTCTTGACAGAGTAATTAGCAATGGATTCTGTTTTGATAAAACCGTGGACAACTGTTGTAGATTTCTTTAAGACCCTAATTGATGGCTGCGAAATTGGCTTTATTGGTGTAGGCTCCTCATCAGCAGAGACCTTACTGTCATTATTGATGTTTTGCAGATGTTGATTTTTTTTTGTTTTTTATACTGATGGTATTTATTGAATCTCCTATATAAATGAATAGGACTAACAATAAGGTTTCAACTCTTAAAAACCAATACACGTGTGTCCATCCTACAATGAAGAGGAAGGGGCTCACTTAGCACTACGAGCCTCTAAGTAAGCAAAAGGACAGCACGATCGTTACGAATCAGTCGAGATTAGTTCCTTGTATGGACAAGGACTCTGGCTAGAGGACTACATGTCTAACTAGTTTGTCCATGTAAATAACTTTACGCTTGGAACATTCTTCTTTTACTGGTGGTACTTCTAGGTTTTTGTGAATGTCTTCATTCCTGATATACCATGGAGCTCCCGTGATTGTTCTAAGAATCTTGGATTGTTCTCTTTGTATAACTTCAATGTTACTCGCGCTAGCGAGACCCCACCATTCAGAACCATAAGTCCAAATTGGTTTACTAACAGAGTTATATAGCATCACCTTGTACTTAAGTCTCAGTCCAGATTTAGAATTGATTAGCCAGTGAAGACTTTGATTTTCATATGTATCTTTTAAGCTTCTATATGCTTCCGCCAGGTGAACCGTTTGTCCAAATGGACGCCAAGATAACTTACCACTTTAGTTTGAGGTATTGTAACACCATTTAACGTTACTGGAAACCAAGTCCGTCGGTTCAATGGAAATGTAATGTGCTTACATTTCCCCTCATTGACTTTAATTCTCCAGTTGGATAACCACTCCTGAAGGCTTTTAAGATGAGCATCCAAGCCTGCAGAAGCTTTAACTGGGCAACGGGAGCGGCTGATTACGGCAGTGTCATCAACAAAAGTCGAAGTAACAATTTGACTATTTGTTGGAATGTCGGCAGTGAATAACATGTATAGAGTTGGTCCCAAGACACTACCTTGGGGAACTCCTGCTTTTATCTTAAATTCATTTGTAATGAAATTTTTCTGCCTTACTACAAACACTCGATTTGATATGTAGAATTGCAGGACTCTATGCATATTTTGGGGTAGCAAACATTTGATTTTGTAAATCAAACCCTCATGCCATACTCGATCAAACGCTTATGCTACATCAAAGAATACTGCTGAGCAATATTCTCGCAGTTCAAAGGCAGTTATTATTTCCGAAGTAACTCTGTTGACTTGCTCAATCGTTCCATGTTTTGCTCGAAAACCAAATTGATGATCTGGAATTGAACTATTTGCTTGTAAATGGTGATTGAGTTTGGCTTTAAGAACCTTCTCAAATAGCTTAGAAAGGCATGGAAGCAGACTTATAGGTCTATATGAAGAAGGACATGTCCAATCCTTCCCGACCTTTGGAACCATTATGATAACCGATTTCTTCCATTGCTTTGGAAAGTATGCAATTCGAAGAATAGCACTGAAAGGACACGAGAGAAATACTATTGCTGCGTTTGGAGGTTCAGTTATCAATTTTTGGCACGATTCTATCATAACCAGCAGATTTTTGGGCTTCAGTTGAGTCCTTATAATAGATACAATTTCACTAAAGCTTGTTTTTAATGGAGACATATTTAGTGGATTTGTTATTGTCTGGTGAGGAAGCACAAATTTGTTAGTAGGTAGATTAGGTTGAAACACGTGCTCCAGATGGTTGGCAAATACATTAGCCTTCTCTTCATCAGACCGAGCCCAACTTCCCATTATGTCTCTAATAGGTGAATCCAGCTCCACAGGAGTTTTTAGCGATTTTTTCGCTTTCCAAAGTAAAAATCCAGTGTTTGTGGGTAATAGGTTATACATATAGCGCCTTTGTGCCTCGAGCTGGTCGCTTAAAAGTGCTTTGGCTAGTTTTTTGTTGCATTTTTTAGCCTGTAGCAACAAATGTTTGTAGGATGTTGCGTTCTGATAAGTAGTGGAATGTGTTATGTGAGTACAATATAAGGAAGTGAGCAAACAAAACATGTGTTGCGTTCCAGAGTATATTTGCGACTGACTATTCACATTTGAAATACCAAGTTATATACCAATTACAATACTAATACTAATACATACTTATGCGACGAACACTTAACGAATATATCACACATACTAATATAACTTAACATAACTGAGAACCTTGTCTAATAAAAAGCTTAAACATAGCCTTTGTTTAGCAGTAGGAGATCGGTCCTATTGTCATACTCTTCTCAGTCGTCGTTTAGAAGCAACCAGTTCTTTAATTTCCCTATTTGAGAAAGATTTTCTCCTGAACTTGTTAGCAATAACTCATTAACAGATTTGTCGATATCACTTTCAGAGTTGATCGCAGGTGCAATTTCTATGTGAGAACTAATAAATTTTTGATATTGCAACCAATTAGTTTTATTATATATAAGTCTATACGGGCGATCCTCAACTATTGGAAAATCGAGTAAAACGATATCAACGGGTGAGTGATCGGATGAAAGCTCATAATTAGTAACTGCTGAGATGAGGTTTCTGGTATATTTTGTGTGATACCAAAGTCGAATATAATTCTCGTTATTACGCAAACGCGGCATTTTTAGACTGTCTGAAGCGCCAAATGCGCCAGACTCAATATTAGAAGCAGTTCGATGTCTCTTTAAAGCTGATATAGGATAGTTGTTATGAAAAGCTATAAGCACAAGGTAGCTTGTTTGGATTTTTCATTTAAAACTCGGTTTTAAAATTCTCGGCAGTGACGTGTAACGACGATAGCAGATACACCACACTCTATGAGTTTATGGATTACAAAATCATCTAAAGCGATTTCTGGCACACCGTGAATTGCTATTTGTTGGAATTGAGTTGCCTTCGGTTTCTGGCACATGCCCAAATAGAAGAATATGGCGCAAAAATCGAATAGAAACCAGGATCTGAAAATGTAGGTGCGGACGACTTCCTTGTCAAATAAATAACCTAACCTCGAACCCTCAAATGATTTAAATTTATCGTCACCATCAAAGGTAAAAATCAAAAATCCCAATTAAGGAAATTTAACAAAACCTCAACATACAATCCGAGTAAAGACAGAGAACTTCTTTATTTGTTCATTAGAACTAAGATTAGAATTAGTATTTAATATGCGCAATAGCAACAGAGGCGTTCAGCTCATGGCAAAGTTTAGAATGGAAGGAGGAAATTAAAAAAGTGCTGGACCAGACTTCAGCGTGAATCGAACCCGCGACTCTTAGGATGTCAGCCCAGCGCACTAACCTCTGAGCCAACGAGCCAGTCAGAGAACTTTTTATTTCAACAAATTATAAGGATTCTAAATCCGGACACTATTTATGCATTAAATATAGGAGAATCAATTAAACCTAAACTATTTAGAAACAATATTAGAAACACATTTTACAAATTATAAATCAGCAAATCACAAGACATCAGATTTTAGAGAACATGAAGAAATTATAACAATAGAAGTTTCACTTCGCATATGCCGAAGTTAATATACTCTTCATGCACCCCCTAAAAAACGTTTTTGCCTACACTATGTGATAGGCCATTCAGAAAAATTTGATAATGAGGTGTAGTCAGTACACATACAGCATTTCAACACTGAGACCGAAATATTTGTATGGGAGGTTCCAGTAACTCTAGGATCTTGAAATTTACGCACTTCAAGGACATTGATTAGAAACTTATAGTATTGAAATTTCAGTTCAATAAGTCAAAAAACAAAGAAGTTTTCCCCAAAAGAACATGAATTTTATTGGGTGGTTTGTATAGGAGGTACCAATCTAGTGGTCCGATTCGGCTTGTTCCGACAAATGTAGCTCGAAAACTGAGGGACTAGTTTGCATACATACAAACGGACATAGCTTAATCAATTCGTCTCATCGCGCTGATTAAGAATATATATATTTAATGGGGTTTCTGATGTCTCCTTCTCCTTGTTACAAAGTTCATGATAAAGTCATATGCTGGCGTTTAACAACAAGAAAATCATCAACATATGTTGGTTGTTTTTGTGCAAAAATACCAACGTCCACGCAGTGTTGAACGCCAATGCTGCGTTCGGTCACTGTTAACGACATTTAATTGCAATAACACGAAGAACAAACCGAAAGAAGAAATGTTTAATGCATTACATTAATATAACAATACAATTCATACAGTCATTCAAAGACCACATACTGAAGTATTATTTAATAGCGCAAAATTTCCTGAAATCCATAATACTCATAACAATAAGCTTAGCAAGAAATAATAATTTTTAGAAATGTCGAAACATGATATAATCAATATGATATTCGAAAGATTATTTTACAGAAACACAGTAATCATAGAACACCACCTATTTCAAAGTTCGTTCGTACATTAATTATAATGGCGATTATGGTAATCGTTTGTAATCTATCTATCCTATGCCTTAACTCGGCAACAATTGAATGACGAGGACGTTTTAATGTAATCAGGGGGAGAGTTAACAAAGAGAGACAAACATAACACACATCCGTAGGGACATCAGGACATACAAAGATAACATAACCTTTTTTTTTTTAGACGACACTTTTGACAGTTGTCCCTATAAGTCGGGTCGTGATGAAATTTATCCAAGGGTAGTAAGACAAAATAGTGTTGTGTTAAGTAGCCGTCCTTCACCTGTTGACGATTGCGAAATGAGAGTTCCTCGTCGTGCTCGGGCCACCTTAGCTCAGTTAAGGTCTTATCCTCTAGTGCTACAGGGAAGGTTTAGGCTTCTCTGACAACAATCGCCGTGTGCAGTGTGGTGGTTCTCCTAATAAATCTGTTCACCTTTTCAACAGTCCCAGTAAATTTATTTGTCTCCCATTGACTTATGCTTTGACCGAAAGAGATGACCTCCTTTTTAGGCCTTTCTACTTAGGAAGTAGTCTACGCTTTATTTATTTGTAATATGATTAACGTAACGTAAATTTTAATACAATTTATTGTTTTTGATGTGCAACATCTTTGGTTCCGATAGATACAAAATCTTTATCGTCTTCACATCATTTTGTGTCATCATTTATCAATGTGGTGCGCTGCAAATATTTATATGGGTGACCAGTTGAAGACACTTTGAGTATTGTTAAAAATGTTTTTTTGTTTTTGTTTTATAATATTTTTGAAAAAATTTTTAAAATGTTTGATGTGAAATATATTTCGATTCGGTAGGGTAAAATTTTATATTTTCGTCATCGTCTACGCATCATATTGCGACGTCGAAAAAGAAAACAATCATATTAAATATAATTGTGTACAGGCAGCTTCATTTACTATTAAGTTAACTGTCTGCTGGAGTCGGTGGTGCGTTGGGCATGAGCTCGGCTCACAAGCTTACGATTGCAGATTCGATACCCGTGCGAAGTGAAAAGTAATTTTTTTCTCACTATTTGTTTTTTGAAAAAATTATGCTTCCTTCCCGTGAGCCGATGCTTAACATAATGAAACAACGACTGCAATATGATGCGAAAATGTAAAATTTTACTCTACCGAAAGCAACGCTATTTCCCATCAAGAGCGTCGTTATTTCTTCCCTTTTCTCATTCCTTATTTATTGCATTTAACATGCTTTTGATGGCATTAATTATGATTGCCAAAAATATTTGGTCGAATTTTTCCTATTCTCTCAAAATGGCAAGTTTAATCTCTCGAACTTTATCGTACTTCTTATTTTCGGCGTAAAGACTGAAAACAAATAACTCTCAAAGGTTTTTAATTTCGTTCAGATCCAAGGATCGAACATTTGTCACCTTGGTACCCTTGAACCCCAGTCAGTTTCAGAATGAACAGTAATGAGTATGTAGAAATGTTGGACAATAGTCTCCCACTGTTCCTGCAGTACTAAAGGGAAAGCCTAAGTTAAGTTTTATGCATGATAAGGCAAGGATTCATACAACGCTATGAATCGGCCTTCTTATTATTATGCACAATGAAGTACCAGTGTTTTACGTGCTCCCCTATCTGAGAAGACTTAAGAACACGGTGCCAGGCACATGGATTGATAAACGTCAATCAACGTCCCCTTGGATATATATCCGCAGGTGCAAAATTTGAGTCATATTTATTTTGTTAAATAAATAAAACCCCAGCCACCACGATACTCACACAAGGGGGCCGTACCCACTCCTGATCACTCGTGGTACCAGAAAATAGCCTATGGTCACTCTTCGTACCCGAGGTACGACCAATTTGAACTCCAAAAAATTCATGGGTTGGTGGCCCAAATTTGAACATAGCTCTCTAGAATAGAATGCAGGTTGGTAACCCACAGATGGCACAGTATGAAGCTATACTCATTCATATAGCTTCCTCACTGTTGAGAGCGAGGTCTATTCCTACCTCTTCCGCCAATTGCCAGCATTTGTGTGATCTAGATCAGGCGAGCATATGTCCCCACTGTCACAAGGACTTTAAGCAAATGAGTAGTAGACTGAGACCGCTACAAGGTCAAACGACCGTGGTACCAGAAAACAGCTCTGCTCAGGCAGCGTAACCAGTAGAGCTCCATGAAATTCAGGGACTGGTTACTCCGGGGGGAAAACTAAGCCAACCCACACTAACACACACATAACGGACAGTCTCAGGCTACAATCGGACGACGTCTCAAAAATACTGCACGTGCAAACCCATTTAATCTCCTAACTCTATCCTTAGTGGAGAGCAACATGCACACCTATAACTTGGAATTGGACTGCGCGATCCCCAGATCTGAACCAGATTGAAAACCTCTCGGGCATACTTGTCCGTCGTGTTTACGTTAATTTGAAGTTAAAAGGTTGAAATGTCACAGAGTAGTGTCTTAATTGGCAAAATAGCTTCAAAAATACCATGGGTCTTTAAAAGTTGAAGCTTTTAAGTAGTGTTACTTTAACATTCCATTTTATAAAAATTAATCCTATAGTTATAAATTTAATCAAATAAATATGTAGTTAAAAAAAATTCAAAAACCTGCTTTCATAACACACTAAAATAATTAAATTAACTTTTATTTGTTACGATATGTATATGCATTTTACCTTAACTAATATATTTAATTCATTGTAAACACAAACATACTGAACGCTAGGTAGTCATTAGTAAACTTGTCACTTCTTTTATGCTTAATGACTAAATCAAATAAGCGTGGGGCGCTTTTTGGTTATGTGTACGTTTAATTAATTTAGACAAAGCGTTTCATGATTTTTTTCAATTAGTCATTGGGCATAAAAAAAGTGACACGTTTTGTTTTTAACTAACTCATTATTTTCTCCTTTGTCTGTCATACGTTAACCAATCACTCTACGCCTCAAAAACATCGCTACCATCATTGCCATTCATTTTCGCCGCTTTTGTTGTATTTAGAGCCAAATACGCCAGGCAAATTCATTGTCTGGTTTCGTAATGAAACCACATTGCTTGTACTCTGGCAACCACCATATCCCGCTGGCATCTATACCCACTATAAAGTCTCCATTGAGCCTCCTGATGCAAATGATAGCGTGCTATATGTTGAGAAAGAGGGTGAACCACCTGGTCCAGCTCAAGCGGCTTTCAAGGGCCTAGTCCCTGGACGTGCCTATAATATATCAGTCCAGACAATGTCTGAGGATGAAATTTCATTGCCGACAACAGCACAATACCGTACTGTGCCACTGCGTCCCTTAAATGTGACATTTGACAAGGATCACATAACACCAACCTCATTTCGTGTGCTCTGGGAGGCACCCAAAGGTGTCTCGGAATTTGATAAGTATCAGGTATCTGTGGCAACAACACGTCGGCAGTCAACAGTGCCCAGAAGCAATGAACCAATTGCTTTTTACGAATTTCGTGATGTTGCCGAACCGGGTAAGACTTTCAATGTCATTGTAAAAACAGTATCGGGAAAAGTAACATCATGGCCAGCAACCGGTGATGTTACATTGCGTCCACTACCAGTCCGTAATTTACGTTCATTTAATGATGATAAAACAAATACGATGGTCATAGCATGGGAACCAGACACAGCGAGTACACAAGATGAATATCGCATTGCGTAAGTTGGTATTGAAGTCTTGAACAAATTTTGAATAACAATAAACACAATTTATTCTTTCAGATACCACGAATTGGAAACATTTAATGGTGACACTAGTACTTTGACTACAGATCATGCCCGCTTTACATTGGAAAGTCTTTTACCTGGACGGAATTATTCATTATACGTTCAGGCGGTCTCTAAGAAAATGGAATCCAACGAAACAAGTATATTTGTAGTGACACGTCCTTCCTCCCCAATTGTTGAGGACTTGAAAAGCATCCACATGGGTCTAAATATAAGTTGGAAAAGTGATGTCAATTCAAGGCAGGAACAATACGAGGTTCTTTATATGCGTAATGGAACATCCGAATTACGAACATTGGTAACCAAGGAATCTCGCTTGGAAATCAAGAACTTACAGCCCGGTGCAGGCTACCATATAAAAGTGTTTGCCGTCAGTCATGGTTTAAGAAGTGAACCGCATACCAAGTTCCAGGCAGTTTGTAAGTCAAATATCATTTTTTTTTCCATGTATTTTTATTTAACATGCATTTCATTGGTAGTTCCAAATCCGCCGAGGAATATGACTATTGAGACGGTGCGCAGTAACTCGGTGCTAGTTCGTTGGGCACCACCACAAAGTGGTGAATTTACAGCGTATCTTATACAATATCGTACAGCAACCGATAAGGATTGGGAACGTCTATCGAGTATATATGCCACTGAAGCTGATATTACAGACATGACTAAAGGAGAACGTTATACTATTCAAGTGAATACGGTTAGCTTTGGCGTTGAAAGTCCCAACCCACAGGAAGTTAATACAACAGTGCCACCCAATCCTGTCTCGAATATAATACAATTAGTAGACTCACATAATATTACACTAGAATGGCCAAAGCCTGAAGGACGAGTTGAATCCTATAGACTAAAGTGGTGGCCCAAGGATAATCCGTCAAAGGTGCAAACGAAAAATGTACCTGAAATTAAATCCAGTAAGGAATTAAAAAAAAAAAATAGTTTTCCTCTATGTATTTTAGATTATTATGCTCTTCACGCATCTAAGTTTGCCGTGAAGTTTGAAACAGACTGAAAGAGAAATCGAGGACCCCAAACTATATATTCTTGATCAGCTCGATGAGACGATTTGATTAAGCCATGTCCGTTTGTATGTATGCAAATTGGTACCTCAGTTTTTGAGCTAGAGAGCTGAAATTTTGCTCAAGACCACTAGACAAACTCCCCAATAAAATTCAGGTTCTTATTAATTTCAAAACTTAGGGTACTAGATCGTTTAGCTCCCATACAAACCCATATTCAAATTTATGTTCCTATTAAAGAAAACCGTTTCTTATGTATCGTACTAAAATTTTAACAGTATAACTTAAGTGCCTGACCCATGTTCACTAACCGTGCAAATTTCAAGACCTTATGATCACTGGATCATATAACCCCCATACAAATTCAAATTAATTTTCTTATGAACTGAAATTTGGACTGAATAAGTGTCTGACTGATATCCACTAAACATGCAAAATTCAAGACTAGAAATACAGGACCGTATAGCTTCCATTCAAATTTTTCGGGGTTGCTGTAGAAATGCAGTATGAATATTGACTCTACCCTAAACATAAGTCAAATCATTAACGAAATATTTCTGAATGCTGGAGAATAGGCAAAAACGTTTTAAACGGGTGCGTGAAGGGTATGACAACTTAACCTTCTTTTTTCTTGTTTTACTTCATCTTTATATTTCTTTCAGCTGATGATTTATCGGCAGTGCGTGTTTTAATCGGTGATCTCATGCCTGGCGTTCAGTATATGTTCGATATTCAGACCTCTTCATATGGTATATTGTCTGGTATTACATCTCTACACCCGCGAACAATGCCGCTTATACAATCAGATGTAGTTGTTGCTAATGGCGAGAAAGAAGATGAACGTGATACTATAACATTGTCGTATACGCCAACACCACAATCCTCGTCAAAATTCGATATTTATCGTTTTTCATTGGGTGATCCAGAGATTAAAGATAAAGAAAAACTTTCAAATGATACCGACCGGAAGGTTACTTTTATTGGTCTTGTACCAGGACGTCTCTATAATATTACCGTTTGGACAGTAAGTGGTGGCGTTTCAAGTTTGCCCATTCAACGTCAAGATCGTCTTTATCCAGAACCAATAACACAATTACGTGCCATGAACATTACAGATACCGAAATCTCATTACAATGGGATCTGCCTAAAGGCGAATACAATGATTTCGATATACAATATTTGACTGCAGACAATATACTGGCGCAAAATATAACAAAGCGCACTGAGATAACTATAACCGATTTGCGACCGCATCGAAATTATACCTTCACCGTGGTAGTACGTTCCGGAACTGAATCTTCAGTATTGCGTAGTAGTTCACCTTTATCGGCAAGTTTTACAACAAATGAAGCGGTTCCAGGTCGTGTAGAACGCTTCCATCCAACAGATGTACAACCAAGTGAAATAAATTTTGAATGGTCATTACCTTCAAGCGAAGCAAATGGTGTGATAAGGCGATTCTCAATTGCATATACGAATATAAACAATCTTTCCGATTCGACTATACTTGACTTCGAGTCAGAAGAATCAATTGGCACCATTAAAAATCTTAAACCCGGTGAAACTTATGTGTTTAAAATTCAAGCAAAAACTGCCATTGGTTATGGCCCTGAGAGAGAATACAAACAGACAATGCCAATATTGGCACCACCACGTCCTGCAACGCAGGTAGTACCTACTGAGGTCTATCGTAGTTCATCAACGATCCAGATACGTTTCCGTAAGAATTATTTCTCCGATCAGAACGGTCAAGTCCGTATGTATACGATCATTGTTGCCGAAGATGATACAAAAAATGCTTCTGGCTTAGAAATGCCCAGTTGGCATGATGTGCAATCCTACAGTGTTTGGTTACCATATCAGGCCATAGATCCATATTATCCATTTGAAAACCGTTCCGTTGAAGATTTTACCATTGGCACAGAAAATTGTGGCAATCATAAACATGGCTACTGTAATGGACCCCTTAAGACAGGCACAACATATCGCGTAAAAGTTCGTGCCTTTACAGCACCTGATAAATTTACTGATACAGCATATAGTTTTCCCATACAAACTGGTGAGTAAACTTGCATTATTATGAGCGACATGCCTTAAAACAAGACAGAACATTAATTTCGGTCACCGAAGCTTTCTTACCTTTCACACTTCAAATTTTGTATATATTGATTTCATTAGATAACTTGGCGAACGTTCTTTTGATTCTCCTTCCTTTGGTTTGCATTACAATTAATTATTTATTAATTACAATTAATAAGCAATGCTCTAACTTCAAACACTTTGTTATAATTAAAACCAAAAGTAAAAACGAAGATCAGATACAACATAAAAACCAATAACGGTTAATATTTTTCCATTTATTTAATCTAACGGCGCTTTAAGCACCATAAGAGCGAAACGTGCAAAACTGAGCACATATCAGTTCTCTTAAGTTTTTAAATTTTTCTCTTCGTTAAATTAGTCTCTTCAGTTATTTTCTAAGCTATTTCATTTAAGAATTAAACAATGAATAAAATAAAATTACTTTTGTTGAATTTGATTGGGTATTAATATTTTTACAGCGCCTTAAAGTTAAATTTATAAACATTTGCTCAGTTTTGCACGTTACTGTATATACTGTATATACTTGTATATGGGCATTTTCACCAAAAGGTCACCCGTGAGGAAATAATTAAAAGTTATTAAAATCATATTATTTTACTATATTATTATACAAAACTATTCAAATTTAAATTAAACAAACAAATTTCACAAATATTTACTAACATTTTTAAGAAAAACGATTGTAAAATGTCAAATTGTAGTTCTTGCTCCTTCGCCCATTTCTAATTGTACATCTTCTTTGAAATTAACTTCATAAAGAGTGTCGTTTGTAAAAATGTTTGTTCCACAAAATCTCTCTTAGAGAAAAAGTAATCTTAAATACATGAGATGAAAGAAAAGGAATGAAGAATAACGGTAAAATTTTGCTTATTTCTACTGCTAATTCTATTGTCACGTTTCACAGCGAAAAGAAGCACTTTTTATAAGTAGAGCAAAAATATTTGAAAAGGTGCATCAAATTTTTGGTACAAATAGACTTAATAACAGTTTTTAACAAACTTTGTTTAAAAAAAAAAATATACTCATTTTTTACAGCCATTTGAAGTTTGTCACGTTCGACAACGTAAATGAAAAGTTTTGTAATTGAATTGATTTCGATTGCAAGATATGCGTTTTGGACATAAAAGAGCAGTTAGTTCCTCTTACATAGTTAAGAAATATGGAAGATGATGTGAAGTGGCAATATTGACGAAAAATAGATAATCGCATAAACCTCTATCAGACATCATGTACGAACTTGAGGCGCAGCTTGCTCCATTTAAATATCATTTTTTTTTATGAAAAGGTTGAGCTCTTTTTAAAAAATGTTTTGAGGAGATAAAAAAAGGTTTAAAGGCTTTTGAGTTAGCTCTTCAAATCGATTTCGCCGATAATTACCGCCTTGCCAAACAAAACGAGGTACAGAGTGCACAGTTTAGTTACTGACAGTAACTATTTTCACTTGTGTGACTTAGTTTTTGTGAGAAGCAAAGTCTTTCACCATCCACAGGTACTCGTATAAGCTAAGCTAGAGTAAGGACGATGTTTTTTGTTTTTTGATGAAGCTTTTTGCGGATATCCAATTCCTGTACGGTAGCCTATCCAAAATTTTAATATTTTCTGACGTATGTAGCTCACAGTTTCAAAATAAATTCATGGTGTCGAGCATATAGGACTTAATGAAAAAAATGAAATTTAATGTTATGCAATGGAATTTTTTTGGCAACTTCGCACGGACCCTTTCCGTAGATGGAGTTTGAGGTGCAGTGTTAAAAAGAAAGTTTTGGCAAAAAACAAAATCTCAAAATGTAGTTTTATCAGAAGCTTAATTTTTTGAATGTTCAAAAAAGAGCATTCACAGCATAAAAATATAAATATATTCTCACAGAAAATTGAAGAGTCCTTAAAATTAAATGGAAAATGGAAAAATGTAAAAAGCATTCCAGATATCCACAAACTGCACAACTTTTCTTGCGATGGTGGCCAAATAAAAGCAGCTCGAGCTGTATATTCTTTAAAAAAATACTTTATGTGAAGAATTGTTAAATTTATGGCAAAATTAAAAGACTTTTCTTTAAATATATAATAATAAAAGCAAATACACATACAGTTTTATTTAAAAATAGTCACACCGTCAAGTTCGACCCACCTAAAAATGAAATCTAAAAAAAGGACCCATGATATTTTTATCAAACTAAAATTTTAAAGCCTTATTATTTCTTAACATTTAAAATGTGGTACTTTAAAATATTGTGGTTGGTTTCGCTGAATCTTGAAGATGATCACAAACACTTTTATTTTTGTAATGTTCGAATCGCTTTGTATTTATTTTTTGATCAATATTTCGCCTGAAACGACTAAAACGCTAATGATAGTACGATTGCCTAAGATTACGTAAAAGCCAATTAAAATATGGTTTGTTCTGATTTCACTTGTTGACAATGGTCACGTTCGAAACTGGAAATGCCATATACAAATGTAAAATTGTCTGATAGTATTATTTTTTTTGACTCTAAACCGCTGGACAGATTTTGATAAAATTTTCAACGAAACTCTAGCATAGCCCGTGCTTCTGTCAAGTTTTGAGTGGATTGGACAACCGGAAAAGTTGAAATTGATCCATCAAATATTGCATACAATACTTAGAGACTTTTTTAATATCAGTCGTAGTCTTAGTGAAAACTATGTCTTTTTGATTGTTAGTTTTTAAGATCAATAATTCTTTGAGCATAAATTGTTCAAATAAAACAAAACTAGAAAGAAGGTTATCTTCGACTATGCCGAAGATGAAATACTCTTCACGGGACGCAGTGAATGTTTCATTGTAGTATTCAAATGGGTGGTTTGTATGGAAAGTACCCCCCCTAGTGGTCCGATTCGGGTGGTTCGTTGGTTCGTATGGTAAAAAGAGAGGTTCGTGCAGAATTTCAGCCCTCTAACTCAAAAACTGAGGGACTAGTTTGCATACATACAGACGGACATGGCTTAATCAATTCGTCTAATCCAGCTGATCAAGAATATACAGTGGTGGAAAAAATAATAGAAACAAAAAAAAATTTTTTTAAATTACTTTTTTTGTTTATATTCAAACGTTCTTAGTTGATGTTTTTTTACTGTAAGGCAGCTGTTAGTAACGGTAGATCTTGCCGTTATCTGTTTTTGTTTCTTTTTCAATTCATTTTCGTTTTACTTCTGTTAAAGTGATGAAAGCACGTGTTTGTCCTGGACAAAATAATAGAAACAAGTTTGGTTTTTGCATTTTAAAAGGTAATTAAAATTTTAAATCGTGGGAACCATTCAACTGAAAAGGAGCAGAAACTGATGCGAACTCTTCGTGAAAAAGCTAAAACAATGGAAGAAACTGCGAAGATGATGAAGTGCTCCAAGAAAAAGGTTTTTACTGCAATTCTTGCTGAAAAGAAGATTGAGACCAGGGGAAGAATGCGGAAAATCACTGATCGCCAAGACAAACTGTTGGTGCGCTACAGCAAAAAAAGCCCTTTCAAAACTTCGGAGGAACTTAAAAGGGACCTAAATTTTGAAGTGAATAGTAAAACTATTAGAAACAGATTGATAGAAGAAAATTTACCGGCTAGAAGTCCACGGAAGGTACCATTATTGTATGCACAAAACATTAAACGGAGACTAGCGTTTTCTACTCGACACATTGACCGCCCTAATTGGAAAAATGTCCTGTGATCGGACGAAACTAAAATTAATTTGATAGGATCCTATGGGAAATTATACGTACGGCGTCCTGCAAAGTCGGCATATGACCCAAAGTACACCAAAAAAACCTTTAAACATGGCGGAGGGTCCATAATGTTATGGGACTGTTTTTCTTCAACCGGTGTGCACCAGATTATGTCAACATTTGGACAACGATGCTCCTATTCGCTGAAGAGGAAATGCCTCTAAAATGGGAATTTATGCAGGACAACGACCCCAAGCATTCGTCAAAGCTTGTAAAGAAATGGTTTAGCGACAATCAAGTAACGGGAGTCTTAAAGAAACGTCTCAGTAACTTCAAAGCAAGAAATAAGCAACAACTTTGGGAGAAAGTCAAGGAGCAATCTAGTGAATTCTATGAGTCGTAGATGTATAAAAGTAATGCGGAAAAAAGGCGGGTCGACCAAATGTTAAATTGATGAATTTTTAACTTATTGGCTATATTGTTTTTATTGAATTTTAGTTGTTTTTTAATGCAAATATGAGTATAGGAAATATTTATTTATTTATTATAAAACTAAAATTATAATTAAAAATTATAACTTAGATATACTACGAGCAATAGCGACAAAGGCCTTCAGCTCGGAAAGCTAGTTGTATAATACAATAATATTAATTAATTATTTATAATATACAAAATTAATACAACTAAACTATTTATACTTATGATTAGGATATAATATAATAGTGTTTGGTATATAAAGATTAGAAATAAAAAAAAAAATACAATGGGTGACTTAGATTAGATTGTATAAGTTAGATGTTTTTAAGAATTGTAAAATGAGTTTAATATTATGAGACGTAGGGTTGGAAAGGATGGAAAGGGGATCTGTGTTTGAGAAATATAAACTACGTATTGGTTGGGTTTTTGGGCATTCAACTAGAATATGATTGAGAGTTGAACTTTCAATACAGGAACAAATGGGGTTCGGTGGTGATGGGATGAACAAGTGTCCATGGGATAGTTTGGTATGACCTAGGCGAAGTCTTAAAAATTTTATCACGTCCAGTCTTCTGAATTCATCAGGAAGGGCTGGAAGGAAAGTTTTAGCTGAAAGTTTGTTGTGATTGACTAGCTTGTACCAATTTGATGTTGCTTGATGTAATCCAGTGTGTTGGGTTTTGAAATAGGATTTTAAGTACATTACAGAGTCTTGTGAGGAAAAATTCGGCGTTGTATGGAGCGGAGAGAAAGCAGCTTCTTTGGCTACTTTGTCAGCCATTTCATTACCAACAATCAGGCAATGACTTGGGATCCAAACTAAAGTTATTTTTGAAGGGTTGCGGATAAGAATATTTCTAATTTTGTTAGCGTAAAAATTATTTGAAGTTATGTTAGAAATAGATTTAATTGAAGAGAGGGAATCGGAACAGATAGCGAATTTACCTCTATTGTTTTTGGCATATTCTGCAGCTTCTAATATAGCTACTATTTCTGCTGTAAAGATGGAGCTATGGTTAGGTAAGATTGCATTTTTGATTATTGCATCTTCATGAGTGACGCTATAACTCACATTATTGTCCGATTTAGAACCGTCTGTGTAAATGAAGGTAAAGTTACAAAGTTCTTCTTTTAAGTTGTTGAAAAGTGCTCGGAACTGGTTGGGGTTGGTATCAGATTTTAGAAAGTTATGAAGAGAACAGTTAATAGATGAAGGCATTAGGTTCCATGAAGGAGGGGGAACATTATGGGTCGAGGGGGAGGAATGGTACATTTAGGGTGTTGCAGGTATAAATTATTCTATGAATAGTAGAATTAGGTTGTTTTAGATTTAGCTATTTTCCGGGTTAGTAAGCCTAAGGGGGAATCATTGCTTCGGAAAAGTGTTTTGGATAATTTGGCACAGTTTAAGTTTCTTTCGAGATCCAATGTAAAACAATCTGCTTCAAAATAGAGATTATTAATTGGGGTAGTGCGAAAGGCACCAAGTGCAAAGCGCAAAGCAGAGTTTAATATAGTTTTAATTTTATTTAAAAGTGTTTTGGGAGCGAATCCAAAAATCGGCAAAGCGTAATTAAGTTTGCTTAGAAGAAGTGTTTTTACCAATGAGAGTAAGGTTGATGTATTGCAGTTAAGCTTGGGATTAGATAGACACTTAATGACATTTAGTTGGGTAGTTGCGGCAGTGCTTAGATGCTGTATATGAGAGTTCCATCGAAATTTATTATTAAAATGAATACCTAATATATTTAAGGAAGTAACTTCTTGGAGTTGTGTATTTGGAACTATTATTGTGCAAGAGCAGTTTTTCTTTCTGCAAATGTGGATGTATTTACATTTCGCGGTAGCAAGTTTTGCTCCTGACGAGATACACCAGATATCTATGTCTGTAAATAGCGCAGTTAAGTTTAGTCTGGGATTTTTGGCTTTGTTGGATTTAATGATTATATTAAAATCATCAGCGTATGCTATGAAGTCTATTTCTTATGGAGACTGAGCGTTGAGCACAATTTGTTGTATGCTATTAAAAAAAGGATGACGGAGAGTGGGGACCCTTGGGGAATCCCATTGTGGAGTGGGAATGGTGATGAGTAATTCGATGCAACGCGAACTATAATTTTACGGTTTGACATGAATGATGTAATATATTTTATAATTCTGGGGCCGATACCCCACTCTATCAGTTGTTCCAC
Organism: Amiota minor; assembly: GCA_037043295.1. Classification (NCBI taxonomy): domain Eukaryota; kingdom Metazoa; phylum Arthropoda; class Insecta; order Diptera; family Drosophilidae; genus Amiota; species Amiota minor. The sequence goes on from JBAMAW010002134.1 coordinate 47,097, forward strand.
AATGCTATGTATTCCAATTTTATCAAAAGCTTTTTCAAAGTCTAGCGAAAGTATAGTGACATGTTTTTTAAGGGAGATGCTATCTGCAATTGCGTGGTCTACATATAATAGAGCATCGATTGTAGATTTCCCTTTTCTGAAACCAAACTGTCGACTGTTAAGTAGTTTGTATGTTGTTACAAACCACCAAAGTCGGTTTGCTATTATCTTGTCTAATACTTTCGCTAAGCACGGGTTTAGTGATATAGGTCTATATGATTGGGGCAGGTGTTTAGGGGATTTTGGCTTTGCAATAGGTAGGACAGAACTTGTTTTATACTGTTGAGGGAGCTGGTTGTTTAATATATTGTTGTAGAAGTTAAGTAATCGAGCTTTGTATATTTGGGGAGTCTTTTTAATCATTGCGTAAGTAATCCGGTCTAAGCCCGGGGTCTTACCTTTTAACTTGTTGACTGCTATAGCAAGCTCTAGGGAATTAATGTCAGATTCTAACGGCATCGCTTTTGGATTATTACAAATGGTGGGAATGTTATTCAATATGTTCTGTTTTAGAAGACGAAAGCTACTAGGAAAATTAGTATCTTCTGATAAGTTGGACCAAAACTTGGCAAGTTCATTTGCGATATCGAATCCATCAGTTAAAAACTGATTAGGGTTGGTTGAGGACGTAATGGAATGGATACTAAATTTAGATTTATAGCCAGAGAAGCGTTTTAAATTTTTATATATTTTATCAATTGGAGTGCGAGGATTAATAGTAGAAGTAAATTTAGTAATCGATTGATCCTTAGATCGCTTGATTTCTCTTTTTAGAAGAGCATTTGCTCTTTTGTAATTTAAGATATTGTTTTGAGTTATGTTAGTTTGAAGGAGTTTCCAGTGCTTACTTTTATTCTTTTTTAGCTCGTCTAATCGTTTGTTCCACCAAGGAACGTTTTTACGTTGAAAACAGACTGATGTTTGTGGGATAGTTGCGTTAGCTGCACAGAGAATGATTTTCTTTAAGTTGGCTGCTTCTTTATTTACATCATTACTTGTTGGGAAAGTGGAATGAAATTTGATGCTATTTGCGTGAAATTGTTCCCAATTTGCACGTTCAGTGATTAGGCTTATTAGGAGATTGCGTTTTATTAGTGGAAAAAGCGATATAATAATTGGGAAGTGGTCTCCAGTGGATAGAGATGAATTAGTTTTCCAATGAGTATGAACGGCTAGTTCAGGAGTGCAAAAAGAAAGGTCAATATGAGTTAGTGTATTATGCGTACTAAAATGGGTCGGGGCACCATCATTTAGAAGAATAAAGTTGGATTTAGTAATAAATTTATCAATTAGAATTCCTTTTCGGTTATTTTTAACAGAACCCCAGCTAGTATGCCACGAATTAAAGTCACCAGTGACTAATGTGGGAATATTAGAGCAGCGTAGTGAGTTTTCCAGATCATTAAATGAGAAGTTTGAATTAGGAGGAAAATATGTACAAATAATTTTAAATTTGATCTTAGAAATTAACTCCATTTCAATGGTGTCGGTGTTACCATTGACTGAGGTTAAGGCGTGTTCTAGAGATTTATGCACCAAAAGACCAACCCCTCCATATCTAGTATGGGAGGTATTGACATTATAGAGATTGTAGTTGATTGGAATTGGAATATTGGATGTTGAATGTAAGTGTGTTTCTTGTAGGGATAAAACTTTAGGATTGTACTTTTTAATAAGCATAAGGAGTTCATTGTAATGGGTTACATATCCATTAATGTTCGATGTTAATGACATTTTAGATAATAAGAAAATTATAAAGCTAAATTGATGTTGCATTGCAACTCCTATATGCTTTTGATATACAGAGATGCAAGAGTAACGCACTGAATTGTAATGACAAAACCATGCGCCACTCCGGACACCCCCGACCCATACTGAAGAAGCATTGATGGGTGTGCCCGTAGCCCGATCACACGCAGCGACTATATTGATACTGAATGTTTAGTACTAATTGTTATCTCCAGACTCAAATGACATATTGTCAGATGAATCTATGTTAATAGTTGTGTTAGAGGTTTTGTTTGATTTTTTATGTTTACCGCTATTTATTTCTTTTGCTACCTGAAGTCTCTTACGTCGCGAGGTGTTTTTTGGTAACAACAGTACCTGTTTCGATTGGCCAGTTAGGTCGTTGTTAGTGTCCATTGCTAAGTCCGAGTAATCCGTTAGCTGACGAGAGGACCCTGTTTGCGTACTGGATGGTTGTTTGTTGTTGTTGGCTGGATCAGTAGTCCTCATGCTACTAGATGGTGTAGTGGATGTCATAGTCGACGAGGTCGACTGGCGTTGGTGCAGGAGAATTATGTTTGATTAACGTTGCGTATGTTGTGGGCTTGTGTTGATGTCTGTTACTATAAATAGCATTTGCTGTTCTTCTATCAACTTTTTCAACTGTGGTAATTGCCTGAATTTCCTTTTCTCTCAAAAAAGTAGGGCATTTTTTGTCAAAGGCTGAATGGTCACATTGCTCTATTTTGTGCCTGTTGCAGTTAATGCAAGCTTTTGGTAATGAGCAAATTTCATTTTGATCGATGTTGAGATGGTAATTATTAGCGCAGAATGGACAGATTTTATTGTCTTTGCATATCTTAGCAGTGTGTCCATAGCGGAGACAATTGTTGCATCGCATGGGGGGAGGAATATAAGGTCGGAGCCTGACTTTTTCATAGCCGATGTTGATATGTTCTGGAGTTGTAGTAGCTTCAAAAGTCAGTATAACCAAACCCGTCTCCACAAGTGAGTCACCGGATTTCTTCATAATTTTTTTTGCTACCGTTACCTTTTGTGATTTTAATTCCTCTTTAATCACGTCTTCAGATATGCCTCTCAGATCATTGCAGTAAACAACTGCTTTCACATAGTTCAGCGTAGCATGTTCCGTTACCTCTACTTCTATATTTGGTGATAAGGAGCGAAGTTGAGTTAATTTTATTGCTTGCATTAAGTTTTTGGTTTTAATTAATAATGAACCATTTCTTAACTTTTTGCACATTTCCACTTCGCTGGGACAAATGCCATCAATCACTTTTTTAATCAGAAAAGGAGAAACATTGCTTAAGGATTCAGAACTATTAATCCTTGTCACCACCAGGTATTTAGGCCCAGGAGAGCGGGACTTAAGCGAAATTGTCTTGTCCAGTTTAATACCTGGGCCCGGAGGTGGGCCTCCACCTCGATCCGGAGGCACTCCTGAACTCATCTCCGAAAAAATTAACAATAGCAAATTCGGCAACTATTTGGCAAAATTTGATAACAAACACAATATGAACAAAATTTGTTGTTGTTGGTTGTTTTGATTTGTTTGTTTTGTCAAGAAAATCGACAAGGAACACAAGATAAAGGCACGACCGAACTCAATGAGAATAGGTTTGTGACTGAGTATAGGAAATATTTGGATACTCATTGTTTTATAAAAGTTTTTAATTAATTTTTTTTTTTTAAATATAATTTTTTTTTTTGTGTGTTTCTATTATTTTTTCCACCACTGTATATACTTTATGTGGTTTTTTTTTTGTCTCTTTCTGCCTGTTACAAACTTCATGACAAACTTATAATAATATTCACTTCCGTGAAGAGTATAAAAATAATGAATAATGTTTTGAGCATAAAGCCAAGGCAATTAAATCGTTCAAATAAAAAAAAAAAAAAAAATAAAAAAAAAAACAAAAACCAGAAAAAATTTAATCAATTCAAAGAAAGACAAAGCTGCAGAAACACCTGAACAAAGAGAATTTCGAATAGAATAAGAGCAAAACATAGCGTCAAAATCGAGAGCTGCAGAAGCACCCAAACGACTTGAACAAATCCGAAGCAGAGCATCAATATCAGGAGCTGCAGAAACACTTGAACAACGCACCGAACGACTTTATACTAGGGTTCTAATGGAGTCTGTTTTAGTGGAGGCGGAAGTCTAGAATTTTACTTCCGTGGAAAGAAACGGAGGCGGAAAGAAAAAAATTTGGTTTCAAAACAACAATTTCGAACAATTTGTATGCAATTGTTGTTGCGAAGGTTTAATCAGACTTAACAACAGAGAAAGGGAGGGCGAGAATTCTCTTATATATTCTCTGGTTATACACAGCAATCAGGTCGCTGACGTTTTTTTTCTTTTTTTTGTTGCGTACTTGGCTTTTATTGAGTGAGGGATGTGAGACAAAATGTGAATATACCTCTGTTAAATCACCGTTAAAAACATGCAGAGGCGAAGATACAATTTCTTGCGGAGTACAACCGAACTTTACACCAACCGATGACGTACTGCTTATTCAAGATAAAGAAATGATTTAAGATTGGAGGCATACAATTATGACAAGGACTACAACGACAAAAATTAAGACGAAGAGAAAATTTGTGAAAATCATTGCGTGATCTATTATAATTGAATGCATACTCATACTTTGCCAACTTGGGGGAAAAAGTCAAATTCAGATTAAAACTTATAATTAATCATAATTACTCGGATAACCCCCAAAAACAGCAATTTTCATTTTTTATAATATTTATTTATAAAATATTTTATACTTCCAATGTATTTTCGTTTCTTTCCAAGTTGGTAAACTGAAGTGTACGGACTGGTAATATACACCTTACCGGCTGATATTAAAAAGAGCTTTCTGAATAGTGCAGCTTTGAACGTAAAAGAGAATCACTAAAACGGCTTTTTCTGATAATTTTTTTATAACGTCAAAATATTTCGGTTAATATGGTTATGTTTGGTTATTGGTTTGTTCGGACTTGTCGTTACGCAACATTTGATATGTTCAAACTTGTCGTCCTGGACTCGTACACTGATGGAAAAAATCATAGAAACGACAGTTAAAACCATATTGTTCCCTTTGTGATGGAATTTTCGCTATCGTTCATATTTGTGCAATAATATGAGCTGTGTATGCTCCTTTGTTAAACGAGCCCGTTTTTGTATTGGGAAAACAAATAGAAACGCAATTAAATTTTGTCATAATTCTGTATTAAAGCTTGTGAAATACTGTGGCTCAACTTTTTGATTACATGTTTGAAGAATTATTTTTATCAAGCCGTAACTTTTTTACAATAAATCTATTGTAATTTACTTCAAATTTGAAATGAAAAATAAGGAAAAAGAAGTTTAACTTCGCCTATGCCGAACGCAGCCCCTAGAAAACGTTTTTGCCTACGCTCTATGATGATTCAGAAATATTTATTTCATTTGTCTTCCTTCCTTTTTATTCAATCCCAGAAGCAACTGAGTTTAAAACTACAACAAACACAACACAAAGCAAAGCTTTTACTTAAACAGCCAGTACAGTTTCAGAAACAACAACAGTGTTCTCAGCTACTGTATCGATTGCGTTATCACATGCAGTTACTGTAACAACAATAAAGATCCAAACATTTAATAGCGACACCATCAACCCAATGCTAGAACAAGAAAGACGCATAGTAACAGCATAAGCAGCAAACAGCGAAAATAGGGAATCATCGGAAACGGTTACGGCATGAACCAATAAAAAAAATTCTGTCACACAAGCTAAAGCAATTAAAAAAAAAAAACTATATCACCAGCAGGTAGTCAAAAATAGCGCATGCAAAACGGGACCTTGAAAAATAAAGCGGCAGTGCAGACAGGCATTGACCGCCACATACAAATCCACAATAAATATAAACTAAGCTCGCAAAAAATAAACAAATGCTTTTGGAAAGTAATAGGTTCCAACTACTTGCTGAAAAGGATGAACCTACTAAAAACGATGACAAAAACTCATCAAAATATAAACCTGCAAGAACTCCTATAATATATGTTCGTGAAGAAAGTTCAAATAGGCTTGTAGATGCTATCCAAAGAATAGTCGGCAACAACAGCTTTCATATTGTCCCTATTACCAAGGGTAATATTAAAGAAACTAAAGTCCAAATTTATACGGAAGCAAACTACAGTTCTGTAACCAATTACCTTATTGAGACTAAGAGAAACTATTTTACCTATCAGCTCAAAAGTAGTAAAGAGCTGGTAGTTGTAATTAAGGGCATTGAACTCTCCGTTGATTGTGGCCATATTAAGATTGCTATGGAAGAAAAAGGGTTTGAGGTCAAAGTAGTGATTAGTATTTTTAATAAAAATAAAATTCCACAGCCATTGTACAAAATTGAGTTGGCCCCAAAGTTTCAGCACTTAAAGAAAAATGAAGTGCATCCCATATACAACCTTAAATATTTACTTCATCGTAGGGTAACTGTGTTCAGTATGCGTAGCTTGTGGAGACTTGGAGGAAACCGCAACTTGTGAACTTAGTCGCGATAATCCCGATTTTAAAAAATCATAAAAAAATTCCGCCCGTTTTAGGCGTGAGTGTATCCGTACAGAATCAACGACAGATATGGGTCCACCATATAAGATTCCTTTAACTTCAAATGTGCGGTATGCAGGTGCACTGCGCTTAGGCGAGCGCCTAACAACAAACTGTGAAAATGATTGTGAAGCCTAAGACCCTAATGTCTCAGTATAAAGAACCAGTTTCACAAACTACCCCAACTCAAAATACGTGTAATGAGCCAGTATTGCAACCACAAATGCAAATGCGTCATGGTAATCTGGCGTTATATTGTCCTCTACGATTTTCAATATCTGCAGATGTGTTTAAAAATGTCTTTGATAGCCTTGGAGAACGATTTTTGACGGCCGGTGACTACAATGCTAAACACACTTATTGGGGTTCTCGTTTAGTAAATCCAAAAAGTCGGCAACTTTACAACACTCTTGTAAATTGTAAAAACAAGCTAGATTTCGTTTCTCCGCGTAGGCCTACATACTGGCCGGTGGATCTAAGAAAAACTCCCGATAACATCGACTTTGGTATCATAAAAAATATACCTAGAAACCTCATATCAGCAGTTACTCATTAAGAATTTTCATTCCATCACTCAACCGTTGATATCGTTTTACTCGATTTTCGAATAGGCGCTGTACATCTGTTGGAATCAACCAAATCGGCCACCTAGGAGGGGTACAAACCCCCATTAAAATTCAGTTTCTTATTCAAAAAAAAAACTCCTTTTTGTTTTTTGTTCTATCAAACTGAAATTTAGGTACTAAAAGTTTTTGATATAGGCGCTGTACATCTTTTGGAATCAGCCGAATCGGCCAACTAGGAGGGGCATCTCCCACCATTGAAATTTAGGTTCTTATTCGAAAAACTTTTTTTTTTTTTTGGACTATTAAACTCAAATTAGATGCTATAAGTTTCTGATATAGGCGCGGACATTGTTTCAATCAGCCAAAGCACCTCCTATACAAACCCCAATCTGGTACGGAACCCTCCCTGTACGAGTCTGACTCGCTATTTTTTGTTAAGTTTGAAAATTTCATCTTGACAAAAAAAGTATTTAATGCGTGAACTTTCTGTGCGATGATTTTTTACGATTTTCGACGTGCCAAGATAGTGTGGAAGGACTTCCTTCGAGTTTTGGTGATGAAGTACCACATAAGACTACACTATAGACGTGGATAACTTAAGATTTGTTTGGTATTTCGCCATAGGTGTTGCCCGAATTGAATTTTTCAATAATCAAAGCTCGAATTTGCTCACACACTGAAAAATTGAAATAAAACAACAACCAAAAGCCAGATGGTTTTGCTTTTCGAAGAAAACAACATTTAAAGATATCTTTGCCGTACCAATTAATAATAGTACAAAATATTTCATCTATTATTGAAGTGGTTTGAGTTAAATATATGTTTTCAATTTTTTATATATGAAATGTGTGCATGTTGCGATATCCATTTAAAGGTAATTAAATAACCTCTCCACAAAGTACAAACTTGTATGTTCAATTATTAATTAGACATAAAGAGAAGCCATTGAAACTTAAGCTATCAAAAAAACTTGCCGTGCGAATTAATAATGGTTTGGGCTCGTATGCCATTGAGCCGGAAAGTCAACAGCAATCGACAGTATGGGTATTCTTCCAAGAGGATGACAATCCAACGAAAGTTGTTTGCTTAAGAATCATTTCGAAGCAAATGTTGGCTTGTTTCTTTCAAATAACCGGACATATTACAACCGTGCTACTAGTGGAACGTAAATCGGGCTATTCTGTGTGGTTCACGACCATCTGTTTGCCAGAAGATTTTGGTGAAATGAGGAACTCAAACAGTCGACGTCGATCATTCTGCATCAGGACGATGCGAGTTCTCACCGAGTATTTGAAGGCACAAAACATTAAATTAATAGGTTATACGGCGTACAGCCCCGATTTGATACCGAAGGTTTCTTTTTGTTTTCAACAGTGAAGAACACATTACGTGGTGAACAATTTTCGATACCTGAGAAACGTTTGATGCATTCAAAAAGAATTTTTGGACTATTGATTTCCCTCAATCGGAGTAGGAAAAGTACTGCGAAAATTGGTTTAAGCGTCATTTAAATTGTGTTTATCCCATGAAAAAATAAACCAACTTTGTTAAGGAGTAATTTAATTTTAAAAAATCAGATGGCTTAGTTACCCTGGATGACGAAGCGGCTTGCTACACAGTATGGCATAATGTATTAACCCCAAGAAAATTCACAACATACCTGTTAAAGCTAATCCAAGCTTTTTGATGGATCGTTATTTCAGAGTTTTCATGGGTGGTACAGACTCAAGTAAACTGATATGTGCTGTAGTTCCTCAGGGGTCTACACTGCAACATAAACCCTTACGGTATCCCAACATCAAAATGATATGGCCAAAAAAATTTCAACAAAAAATCATATTGCACAATGATTGTGTTGCTCAGTACTTTACATACTTACTGCCCAGCTAGTATTATTAAGTACTAACCTCTTTCTAGTCAAAATTCATTAAGGTTTTCTCCATTTTCCATAAATTATTATTATTATAAGTATTTTGTCAAAAATCAATTCAACTTTTTTTATGCTTTATTATTTAGCTATAAGCATGCTAATATTTTGCTAGTTCCTTCATGCATTCTATTTCTGAAGAGAGAAATGCAGCTTGAGAGAGAATTTTATAACGGCAGTATAAGTATTTTGACATCACGTGAATTCACCATTTTTCGCGTTTCTATTTAAAGTTCATAGCGTTGTGATCAGTGTTTTTGATTAAGAAATCATATCTGATTATAAAAGAATAAAAAGGTCCCAGTTTCAATAAAAAAAATATGGTGAAAATATCTGAATTAAGTCCCATTATCATGGCTGAAATTTCAATTCAACTCAATTTTCTTTATTTCCCAAATCATTCGTATAACTTAATAGATGATATTTATATACATACTAGCTGTCCCGGCGTGCGTTACTACGCCCCAGCTCAAAAAAAAAAAAAAAAAAAATTATATATATGGTACATATGTAAGCCTTAACGCCGAGTAAAACAGTTAGTTATTGAATACTTCCGTAAAACAATATTTCGAGTTTCATTTCTATGGCCAAGAAGAAGAAAAGTTTGATTTTGTGATGTGCCGATTCGTGACAGGGCCATGAGAAAATATTTCGTTACGGAGATCTGATAGTTATAATTAAGGGCATTGAACCCTCTGTTGATTGTAGCGATATTAAGAGTGCCCTGGAAGAAAAAGGGTTTGAGGTCAAAGTAGTGATTAGTATTTTTAATAAAAATAAAATTCCACAGCCATTGTACAAAATTGAGTTGGTCCCAAAGTAGCAGCATTTAAAGAAAAGTGAAGTGCATCCCATATACAACCTTAAATATTTACTTCACCGTAGGGCAACTGTGGAGGACCCCTTCGTTCAGTATGCGTAGCTTGTGGAGACTTGCATGAAACCACAACCTGTAAACTAAGTCGCGATAATCCCAAACTTAAAAAATGCAGTAACGGTGGGGGCACTCATACAGCCAATTATATAGGTTGTCCAGTTTATAAAGGGTTAAAGAACCGTTTGCAGTCACAAAAAAATTGCGCCCGTTTTAGCCGTGAGGCTATCCGTACAGAATTGACAGTTATGTGTCCACCACCTAACATTCCTTTAACTTCGAATGTGTCGTATGCGAGTGCACTGCGCGTAGGCGCTCAACAACAAACTGCGAAATTGATTGTGAAGCCTAAGGCTCTAATGTCTCAAAGTACTGAACCAATTTCACAAACTACCCTAACTCAAAATGCGTGTAATGAGCCAATGTTGCAACCTCAAAGTTCTAGTGAAACGATGTTGGTGAATTTATTACAGACCCTGAATCAATCAATCTTAATGATGCAAAACTCTTTTCACGAGATGATGAAAATCCAAATGGAAATATTAGATCAGCTAAATTCCTCATAATGGCTCATTTAAAAATAACTCACTGGGACGCAAATGGCGTTTCACAGCACAAACTAGAGTTGATGAAGTATCTAGAGGACAACAATGTTAATGTGATGTTAGTCTGTGAGACTCATTTGACTAACAAAAACAACTTCTTTATACCAGATTATTTAGTTTATACAACAAATCATCCGGATAGAAAGGCTCATGGTGGTACATGCATTATTATAAGAAAGCATATTACACCAGATTCTAGAGCCGTACTCATCTAATTATCTACAAGCAACTTCGGTTCGGTTGCAAATGCGTTATGGTAATCTGACGTTATCTGCTGTATATTGTCCTCCCCGATTTTCAATATCTGCAGATGTTTTTAAAAATTTCTTTGGAGCACGGTTTTTGGCGGCCGGTGACTACAATACAAACTCTTTGTTCAATATATTTTTCCATTGTAAAATTCGCCGAGAACTACTGAGGTTCACTGATTAAACCAGCTGCTGTAAACAAACTGGTCGACAGATAGCGCTCTTTTTTGGCACAGTAATTAAGGACAGTCCTACCACCATACAAAAAAAAACTTAATAAATACTTAACGAGGGCAATTTAAATGACAAATTCCGGGTACTTTATTGTCAGAAGGTATGTATATAACAATGAACCCAATAAATAGTATGACGGCGCAAAACTCGAGAACGGCTGGTCCGATTTTGATGTTTTTTTTTTTTTTTTTTTGTTGTACTCAGGGAGTTACCAGTCAGGTACTTTGGTTTATTTGGATCCGGTAGGTGGCGCTGTTGTCTAAATATAGATAGTTTTATGTAATTTTTTTAATATTTCTTCATTTGGCGCAAAATATACGGAATTTATTTTATTTTTATTTTTTTTTAAAGAACAAATGAATCTGAAGGCATTAAATTGCATATTTATTTATTTTCATTCTTTAAAGTGAAATATACTATTTTTAACTATTAAGTTTTTAAAACACCACTGAAAGACCAAGCACAAAAAGTTTTATACGTTTCTTCGTTGTTAGTACTGGTTCTTGTTATTGTTGTATTTTTTCCTCTTAACTTTTAATAACTCAGCACGCACAAAAAAGATAGTATTGCTCTCTTTTATCTTTTGTTTTTGCATATGATGGCAATTATGTTGTTAATGCGTTGCTGCCTTTTCATTTTTACGTTGTTGTTGTTATTGTATTTTTTCCTCTCATTCCATTGCTGGCATTCGAACACTGAAGACGTGTTTCTTTCTTCCGCTCCAAAGCTCAGCATCGCAAAAATTTTTTTTTCATACTTATTTCTATTGATTGGAATTTCTTGTTGTTTTAATTTTTAGTTCCCTTTTCTATGCAAATCATTGCATTAGTGAAGTAAAATTTAAAACATACAAAGAAATCAATACGAACCTATAACAAAATCGTTAAGATGAGCTTTGCTCGTCAAAAAAACAGTTCAACAACAAAGACGACAAGGAATGCATATTTCTCGTTTGTCTCTTCCTGTCCTAAAAACAAAAATGAATCCTCATTTTTAACCACCAAGTCGCCTGAGCGCAGGGCAATTTCTTGTTCTCCTGCTCTTTGCTCTGACAGCGCGAACTCCAGGTGCTCCTTACCATGGAGCACCCAATGCCCTTCCCCACAACCGCCCCTGTACACCCAAGCTGCAACTGTATCAGCTACTACAACAACTGTAACACAAAGCACTGCGTGTACATCAACAGCTTCATTGGTTGCATCAACAACAACAGTTTTCTCAACAACTGCTTCGATCGCGTCATCGTATGCCGTTACCGCAACAACAACTAATCCCAAAACTCATATCCACAACAACAACAACGATTCGATCGCTTCTTTGCCTACACCAACAATTATCACAAAAGTACAAAACTCAAATAATAAAACTGGATCTGAACAGTTAGCTTCAAATAAAAGAAATAGAAAAACGCAATCACCAGCCATACCGACTGAACAATCACCAAACATTAACAAAAAGCCCAAAACAAACAAAGCGTCACCTACCATATCTTCTAATAAAACTAAACAAAAAAAAACGCAGACCACACTTAACTACTGGCTTGGCAAGCCATCTTCCAATTATTTTGGCATCTTAGATGTCGACGATGACAATTTAGAAGAAGCGAAGAATACTATGGACAATGGTTCCAAGCGACCTCCAAAAGCTAATAAGCCACCACCTATTTATGTGCAGGGGGTAGAAGAAATCTCCATTCTTAATAATGCTCTGTATGAAATTGTAGATCATAACTACGTACTTAAAATATTGCCCAATGATGAAGTTCGTATCCAACCGGCAGAGCCCCTACATTATAAAAAAAATCATTGAATTACTAAAAACCAAAGAAACGAAATATTACACTTTCAAGCCCAAAGATGAACGAGGTTTTAAAGTTATGTTGAGACACCTTCATCAATCAACAGACACCGACGACATAAAACGCGAACTGAAGATATTAGGCCACGAAGTTATAAATATACATAATATCCTACAAAGAACAACCAATAAACCACTTCCCTTGTTCTCAATTGAACTTAAAAGTAGTTCAACTAATAAAAATATTTATAATATTACGACATTACTACATACCAAAATTAAATTTGAGGCCCCCCACAACAAGAGAATGATAGTGCAATGCAGCAACTGCCAAAAATACGGGCACACCCGAAACTATTGTACCAGGGATCCAGTATGCGTCAAATGTGCTGGTAAGCACAAAACAATCGACTGTTGTATGGAGTCAACTACTAAAATAAAATATGCTCTCTGTGGTGGAGCCAACTACAAGGGTTGTGAAATATACAAAACCCTTAAAATCCAACGGTTTCCTGCCCTTCGACCCAAAATATTGACGGATCTCACAAAAGTTCAGGAAATGCCCACAACGTCCAGTAATGTGGAGAATGGTATAAGCTACGCGCAAATTACAGCTGCGACTTCTCAACCCCAGCCAATCAACCGACCAACCCAAAAATCTAAAGTCATCTCAACTGAGAATCCGACCAAAGACAGTAATTCCTCCCATCAAAATAACAATAACATTATGCCAAATGACGATTCAGCTGAACTTAAAATCATGATGAAGCAATTGATTCAACAGGTGACTAACATGATGAATATAATAACCATCCTGATAACCAAACTTGACAAACAAAATGGACAATAAATTAAGAATTATTGCGTGGAATGCCAATGGTTTGCACAAACATATCCTTGAACTCCAACTATTTCTAAATGACAATATGATTGACGTAGCTCTAATCTCTGAAACCCATTGCACAAGTAATCACTACTTCAGCATTCCCGGATATAAAATATATAAAACAAATCACCCGGATGGTTCAGAACATGGTGGCACGGCTATCATTGTTAAAAACAATACTCGACACGTTGAACTAGAAAATTAGCAATAGCAGCGATTTATTGCCCACCTAGACACTCAATCTCAACAGCTCAATTTAAGGACTACTTTAAAGAGCTTGGTCCAAGGTTCATCGTAGCAGGTGATTACAATGCGAAACATGTAAACTGGGGTTCAAGGCTGACAAATACCAAAGGGAAAAACTTGCTAAGTGCAATTCAAACGATTGGGGGGATGCACTTGAGTACAGGTGAACCCACATATTGGCCAACAGATCGGACTAAAATACCGGATTTAATAGACTTCTGTGTATTAAAAAACATGAATATAACACATTTCAAAATTGACTCCCGACTTGAACTTTCTTCCGATCATTCACCAATACAAGTTGAATATAGTTGCGCAATAAAAAAAGATCAACCCGCGTGCAAAATGTATAATTTCAGAACTGACTGGCAGGCGTACAGAGAATTTATTGACAATAGCCTCACAATAAATGTACCTCTTAAAGAACCTGACGATATTGAAAAGTCAGTGATATACTTGAATGACATTATAAACGAAGCAGCTAATAGAGCAACGCCTGATCTTAATCCAAAAGAGGACAACTATATTTTCCCCCGCTCAATAACCACACGAACAAAAACAAACTGCGTAAGATCTGGCAAAGGACGAGAGATCCAAATGACAAAGCTAAACTTAACAAAGGAATCGAAGATTTGAAAAACAGTCTAAGGAATTTTAAAAATGAACAATTTGTAAATTATACAAAAACATTATCGCCGACATCTGACACTAACTACTCATTATGGAAGGCTGCTAAGCACTTCACAAATCGCACCTTCCACCAGCCGCCACTTTTAAAATCGGATGGGACTTGGGCTAGAACCAACTATGACAAAGCTTCACTACTGGCAGACTATTATGAAAGGGCTTTTACTACCAATCAATCTAATACCAATTTGTACAACAGGACTCCATCTCCGAAATACTGTACAAAAATGATTTCAACCAATGAAGTTAGGCACTGTATTGAAAAGCACACTAGTCAGAGAAAAACGCCAGGTTATGACAAAATAACTGGAAAGTTACTCAAAGAGCTCCCTGCGAAGGCAATCGTATTTATTAGGAATTTGTTCAATGCGATATTAAGACTAAAGCACTACCCATCTTTATGGAAGGTTGCTGAAATAATAGCCATACCCAAACTGGGAAAAGACCCAACCAAGGCGTCCTCGTACAGACCAATCAGCCTATTGCCCTTACTTTCTAAAGTATTTGAACGTCTCCTACTTGACCGAATACAACCAATACTAGACGTGAACAGAATCATACCTGACCACCAATTCATTTTAGACAAAGTCACTCCACAATTCAGCAAGTCCACAGAGTAACTCACAAAATTTTAAAGGACCTTGATGAAAAAAAGTTCTGTGTTGGTGTTTTTCTGGACATAGAAAAAGCCTTCGATCAATAGTTAATGCGGACTGGTTTATATCTAACTATGAAATTCACAAAGACCTCGGCGTAACTATGATTCAGGAAGAAATCATTAATGCTAGCAGGAGGTACCACAAAACATTAGAGCGACATACCACTCTAGAAATAACAGACCTTCCATCTCACGAATTGTCTAGACGTAGACGCTTAAAACGAAGCAGACCAGTCGATCTGACCTAACTTAGGTTACTTAGGTTGTTGGCCTGCCGCAAGTAGCTCTTAAAAATGAGGCCTAAGACACCCAGTATCATTATTCAAGAGACAATTCGAAAATGTTCGATATTGTCCACTGCCTTTTCCCCTCTTATTGTTAAAAATGTACTTAGTGTTTTCTTTTATATTTAAGATATAAGATGTAGGAAAACAATCGTACATATCCAATCGGGAACAAAAAAAAAAAAAAAAAATAAAAATTTATTATTATGTTCTGCTTTGGTTTTAGCTTCAACTTCGTCGTGAACTATGATTGTTGCGTGGAAGCTGATGAGTATGCATAGTGAAACTTTAATCAGGCATCAGGAAAGCGCCTATAATGCTCCTTCTGAATCTGAACATGCCAAAGTTACACGGAACCAGAATTTCCTTGAAAAACCTGATGCCGAATGTGATTGAAGCAACGATAATTAACGGCAAATATAAAGGAGAACACGTCCTGATTCCGCGCATTCCAATGATTACCACTGATATGCCCTTCGAATTCAAACGACTACAGCTCACTGTGCGTCTTGCTTTCGCGATGACAATCAACAAAGCTCAAAGACAGTCGCTACGCGTTGCTGGAGTAAATTTGTAGAATCCATGTTTTTTGTATCGTCAACTATATGTTGCTTGCTCTAGTTTATCCACTCGCAATAAGCTAGATGTTAGTATTAATTGTATTTCTTTAAACTTGCTTAGGTTGTAATAGAATTGTCCAGTCTTCTTCATGGGGTGGGCCAATTCTTGTTGGATCCAATATATTCACTCTTGAATTAGTTCACTTTACACTTTTGCTTGGGTTCACTTTACTTGTTTCTTTTAACATGTGATCACTTTAATGGTTTTATTACAACTGCTCTTACTCTCTATGCAACTTAACTTAAGCGTACACATGTACAAAAATAAAAATTTTAATGTACACATATATACAATACTTCTTTTTTATCGATAACTCCTCCAACGTTGAAAGGACCAACTTTCAAAATTTTAGACTTCGATAGGAAGAGGTGCGATCTTATGTATCGCCCTCCGGATGGTACCATTCTGTGTTCGTAGATCTACAACTCGTATTCTCCCGTCTTGACCTGGAACTGCTACTGTCACTCGTACGATTCCAGTGTTGAGGCAGAGCGTTGTCTTCTTGTACAATTACTAATTGCCCAACCTTAACGTTGGGCTGGGCACACGTCCTCTTGGTGCGCTGTTGTAGTGTGCAAATGTAGTCTCGGTACCACATTCTCCAGAATTGTTGTTTCAGAAACGTGACCCTTTTCCATCGATCTAGATATCGACAGTTTACATTTCCATCATCCTCTGATGGCACGTTGGTCAACTCGTCTGGTGTTGACAGTAGTGATGACCCAATGAGTAGGTGAGAAGGCGACAATGCCGTTCCGTCATTTGGATCATCCGAGACC
Organism: Amiota minor; assembly: GCA_037043295.1. Taxonomy (NCBI): domain Eukaryota; kingdom Metazoa; phylum Arthropoda; class Insecta; order Diptera; family Drosophilidae; genus Amiota; species Amiota minor. The sequence continues at coordinate 63,871 of JBAMAW010002134.1, forward strand.
GGAACGATGGGCATCGAATTTAGGTTGCTTTAACTTCTGCGATGACAGTAAGTAATTCTTCAAAAGTCAAGTTTGCTGCAGCAACGTTTTTCATTAGCAACGTTTTTGTTGATTTGACCGCTGCCTCCCATAATCCACCAAAGTGTGGTACTCGTTGTGGTATGAAGCAAAACTCAAAACCCCTTGTAGCGCTGTAGGATTTGAGTATGTCCATTGCATCGGAATTGAAGTTCTGGGTTTTGAAATCAGCCATCTTCGCCTCTGCACCTATAAAATTAGTTGCTTTGTCACAACATAAACGCTTCGGTAATCCTCGTCGTGATATAAACCTTCGAACACATGAAAGAAACGCATTAGTTGCCAAAGAAGATACTAATTCGATATGAACTGCTTTAGATGGAAAATAAACGAAAATATATACGTAAGTTTTGTACAGCGACCTGCCACGAAGATTATGCGTCGTTATAAACGGCCCACAGAAATCAACGCCTGTTATTAAAAATGGACGCTCTCCATGTAGTCTATCGGATGGAAGATTCCCCATCACCTGTTGCATCAGCCGTGGTTTGTAGTGAAAACATTGCGTGTATGAGCGCACAATCCTTCGCATTAATTCTCTGGCATTTACTACCAATACTCTTTCACGCAGAAACGACACTAAAACATTGGCTCCAGCGTGTAAATTCTGTTTGTGCAGAAATTCTACATATAATTGCGTAAACCGATAATTGTGTGGAAGAATAGCTGGGAATTTGGCATCATATGGTAACTGTGCTTTAGCTAATCGTCTCCCTACTCCCAAAACCGTAATTGTTCTGTTGTCTATTTGTAATGTATATAAAAATGGTGCGAGGCTTTGATGATTGATGAATCATTTCTTCAATAATAGATTCTGATGATGAGTCGCGACACAGAACTGTCACTCGTTTGCGCATCTCAATCGTCACTGGCAAATTCTCAATTACTCTTGGCCACTCGTCACATGAGTGCCTTAAGAAATCAGGACCTTTGAACCACATGTTTGTGTATAATTCTTCTGTTGTACATCCTCTGGAAATGATGTTTGTTGCATTTTTTGATGATGGCACGTGTCGCCATTTCACATTGGGTGCATGTTGCTGAAGTTCTGAAATTCGATTACCAACAAAGCAATTTAATTATGATGAATGTTTATGTAGCCAACTTAATACAATTTTTGAATCTATCCAAAAATATACCTTGTCTCTGTATGGTTCAAGCATTTGTCTTACTTGGTTAAAAGTTCTGTTTAATAGCACAGCAGCGCACAACTCCAATCTAGGAAGTGACTGAACCTTGAGTGGCGCTACCTTCGATTTTGCTATTAATAAATTCACTTGTATGTCTTCATCAAGTTGTGTGCGTGTGTATATACAACATCCGTAAGCACGTTGAGATGCATCAGCGAACGCATGAATTTTGGTCTTATGATTTCGTAAAGTAAATACAAATCGTGGAATCTTTATCTTCGATAACATGCGTAGATCAGATTGTAATTCGATCCACATTCGTAACATATCATAAGGAAGACGCTCGTCCCAATCAAGTTTTCTGAGTACGAGGTCCTGTATAAAAACTGTACAATGATTGGGCTCACCAACACAAGTGAATCGAAGATCTTAGCAACTGTAGATAGCACTGATCGCCTCGTTTCCTTCTCAGCAGAGCCTACCTCGTAGCGAAACACACCTTTGATGAATCTGCAAGACTTGATATATTACTGTAAAATTTAGTCATTTTCATTCCAGCTTTTCCAAGTAGCTTGATCCTTTTTCTCCTGCAACTCGTTCAACTGATCTGCTCCTGTTAACAAATCATGAACATACAAATCTGACCGCAAGACAGACGCCCCAAGTGGATATTCAGATTCAAAAGTGTCAGCTAAGTAAAAAAGACTTCGTATTGCGAGAAATGGTGCAGCTGACGTGCCATAGGTCACTGTGTCAAATTGATATGTTTGTATTTTATCATTAGTATTTGTTCTCCATATTATAAGTTGGAATTGTCTGTCGCGTTTATCTACGACAACCTGCCTGTACATTTTTGTAATATCTCCTGACAGAGCATATTTATGTAATCGGAATGTTAATAATGTGGTAATCAAATCCTGTTGGATTGTTGGACCAATACGTAATACTTCATTTAATGCAACTCCTGACGTTGTAGTAGCAGATGCATCAAATACGACACGCAATTTCGTTGTCAGACTTTACGGTCGTTCCACGCAATGATGTGGTATGTAATAGTGTGGTTGACATTTATCTATCTCACTAATAAGTGACATGTGACCTAGTGAAAGATATTCGTTTAAAAAGTCTACATAAGCTCCTTTAAGCTTTTCATCCCGATTAAGTCTGAGTTCTAATATTTTAAATCGTTGATATGCGATATCAAATAAATTTGCTAATTGTTTAGGAGAATCTCTAAATGAAAGAGGCACCTGGACGTGGCCGTCTTCATTCATGAGTAACATTGTTTACGAAATGTTGTTCACACATTTGTTCCTCATGTGTGAATTTTTGTTGGTACCGTTGTATACTCTTCAACGTCCCAGAAGCGTTGAATCATAGTGTCTAGCGATGGCTGTTCCTGTATTAAATTACATCTGTATTGTAATTTAGTTTGTGGACTGGACATGTTACCACCAATTATCCATCCAAAAGCAGTATTAATAAGGCTTGGCTTATTCGGCCCCAAGACAATGTTTTCGTATTCGAATTGCATCAAAGAATCCTTCTGTACTGATAAGGATGTCGATTTTGTTTGACTTGTAGAATACTGGATCGGCAAGTGTTATGCCGTCAGGTAACTACCATGCTAAGGTATTGTTGTATGGTTGACTTGTACAAGTCTTGTTGATTACTGCGAACTGTGATGACCCCTCAAAGTCTAAATCTCGGGATTTTAGCGTAGCATATACGTTGAAATTGATTTGCTGATTAAATTCGGAAATGCCGCTGACCGCTTGTGATATACGATGTTTATGTAATTGAAGCCGTTTCGCCGTTTCTTCTGATATTAAATTTACTTCAGAACAAGAGTCCAACAATACACGAGCAAATTGATAGTTTCCGCATCTGTCCTTAATCTTCAAAATTGCAGTAGGTAATATGCGTCTTTTAGCTGCGCGTGCTATCGAAGTGACACTCGAATGAGATTGAAAATTTGAATGACCTTGGGTATGTGCAAAACCGCTCTGTGGGTTATTACCCGAATTAATAAATGTAGTTGAATTACTAGTGTAACTATGAAAAAGTGAATGAGGAGCTGACTGACAAACCTTACATCGTGATTTAGATTGGCATGCCTTGAATGTATGATCTTTACGCAAACAGTTAAAACAAAGCACTGCCTTCTTCACAAATTCCTTTCGTTGATTTAATTTCAAATTTGTGAACGAAGGACACTGAGAAATATAGTGATGTGGTGACTCACAAAATACGCAAGTTGAATGAGTCGTAACGAATGAATTAGATGCTGATTTGTATTTAGGCTTTTGTTGATCACCCACATCGTGTTTGGAAAGGTTTTGAGACCGGCATTCTAGAAACTGCCAGCGATGTGTGAGAATCTTACATCATTCATCCCAATTAGTCAGTTTCTCATATACTTGCTTTTCATCGTAGTGTAATTTCGTATCTGCATCGACCTTGGACAATTAAATATGAATCATTATAGCATTCATAATCTCACTTGATGACTCTAATGACAAAAGCGATCCTCGTATTGCTGATGCTGATCAGCCTTTGTAATGATATCGCATCCGGTTTCCTAATACCGACGTAAATTAAACATGCTTGATTTATAATCAAGAAATATCAAGACGTCATTATCATATCGCTCTTTAAATCGCATTAGAACCTTTGAATAATTGCCTTCATTAACTTGATATGCCTGTACTACTTCAAGTGCAGGCCCTGACAAACAATTTAGCACATAATTAAATTTGTCTATAGTTGATATGAGCGGATCCTTATCAACTAAATTTGTAAATTCAGCCATAAAACGCTTATAATTCGCATATTTACCATCAAATTGTGGTAATTTAAGGTGTGGTAATCTTGCTTGATGTGATTGGGTAGCATTAGACGTACTGTTGAAGAACGTCAATTCTTGTATTTGATTACCACGCAGCTTATTTATAGTTGATAACATAAATGATTTTGTTGAAATAAATAACTCTTCGATCTCCCCTCGTTCGCTATCCCCTACATTGAGATCTTCGATGCTTGTTTGCACAACACAAATCTGATTGGAGTACGATTCTAATATCTGCATATTACATTCTAGCACCGATGTGCCTGTCTTTTCTCCTTCATTTACTACTCTTTCCTTTAAGTTTGTTATGTTTTTCATTATCGTCGTTCGCTGAAGACGCAGCTTCACTAATGTCGTTGACTTTGAGTTGATCATCTCTTCCACATACAATTCCTCCCTTCGATTCATTATAAAAAAGAAACTGATAAATCGATGACGTCACTAGCACCAAGTTAATGCCTTTTCCAATTAAAATGCAATGTCAACTGTATCACCCAACGGGAATTTGCAATACGAATTATGTTGACTTTCAAGTACAGAAGCACTAGCGAACAGCTCACATACAACAACAGCAATCACAGGTACTTGTGTTCAACAACAACAAATTCTAACTATCGTCGTAAATCAAAGCAAGCAAATTGACACAATAGCAACAGCGTGTAGTGATGCTTAGCAAAAACAACCACCGCAAATGATCAAAGATGATACCAACAATTCATGTTAAGCGAAAATCGTGAGATAAAGAGAATTCAATAAATGCAGCTGCGCAGTTAACCTTTAAACGCACTTGTGTACATGTATTTCTATTCCGTTATGCTTATACTCAGTTATGTCTTTATGTGCATATAAGTATTTAGTAATTACGGTTTGAGTGGGCTCCAACAATGAGTCTACGCTCTCCACCGATGGTCGATCCTGGCAGATGCTTGGCTCTCCAGCGATGATCACTCGTGGCAGACGACGTTCTCTCCAGCGGTGATATCTAAGCAGATGCTCTTCCGCTGTGGTGAATTGGCCGATGATGAATTTGTGTCCTGTCACGGTCGCCAATAGTGTCCAGTCTTCTTCCTGGGGTGGGCCAATTCTTCTTGGATCCAATATATTCACTCTTGAATTAGTTCACTCTACACTTTTGCTTGGGTTCACTTTACTTGTTTATTTTAACATGTGATCACTTTAATGGTTTTATTACAACTGCTCTTACTCTCTATGCAACTTAACTTAAGCGTACACATGTACAAAAATAAAAATTTTTATGTACACATGTACACAATACTTCTTTTTATCGACAACATAATTGATCTCCTCCAACAAGAATATTAAAATATATTGTTCATTCACGTAAATTATTAATTACACATTTTACAACAAAGCTTTTTTGAAGAAACACCCAATTAACGCATAGGGGGCGTAGCAACGCACGCCGGGTAACGCTAGTATACTATATTCCTGTCTTAAATAACGCTTCTCTCTACACAACATTTAAAGTGGAATCTTCAGGAATGTGTGCATGTAAATTATTAGAATTGCTAATACTGGAAAGAGCCACGTACTTATAATTGGCCATGCGAAAAGCAACTAACACTCAAATCTATGCCTGCTACTGAAAGAGTCTGTCCTTACTTTGTTAATTGTCATTGTGTAACATAAACTTATTGGAAACTGAACACGTTTGAAATCTAATCTTTTGTTTTTTGTTGGACCCATATTATTTTGTATATTAAATACATTTGTTTTAAAAATTTTACATTCTAATTAGTTGTAAAGAAGTAGGGGATGCAAAAACCTTACATTAAACTTAACCTAACCACTAGAACTAATTTAAAACTAGGGATCAATACTTAACAAAGCTAATTTGTGAATTAGCCTCTTAGGTATTAATCAACACTAGGAGAGTGTAATAATTCATTTCTTCAATTAAAATTTGTATTCGCTCGACAGATTTTTTCATCTATCATGGCAATATCTGCCTTTTCATGAAAAAGAGAAAGTGGTAGAAAGGAAAATAAAAAAACCTTTTTTAAAAGTTTATTTTGAGATGTTTGAAGTTTCTTTCGATGACATGTAGCACAATCGTCCCAAACCTCGGACCCATATAGCATTATTGGCACAAATATCGACTTTACAATTATTGATTTATTTTTTATTGAGAGTTTTGATTTTCTATTATTAAAGGGGTAAAGAATTCTTATAGTTTTATTAATTTTGTCAATTGTCCTGCTTATATGACAACGGAAAGTTAATTTGTTGTCTATACACAAACCGAGATATTTTATGCAGTTCTCTCATTTTATTGATTGCGAGCTAAGTAGTAGATTTGTGTTTGGTAAGTGACAGGCTTACGGGTGAAATATATAGCATTTGTTTTATTGGAATTAAGCTTAATTTTCCACCTGTGAAAGTATCTATCAAAGTTGTTAAAAGCCTCTGTAAGAAAATGTTGAATCTCTATAGCTATTGCCAGAGCAGTTAAGAGCAGTAAATTAAAGCTTCACAATGATAAAGCGTTGGTATGTCATGTGTGTACAAATTCTGTAGCGTGGGACCTTACACAGAACCCTGAGAAACACCTACAATTATAAGTTTTTTATCAGACTTGACACCATCCATAATAACCCAGAAATATCTGTCGGATAGAAAACTATGTATCATTTCAACTAGATACAAGGGGCATCGGTGCGTAATAGCTTATGGAAGAGGCCCTTATGCCATACAGTATCAAAAGCAGCCTGAATGTCCAATGTGACCATGCCCACGGATTTCTTGGAATTTAACTTGGTTATGACAATTTTTTTTAGATTCCTCAGCGGATGAATACAACTAAGATTAGGCCTGAAACCGTACTGTGAAGACGGCAGAATATTGTTTTCTTTTATGAAGGTATTCAACATAATGTTAAGTAATCGCTCAAATATTCTGGAGAAACTGCTCAAAAGTATGATAGGGCGGTAACTTTCTGGAGAGTGAGCAGGTTTACCTGGCTTTGCAATTGCGAAGATAATGGTTGACTTCCAGCAACATGGAAAGTAGCCGATGCTCATGCATTTATTAAACACTAATAATTTTAGGGCTCGTTTGGGGAGATGTTTCAGGCTGATACTTGGTATGTTATCAGGGTCTGGGGACTTCTTTGTTTTTAGAACACGTGCAACTTTTTGGACATCCGCAAGAGTGATAGTTTCGCCGCTTGAGAATACATCAATATCCAGTCAACTAAACGAGCTGTTAACAAGTTCCACAGTGGTAGGATCTGAAAGCGAATCAGAGAGGTGATGCTTCTTCTCAAATATTTCACTCATGATATTATAATATTGTAGCTTTCTGTATTCTAGTACTGCAAACCTTGTTATTGTAACAGAAACTAGGAACGAATTGTTTTTTTATTTTTATTTATTTTGGTTATTTTCCAAAATGGTTTGGAGTTTGAGTCCAAACGGGATAGTTTATTATTCCATGTAAAGAAGTCAATAATGGAGTTAATTTCATTATAGGCAGATAATGTATTATTATTTAAATTTGATATGCAACGGAAGCTTTGCTTATGGATACGTCTGAACAACTTCAAATTAGCTCTTGAGTAGAGTAATGTTTGTTTATTGAAAGTAGTTATCCGTTATAGTTATACACAGCATCCAAGCGATTTTTGATTTCGCTGCGCGTTTTCCCTTCCAAAAACAGGAATCGAATGACCGAACGATATTGCTCTTTTTCCATTTTTGTAAAACTGAAGGACGCGCTCGCTTCCAAAGGCTATCAAAACAAAACTAAGGAAGGGAACTGTGTTATTACTTGAAACTGAGATTTTTTGTTTGTGCAGCTGCTTAATTTGTCTAGAAGTTCATTCAAAAGTGAGTTGATTTCATAGAGCGTAAACAGATCAGGTGAACTTTGATTTGATGCATTGCGATTGTTGTTGTTTGCATTGCTATTGTTACTTACGGATGCTTCTCTGTAACTAATAAAGTTATTGTTTGTACCATTGGAATTTGCCGTGTCGTCTGCCGCTGTATTTTCGTTGAAATTTTGTTCAACGCGTTTGTTTTGTTTGTTGGTAGCTAATAGCTTATGCTGCTGATAGTTGGCCTTTCTTGTATATTGTTATTGTTAATATTATTTCTTCCGGTACGTTGACCTTTTTGATTCCTTGCCTTGATTAAAGTCTCATATGATGTGCGACAACGACATACCGGATCAGTTTGCACAGCGAAGGGTACCCGTTTTAGTTCATAGAGCAGTTTTTTGCGGACCAGCGCAGAAAGAGTATGATGTTTTAACATTACAAGTGCTAAATCCATGGCCAAACAGTTAGCAATTGTAGCACTGAATGAGCTGATTAGACGGCTTGGATTTAAACTCCCAGCGAACTTTGGTATTATCAATGCATGAATGATGTTTACGCAGATCTTGGAGCGTTATCGAACCGTTTTGAAAATAAAAAACATATAAGAGAAGATTAAAACCAGAACGTACTGTTTTATCAAAGGTCTTAAAGTCAATGCAGTGAAGCCCACGGCTGTTCAAAAGGTTTTTTATTGAATCATTGGATAATCTATCAAAACCGGATAGAACAACCTTATAAGGCCTTGTTTTCTAGTTTCGTGGGAGTAGAATTCACATTCTTGCTTACTGAGCTCATGACAGACCAAATCGAAATCCAGCGTAGCATTTAAGAATATTGTAATACCGATTGATATGGATTTAACACAGTATTATTTTACTGTAGATGCTCTAACCATGTCATGAACTGCTTTTGCTGGCAGTACAGTACAGGCTACCCACCCTCGCTATCAGTTACCGTGGAACTGCCATCGTCATCAATTGTTTGAAGATTTTGAAAACAGTTTTGAAACTGGCTACTGCCAGGAGTTGGCTTTATCGTTCTTATTCAAACGACGCATTTTTAGCTTTATGTTGCAATTTTTTTTTTTTTTTAACACAGACTTGATTGATTTAGAACTCGCGATATTGGTTTGGAAACAGGTGCAATGAAACTATTACAATGACGACCGTACGCAATGAGAGCTGATCGTCGACTGACACGTTTGAAATGAAATGGGAAACTATTAGGAATTAGAGGAATCCTAGGTATGAAAACGGTATTTCCCTTGCCGCAACCTGTCAAAATCTTTGCTTCAATAACGTTTGGTTGTTAAGTCTTCACTTTTAATCTGGTGCCGTTACACAATTTAGGAGGACTTAAATTTCTTAAAAGGATAATAGGTACTATTTTTAATTTGTTGATTTGTCAATGATGTACGAAATAAGGTCCTACAGTGATGAAAGTGTTACATAGATTTTCAGGAAAGACAATTTTTCCTTCTACTTGTAAATATGTTCTGTCACGAATTTTTAGTAAAAAGTAGGAGAACATTTGTTCATTTAGGTTACCTCCTGTGTCCATATTTAATGTTAAATGCATTGGTATAACATGTCGCCATAGACTCGAGCTCTTAGGGCATGCTTTAATTTCATCCGCCCTCGTTCCTCGAGGTATTACTGGTATGTCTGTCTAAAATCACCACAGAACAGCATAGTGACGACATAGGCCGATCGTCTTGTCTTATATGTCGCAATGTTTTGTCCACCGCTTCAACTGTTTTACTCATCCCATATTATTAATCAGCAATCTCGTAAAAACTTTGTCAGTGTTTCTAGAAATGCTGCAAACTGGACAACAAAACCTCCATTAATACATATACCTAATCTACAACCACATGTCTAATGTACAGTGATCGTTTATGCTTTGATAAATATGTACAGAAATTGTCAAATAGCAGAAAAAAAAACGAGATCTCTGTAACTTGGGGTTGAGTTGAACCCACCCACTTATTTATTGCAAGCCAATGCTTAACGCGATGAGCCAACGATCGTATTTGCAAAGATCGGTTTTTGAAGCAGTATACATAAATTGTATTTATACTGTTCACGGAAGTGAATAGTATTAAAAGTTTTTCATGAACTTTGTAACAGGCAGAAGGAGACAAAAAAAAAAAACACATAAAATCTTGACAGATTAGACGCTATCAATTTCCAATGCATGCGCAGGACATTTGTCAGAACCACCTAAATCGGACTACTAGTGGAGGTACCTCCCATACAAACGACCCATTTGCATTCATGTTCTTTTTAGAAAAACTTTTTTGTTTTCTGTCTTATCGAACTAAAACTTTGACACTATCAGTTTCCAAGATAGGCGCAGGATATTTGTCGAAACCAGCCCAATCGGACCACTAGGGGAGGTACCTCCCATACACACCCATTTGAATTCATGTTCTTATTAGAAAAACTTTTTGATTTTCGTCCTATCGAACTGAAACTTTGACACTATCAGTTTCCAAGACAGACCCAGGACATTTGTCAGAACCAGCCGAATCGGACCACTACGGGGGGTACCTCCCATACAAACCACCATTAAAATTCAGGTTCTTATTCAAAAAACTTTTTTGTTTTTTCGACTATTAAACTCATATTTAGACACTATAGGTTCCTGATATTGGCGCGGTACATTTGTGGGAATTAGTCAAATCGCACCACTATGGGGAGTACCTTCCATACGAACCCCAAAAACAAACAAAATTCGGCTAGTTTTTTTTTTGAAAGCTGACATTACATGATATGGTTGGTTTCGGGCGGATGGGGGGACTTGGCATAATTCAGTTTTCTCATCATGGCAAATTTGTAATGATTGTTTAAACATGTGTGTAAGGTATAAAAATCATATATTAAAATATTGTGAATATTTTGTTTTCATGTCTTCTTACAAAAACAAATGTAAAGAATTTTTAAGTTCACCTGGTAAGTGGTAAAAAAATTTTAAATCTGATTACCAAGTCCTGGTTGAAGCACTTAGAAAATCTTAATTTTTCTCAAAATTTCTAATTTTCAGATCAGGACAACACATCGTTAATTGTTGCCATTACGGTACCCTTAACCATTATACTTGTGCTATTGCTTACGTTTATTTATTACAAACGACGACGTCTTCAATATCGTAAGACGACCAAAGATACACGTGTCAATGATAACATGTCCCTACCAGATAGTGTCATCGAACAGAATCGTCCCATTTTAATAAAGAACTTTGCCGAACACTATCGTCTCATGTCGGCTGATTCTGATTTTCGTTTTAGTGAAGAATTTGAAGAACTGAAACATGTGGGACGTGATCAACCATGTACATTTGCCGATCTACCTTGCAATCGCCCAAAGAATCGTTTCACAAACATTTTACCATATGATCATTCACGTTTTAAGCTACAACCGGTCGATGACGATGAAGGATCGGATTATATAAATGCTAACTATGTACCAGGTCATAATTCGCCGCGCGAATTTATTGTGACACAAGGTCCCTTGCACTCAACTCGTGACGATTTCTGGCGTATGTGTTGGGAGAGTAATTCAAGAGCTATTGTCATGTTGACTCGTTGCTTCGAGAAAGGTCGTGAGAAATGTGATCAATATTGGCCAAATGATACGGTGCCAATGTTTTATGGTGACATTAAGGTGCAAATATTAAACGATAGTCATTACGCTGACTGGGTAATGACTGAATTTATGTTGTGTCGGGTAAGTTTATCATGACAATTTTTAGTTTGATTAATTTTCACTTTTAATTAACAGGGAAGTGAACAACGAATTTTACGCCATTTTCATTTTACTACATGGCCAGATTTCGGTGTACCCAATCCACCACAAACGTTAGTGCGTTTCGTGCGAGCATTTCGTGATCGTATTGGTAGCGAACAACGTCCAATTGTTGTGCATTGTAGTGCTGGAGTTGGACGTTCGGGTACTTTTATTACACTTGATCGCATATTGCAACAAATTAATTCGTCAGATTATGTTGATATATTTAGTATTGTTTATGCAATGCGTAAAGGTAAGTACATCATTATATAGCGATTTAAAAAAAAATGTTTGGGTAATGAAATGTCTGGATTTCTTATAGAACGCGTTTGGATGGTACAAACTGAACAACAATATATCTGTATACATCAATGTTTGTTGGCTGTACTGGAAGGTAAAGAAAACATTGTTGGCCCTGCTCATGAAATGCATGATAATGAAGGCTACGAAGGTACGTAAGAGTTATCCACATAAAAACATTGCAGTAGCAGCTACATTTATCGCGCGAGTGCTAAAACGCGTCAAATTCGTACTTTTAACCAACTTAATTTCTTTAGTTTAATGTAAATTTTGTTTTTTAGATAACGGCAGGGTGTTTTCCTCTTAATTTATTTTTAAATCATTTTCTGTTTCATAAACCATTTCCACTTCCATAAACATACATATCTCATTTTATTAAACAACTTCAATGATCAAAATAATAATAATAATAGCAATCGATTGCGTAATTCATTTATACGACGATTTGTCAATACAACTCCTTAAATATCTATTATAAAATAATTTTTTTTATGTCAACATTTTATTCGGTTTCAAGTTCGTGTAACTTGTAGAAACGTGTTCAAACATGTCTCTGTCCTAGAGATGTGAATCTCTCGATAACACTTTCGATAGTATCGATAGTTTATTTATGTCTAAAAAGACCTTTAGTATTGATAGTTTTCTTCAAAGCATGGGAAACAATCGACAACATCATGTAAACTTTACAATGTGAAATAATACCAAATTCACACCGAACCGAATCATTATGAATCACTTTGGCGTTCAGATCGATGGACTCGAAGGATGAAGATAAAATAACTGAAATATAAAATAAATTACAAATCGGCAAAATGTATGTAGAAGCATCACTCGAGAGCGGACCATATGAAAAAAATTTAATTTAAATATACTTGTATGTACAATATATTATTATCTATACATATTATAAAACAAAGTCGCTTTTTTCCTATAACCGCTTCAATCTTTAAAAATACGCAACCTATTTTGATGCGGTTTTTTTTAATAGATAGAGTGATTGAAGAGGAAGGTTTATATTTATAATATTTATAATAACATCCATTAAATAGTGCAGAAATACTGATAATTTCACTATACATATACCTATATGCCTATCTTTAAAATTAATGTAGTAGGCATAGTGTTATAATTCATGGAAAAAGCATTTACTGTCACTACAATATTCCAGCTTTTCATTATTTACACAGCAAAGTTTCTTCAAATGTGATTTTAGATTTTTTTTATTTAAGTCTGATTATTACTATCAAGAAACTAGAAAGTCATTTCTGGAAGACGTCGTCTTTCGAACATAGGTCGTAGTACAGTGAATGCCAAAAGAGTACGTTCAGCAACAGATGAACGTGAGGCTCGCCTCAGTCAGCTTTGGGATAGATATAGAGCTGAGAGAGAGAGAGAATCATCAGCACGAGTTACTAATTCATGGGTAAATAAAGAAAATTCTGCCATGAATTACGATCCTTCGATTTCTTACAAGGACGATCGTATAGTATCAATAGGTACTATGTCAGTAGTGTGTGATCATTGCTTGGCATTGAAATTCAAGGACGAATCGAAAGGCATGTGTTGCTTACAAGGAAAAGTCAAATTAGAAGAAATTCTACTCCCTCCCTCCCTCATTCATATATATAAAAATGCACTCAAAAAATAGTATGACCCCGCAAAACTCGAGAACGGCTGGACCAATTTTGATGATTTTGTTTTTTTTGTTGTACTCATGGAGTTACAGTCAGGTTCTTTGCTACATTTGGATCCGGTAGGTAGCGCTGTTGTCCAGATATAGATAGTTTTATGCCATTTTTAAATTTTTTTTTGATTTGGTGCAAAATATACTGAACTGATCTGATTTTTGTTAAAAGAACAAATGATTTTTAAAGTTGCTTAGGTTATAATAGAATATTAAAATATATTGTAAATTATTAATTACACATTTTACAACAAAGTTTTTTATAAGAAACACCCAATTAACGCATAGTGGGTGTAGCAACGCACGCCGGTTAACCCTAGTATAGTATATATTTACAAAAAAAACTTTAAAAGTTAATTTTTACTTACCTTCTTGTACCATGATCAGCTGTTTATCGTTTAGGCACATAAAAAAACAAAAAGGAGAAGATTGTCGAGAATGGCAATTGTCAACCAAAAATGGCCAGAAACTGCAACAAAGTCAAAAATTTCCCAGCCCTGATCTTACTCATGGACTGATAAACTATATTCTACTATGAATCGGCTTACATTCTTCAACAACAACCCCTGAATGATGTCACTTTTCCTTGTAGTTGTTGTCGAATTTGATTCGAGTCTATGGTTGACTCAAAATCGATTCGAATCACGCTTGGTATAAAATCGTAAAGTAACCGACGATCGACATATTCTCAAAATTGTTTCAAGCCTTAACAGACCTACAAATGGCTGTTAATGCCAGTTTTGAAATGTTTGGTGTTTTAAGAAAAGCTCTTTCGATTACAATTAATATAATTTTGTATCCTTCTTGTCAAAAGGTTGGGTTGATTCGAACACTGTCTAACGTTTATCATACCATCGAACAATAATGAATGTCTATGACAACAACAAAAACAAATGAACTGATCGAACGTTCGAGTCGAACATTTGACTGGATGAATGTTTGTGTATGCAAACATACACAGCGAATGCATTTCTGTATGCAATAGGTCTAACCTTTTTTAACCGACCTCAAAAAAAGAGGAGGTTATATGTTTTTTTTTTGTTGAAAGGGTATGTCTCAGATTGGTCCCTTTTTTACCAATGGAGATTATGATGAGGCGGAGGTTCTACGTTCGCCTCTATATATACATATGTATGTTCACCTATTCCTATTCTTGTAGAACTTGAGAGTTCTCGAACTTGATTCACTAAAAATCGATAAATAAACAAAAAATTTAACAAAATAGTAAACCGACTTCGAAAAAAAAGAAATAGTCTAAAACAAAAAATGCACTAAAAATTAAAAAAAAAAAATTGAAGGCGGCGAAATTTTTTTTTACAGTTAAGTGTACATAAGCCATATATAGTATCACTACCATGGACAAGTATTCAGTGATCCCACCATCTCACGATAAGGATAAGATGATGGCAAATATCCTTCATCAACTTGAAGAATACCTTCTGCTGCCGTACTTACTGGCTTTGCGTTAACCATGCCAAACCGCTGCATTCTTTTCACATCATACGCCTATGACAAACATTAATATTTTGCGATTGATAAGTGACCTGCATACCCAGATAGTACAATGAATCAAAAACATTTTTTTCGAATTCCGAACACAGATTGGCTAAAAATTCCCTAAGTGCGTTGATTGGTTAGCTGCACGATTCCGTCATCAATGTAGATAGCGTATTTTTAAAGCTGCCAACAAAACGCATGGATTCGCTGTGCTCGCCTTAATAATAAAGTCTTTCGACAGTTGCGTGAATTTTCGATTCCAACATCTGGATGCCTGCTTTAATCCATAAAGTTTTTTGATGAGTTTACAAACTTTCTTTGGCGCATAAAAATTTCATCTTTGAGATCACTGTACAAAAAAGCTGTCTTGACATCAAATTGCTCTAACGACATTCCAAGTGAATTTGATAATGCAAAACTCATCCGAATCGATGTGAATTTTGCGACTGGACTAAACGTAAAGACTCCATTTCCTCATTCATGCATATTTGAATCCCCAGACATTGCTTCTTGATATGTTGTAGGCATATCACATTAGCCAAGTAAGCACAGTGATACACACTCCTTTATCTCATGTTTGGGCGTTGGGTTATTACATGTCTCCGTCTCTTCTGGAAGTGTAAATGTTATTACAATTTATTATTTGTTTCTTTCAAGTTCAAGTTACCTCTCTTGTGGTATCCTGTATCCTGTAGCGTTTACAATTTTCTTCATATCCTGCGAATATGCTCTTTTACAATTGTACCTTTAAATTCCTACGCTTTTCTTGTGCGATGTGCACATAAGCATCTGAACCAAAAACTCGCAAAACAAATGTATGTTGACCTTTTTCCAAACCATAACTCAAATGTTGGCATGCTGGTTTAAGATTAAATACAACGTTTGGCACAGCTTTACTACAGACTTCTGGACTTCGATTTTTGGAATGTATCATCGTTCTTGCAGCTTCTATGACGGTTCTTATATCCCTTTCAGCACTGCCATTATGTTCCGGAATGTACGTCGTTGATTTTTGGTGTAGTGTTCGACGTTTCAGTTTAATTTCAGCTTTCTTTGTTGACAAATTCCAAACCATTGTCAGATCTGATGCACATCGCTGTCTTTCCAGTTTCGACTTCCATTCGATCCAAAAAACGTTCCAACACTATGCTCACGGCAGCCTTTGACTTGATGCAGTATACATTGCGACAATTTGAGAAGTCATCACGAAATAAAACCATATATATAAAACCTTGTCCAGACAAGCTTCGGAAGAACAAAGATTTAGTTTAATATTGGGAACATATAATACATTAGCATACATTTACAGTACGCCTGCACAATTGATCCATCAGCAACTCTGACTCTGATACGTCTTGCTCCAGAATCCATATACCACGTATCTTCAGAAGTGATGTGTGAATTCACAACCATAACCTCACTTATAAAAGCAGCTCCATGTGGTTTTCCGCCGATTCTTTTCCTTGGACAGTCCCGCTTCCAATGTTCTGTTACAGATGAAACATTTGCCTTTTTGATTTTACGAAGTGCATTTAGGCTCCCACTTGGTCACAAATGCTTCTTTTTTGTATGTTGCACTCCCAATCGTGACTCTTCCATACATAGGCGCGAAGTCTACTTTTTTAATCATCGTTGCTCCTTTGACATCTCCTCCCACGAAGCAAAGAAATGGTTGTATTGCTCCGGCAGGGTTATTAAAAATTTTAAGTATATTTTCAGAAATTTTCTCGCCCAAGTCTTCCAACTGCTTTGCAACTTTCTGCAGTTTGGCAATGAGCATCGCAACAGTGCCGTCTGCATTCTTAGTACATTGAAAAAACTGCTGTTGCAGTAAGTGTAATGTGTATATATACATTTTCCAGAGCTGAGTACATGTCTGCAATTAATAACGTGCATCAGCGGCTCCTCTCTCATTTCAACCAGCAACACCTTCTGTGGCTTTGCATTTGCAGCGGGTCGCACCTCAGTTCCATTAGCAATGTCCCAAAGACCGCTTGGCCTCTGCATCACTTTTATCTGGAACTTTCAGAGTGCTCACCCCTCTCGCTGACCAGTTTGGCAATCTTATAATCTTCCATAATAAAAATTAAGCTGTCGAGCTAGCTATTCCCACTAGGTCGATTTCCCAAAACTCTCATACCAAATCATATCTTGGATCTTATTAAGCATAGAAACGTAGCTAAAGACAATGGATTATAACAAGGCACCTATTATTCAAAGCGAGACTCAACGACTTAAATCACTCATACCACACTTCACACAACAGTCAAAACGTACATGTTTGACAAAAATACACAGCCGTGTTCACATTGTGAAAACCTAGTTTTTGTTTTGGTTGTACATACAAATGGATCGTTGCAACTGTGCAACATCAATATTTCCGGACGAAAATGAAATATTGGGTCATATAAAAAGTCTGCGGTTTTTTTTGTGCATTTTTGAACAAACATTTTCTTTTTTCAAAGTCATTTTCAATCAAGTACATATTGCCATTATTATCTATGACCTTTTGCCATTTTCCGTGCAGTTTCATAATCATCCATCGGTGTAGAAGTTCTGTGGTTTATCAGCGAAAAACTTGGCCAAGTGATTTTTAGCGGCTCTTCGGTCGGCCAATTTTTTTTTACAATGAAGAGAATGGTAATCAGAGGGTGCATACTCCAGGCTATACGGTGGATGCATCAAAACTTCCCAATCAAGCTCCGCCAATTTCTTCCGGGTCATCAAAGATATGTGTGCCCTAGCATTCTCATGATGGATTGGTCCTTTCTGGTCGCTCTTTCTTGATTGCACAGTATAGGACCGAATTGACCGTTTCGCCACGTTCTAGCAGCTCATAATTTTTTTTTTTTTTTTTTTTTTTTGTTTAGTATTTACTGAATCTCCTATATAATACATAGGACTAACAATAAGGTTACAAATCTTATAAAACTAATACCCATGTGTCCCTCCTACAATGAAGAGGAAGGAGTTCACTTGGCACTTCGAGCCTCTAATTAATCAAAAGGGCAGCACGATCATTACGGATCAGTCGAGATGAGTTCCTTGTATGGACAAGGACTCTGGCTAGGGGATTAACATGGCGAACTAATTTATCCATGTAAATAGCTTTACGCTTGGAACATTCATCTTTGACAGTACTTCCAGGTCCTTGTGAATGTCTTCATTCCTGATATACCATGGCGCTCCCGTGATTGTTCTAAGTATCTTGTATTGTGCTCTTTGTATAACTTCAATGTTACTCGCGCTCGCGGTACCCCACAATTCAGAACCATAAGTCCAAATTGGTTTAATAACAGAGTTATACAGCATCACCTTGTACTCAAGTCTCAGTCCAGATTTAGAATTGATTAGCCAGTGAAGACTTTGAGCCCTTAGTTTCATATGTATCTTTTTAGATTCTATATGCTTCCGCCAGGTAAGCCGTCTGTCCAGGTGATCGCCAAGATAAGTTACCACTTGGATTTGAGGAATTGTAACACCATTTAATGTTACTGGAGAACAAGTCCGTCGGTTCAATGTAAATGTAATATGCTTACATTTCCCCTCATTGACTTTAATCCTCCAGTTGGATAACCACTCCTGAAGGCTTTTAAGATGAGCATCCAAGCTTGCGGAAGCTTTAACTGGGCAACGGGAGCGACTGATTACGGCAGTATCATCAGTGAAAGTCGAAGTAACAATTTAACTACTTGTTGGAATGTCGGCAGTGAATACATGTATAGAGTTGGTCCCAAGACACTACCTTGGGAAACTCCTGCTTTTATCTTAAATTCATTTGAAACGAAATTTTTCTGCCTTACTACAAACACTCGATTTGATATGTAGGATTGCAGGACTCTATGCATATTTTGGGGTAGTAAACAATTTATTTTGTAAATCAAACCCTCATGCCATACTCGATCAAACGCTTGTGCTACATCAAGGAATACTGCTGAGCAATATTCTCGCAGTTCAAAGGCAGTTCTTATTTCCGAAGTTACTCTGTTGACTTGCTCAATCGTTCCATGTTTTGCTCTAAAACCAAATTGATGATCTGGGATTGAACTATTTGCTTGTAACTGGTAATTGAGTTTAGCTTTAAGGACCTTCTCAAATAGCTTAGAAAGGCATGGAAGCAGACTTATAGGCCTATATGAAGAAGGACATGTCTTATCCTTCCCGAGCTTTGGAACCATTATAATAACAGATTTCTTCCATTGCTTTGGAAAGTACCCAATTCGAAAGATAGCATTGAAAAGACACGAGAGAAAAACTATTGCTGCATTTGGAAGTTCAGTTATCATTTTTGGCACAATTCTATCATAACCAGCAGATTTTTTGGGTTTCAGTTGAGTCCTTATAATAGATACAATCTCACTAGCGCTAGTTTTTAATGGAGACATATTTACTGAATTTGTGATTGTCTGTTGAGGAAGCACAAAATTGTTAGTAGGTAGATTAGGTTGAAACACGTGCTCAAGATGGTTGGCAAATACATTAGCCTTCTCTTCATCAGACCGAGCCCAACTTCCGTTTCTGTCTCTAATAGGTGAATCCAGCTCCACAGGAGTTTTTATCAATTTTTGCGCTTTCCAAAGTGAAGATCTAGTGTTTGTGGGTGATAGGTTATAGATATAGCGCCTTTGTGCCTCGAGCTGGTCGCTTAAAAGTGCTTTGGCTAGTTTTTTTGTTGCATCTTTTAGCCTTTGTTTTGCAGAAGGAGATCTGTGCTGTTGCCATTCTCTTCTCAATCGTCGTTTAGAAGCAACCAGTTCTTCAATTTCCCAATTTGAGAACGATTTTCTATTGAACTTGTGAGCAACAATCCCAGGCGTTGATACCTCAGCTGCAGCTACCAATACGGAACTTACTTCATTAACAGATTTGTCAATATCGCTTTCAGAGTTGATCGCAGGTGCAATTTCTATGTGAGAACTAATATACTTTTTATATTGCAACCAATTATTTTTCTTAGATATGAGTCTATAAGGGCGATCCTCAAATATTGGAAAATCGAGTAAAACGATATCAACGGGGGAGTGATCGGAAGAGAGTTCATCGTGAGTAACTGATGATATGAGGTTTCTTGGTATATTTTTTGTGATACCGAAGTCGATGATATCAGGAGTTTTTCTTGGATCCGCCGGCCAGTATGTAGGCCTACCCGGAGAAACGAAGTCTAGCTTGTTATGACAATTTACAAGAGTGCTGTAAAGTTGCCGGCCTTTTGGATTTACTAAACGTGACCCCCAATAAGTGTGTTTAGCATTATACTCACCGGCCGCCAAAAATCGTGCTCCAAGGCTAGCAAAGAAATTTTTAAAAACATCCGCAGATATAGCAAATCGTGGATGACAATATACAGCAGATAGCGTCAGATTACCATAACGCATTTGCAACCTGACCGAAGTAGCTTGTAAATAACTAGATGAGTACGACTCTAGGGTCTGGTGTTTAATACGCTTTCTTATAATAATGCATGTTCCACCATGAGCCTTTCCATCTGGATGGTTAGTTGTATAAACTATATAGCCTGGTATAAAGAAGTTGTTTTTGCTAGTCAAATGAGTCTCACAGACTAACAACACATCTACATTGTTGTCCTCTAGATACTTCATCAGCTCTAGTTTGTGCTGTGAAACGCCATTTGCGTTCCAGTGAGTTATTTTTAAATGAGCCATTATGGGGAATTTAACTTATCCAAAATTTTCATTTGGATTTTCATCATCACTTGAAAAGAGTTTTGCATCATTAATATTGATTGATTCAAGGTCTGCAATAAATTCACCAACATAGACTCACTAGAACTTAGTGGTTGCAACACTGGCTCATTACACGCATTTAGAGTTGGGGTAGTTTGTAAGACTGGCTTATTATGTTGAGACATTGGAGCCTTAGGCTTCACAACCTTTTTCGCAGTTTCTTGTTGAAGGCCTAAGCGCAGGGCACCTGCATACGACACCTTTGAAGTTAAAGGCATTTTAAGAGGTGGACACATAACCGTCGCTGATTCTGTACGATTAGCCTCACGGCTAAAATGGGAGGAATTTTTTTGTGACTGCAACCTGTTCTTCAACTCCTTATATACAGGACAACCTCTATAATTGGCTGTATGATTGCCCCCACAGTTACTGCATTTTTTAAGGTCAGGATTATCGCGACTTAGTTTACAGGTTGCTGTTTCATGCAAGTCTCCACAAGCTACGCATACTGGACGAAGGGTGCAATAAGATTTCGTATGTCCAAATTCCTGACAATTTGTGCATTGCACTGGATTTACTCGTTTGTGAGGCTCCTCCACAGTTACCCTACGGTGAAGTAAACATTTAAGGTTGTAAATGGGATGCACTTCATTTTTCCTTAAGTGCTGCAACTTAGGAGCCAACTCAATTTTATACAATGGCTGAGGGATTTTGTTTTTATTAAACATATTAATAACTACTTTGACTTCAAACCCTTTTTCTTCCAGTGCAGTCTTAATGTCGCTACAATCCACCGAAGGTTCAATGCCCTTAATTACAACAACGAGCCCTTTACTACTTTTAAGTTGATATGTATAGTAGTTTTTTTTAGACTCTCTAAGGTACTTTGTTACAGAACTGTAGTTTGCTTCTGTATAAATTTGTACCTTAGTTTCTTTTATATTACCCTTGGTAATAGGGACAATATGAAAGTTATTCTTGCCAACAATTTTTTGAATAGCATCTACCAGTCTATTTGAGCTTTCTTCGCGAACATATATTGGGGGAGGTTTCGCGGTTTTAGATTTAGCTGCGTTATTGTCATCTTTTTTAACAGGTTCATCTTTTTCAGCAAGTAGCTGGAACCTATTACTTTCTAAAATGGTGGCTGTAGTTTTGGTAGAAATGATTAAAAAATTTTAGCTGTCCATGGCTGCGTTACTCCGATGATCTTTTATGATAGTTTTTTAATATGATTAATGCATGTATTCTAAGTTAACGTTATCATAGTGTCATCCTCTTAGGTATAAGAATGATGACCTAATAATAATACACTTTGTTAGTTGTCTGTTCCCAGTTTTCTTATTCAACAGTTATCACTCTTATGCTTTGTGCGTCGTCTGTTCTTGGTCACATAGGCCACTAACTGTTGTCTTCATCTATTTTGTTCTCCGTTGTCTGAGTTAACCAATCATGGATTCTCTAAATTTACTGTCCTTGAGCTTTGTTGATTGTCATCACGAATGTTAGACGCACATTGAACTGTAGTCGTTTGAATTCGAAGGGCAAATCAGTGGTAATCATTGGAATACGCGGAATCCGGACGTGTTCTCCTTTATATTTGCCAGTAATTATTGTTGCTTCAATTACATTCGGCATCAGGTTTTTCAAGGAAAGTCTGATTCCGTTGCATAATTTTGGCTTGTTCCAATTCCTAAGGAGCATTATTGGTGAACCAAGTTTCAAGATCAGTTTGTGCGGTGGCATTCCAGGTGGCTCTAATGAATTGAGAAATTTGACTCTTCTATAAATGTATCAAAGGATTTATACTCTGTAACTGCACCAGGAATTGGATGTCGTTATTGATTCAATTGACGTCGTGACTGTTGATGTTAATGGCGACGTTTGGGGAAAACTTTATTTATAGGCCCAGCGGCATTTAATTCAGCGGTCACTCCACGGTCGTTAGCAATGTAATGGTTTGCTTTCATAAAATTGACGAAAATTTCTCCTTGCCTCGCGCTTCGATGTTTTCTCTTGCAAAAATTCAATTATTTAAAAATAATCGTAAGAATTATAAAATTGTACTTACATTTTCAAATGTTCTCTTTGTTTGTTTTTTTCTTCTTTTCCAACTTGGCGTTCACATTTTGCTGTGGGCAACATGCCAACTTAACACAAACTTTTAATTCAGTTTTACTTAAAATGCACAGTAAATAAGTGATTAATAATCATTTTAAATATAACAGCGTTGTTATTACAATAGTTTTGTTACTTCACACAATGTATACACAATTTATTGATCTCTTCGATAAAACAAAAACTCCGAAAAATTCAACATTACATTTAAAACGAGTTTGCATCCCCTTGCTCAATTGGTTTTGTCGACTAAAGGTGGAGTAGAAGATTTTTCGCAAAATGATTAATTAATATTTAGTTTAAACAAATTAAATGTTTATAAAAAAATAATGCACATTACTTTGGAAAAGTATAATCTATCCATTCGTAGCAATGGTTTTATTTTAAAAAAATGTTCTTATGAGAGAAAATAACCAATTATCAAACCAAACGCAGGAGGAATCGAAAACTAACGAGAGTTTTTTTTTTAGCATAGGAGAGTAGGGAACAATCCATTGGTTATCAATGACGACATTAAAGTTATTGATTTTGATAGCTGTTGTAAGTCCTCCATCACCTGCTTTTCATTGTCCATACAGCGGATAAGTATCGGCACCAGTTTGTGTTACTTTCTGCAGTTAACGTGAATACTTTTTTGTGCATTTTCCGTCTTTCATACATGGCGAATGTAGGTTGTGTAGTCCACATTTTTTAAAAATTGTAAATAATTTTGGATCTTCTTCTGGGTCGGGTAGTTCAGTACTAATGATATCGTCAATTTGAGTTGGAACAATTTTATCAACCAACCAAATTAAGATATGAGCATGTGGTAGACCTCCATAAAAATCAAAAGGCAGCAAAGCATTAACAACATAATGATCATTATATGCAGAAACAAAATATAAAAGAGAGCAATACTATCGTTTTCTGCGTGCTCAGTTATAAAAAAATGAGTGGAGAAAACACAACAATTACAACAACCAGCATTAACAGCGTATAAAACTTGTACTTGCTCTTGCAGTGGTTTTTTTTTTTAAATTAATGGTTAAAATAAGCATATTTAACTTTAAAAAATAAAAAAAATAAGTATGCAATTTGTTGCATTAAGATTCATTTGTTCCTTAAAAAAATAATAAAATCGGTCCAGAATATTTTGCGCCAAATGAAAAGATGTTAAAAAAAAGATGTATTATAGCAAAGAACCATGAATACAAAAAATAAAAAATCATCAAAATTGGTGCCGTTCTCGAGTTTTGTGCCGTTATACTATTTTTTGGGTTCATATATATATATATACCAATATATATATTTATATATATACTAGTGTTACTCGGCGTGCGTCCTATCCAATTATTGGGTGTTTCTTCTAAAAAGCTTTGTTGTAAAATGTGTAATTAATAATTTACGTGAATTGTTTGGATTTCTGATGATCACCCGTAAGAAGAGAGTGAAGTGGTTCAGGTGGAGGGAGAATGAATTTCTTCTAATTTGACTTTTCCTTGTAAGCAACACATGCCTTTCTATTCGACCTTTTATTTCAATGCCAAGCAATGTTCACACACTACTGACATAGTACCTATTGATACTATACGATCGTCCTTGTAAGAAATCGAAGGATCGTAATTCATGGCAGAATTTTCTTTATTTACCCATGAATTAGTAACTTGTGCTGATGATTCTCTCTCTCTTTCCCAGCTCTCTATCTATCCCGAAGCTGACTGAGGCGAGCCTCACGTTCCGTTGACGATTCTTCATCTCTTGCTAAACGTACTCTTTTGGCATTCACTGTACTACGACCTATGTTCGAACGACGACGTCTTCCAGACATGACTATTTCTTGATAGTAATAATCAGACTTAAATAAAAAAAATCTAAAATCACATTTGAAGAAACTTTGCTGTGTAAATAATGAGAAGCTGGAATATTGTAGTGACAGTAAATGCTTTTTTCATGAATTATAACACTATGCCAACTACATTAATTTTAAAGATAGGCATATATGTATATGTATAGTGAAAATAACAGTATTTCTCCACTATTTAATGGATGTTATTATAAATATAAACCTTCCTCTTCAATCACTCTATCTATTAAAAAAAACCGCATCAAAATACGTTGCGTAGTTTTAAAGATTTAAACTTACACACAGAGAAAGCGACTTTGTTTTATAATAAGTAGTGATGATATATATATATATAGATTAACATAAAATTGATTAATTTGTATATTGGGTTGGTGGAAAAATAACTTCCGAAAATGAGAATCATGTTTTAATTATGTATTATGTTTCAACAATATTTTTCATATAACAAAGCCACTTTATTTCATCAAATATTTTCCATTGTTATTGATAACCTTTTGCCATCTTTCAGGTAAAACCATAATCCTGTCTTTCTAGAAATTCTGGGATTTCTGATCAAAAAACTGGCGCAATGCCGTTTTGCAGTCGCTTGGGGAATTCATTGTTACGCCATCAAGATAATTCTGCATGTAGCGAAATAAATGGTAATCAGATGGTGCTAGGTCCGGACTATATGGTAGGTGTTTTAACACTTCCCAGCCGAGTTCCCTCAATTTTTGCTGAGTCATCAAAGATGTGTGGCCGAAGACTATGCATTTTCTGTTTACCAATTGTGGCCGTTTTTTCTTCAACGCTGCATTTAGTCTTGTTAGTTGTTGACAATAGAGTTCCGAATTTATCGCTTGTCCAGGTGGAAGAAACTCATAATGCAAAGGACCTTTGCAATCCCACCAAATGCACAGCAACAACTTCCTCGTAGTTAGCGCCGGTTTTGCAATGGTTTGGGCGGGCTCACCTTGTTTAGACCATGACGTTTTTCTCACATTATTGTCGTAAGCTATCCAATTTTCATCGCCAGCTATCAATTTGGATAGAAAAGAAGCATTTCGCAAATTGAAATGCGATCAATAAGATGTTTTTCTGTTAAATTGTGTGATACCCAAACATCCAACTTTTTTTGCATAGCCCGCCTTTTTCAAATGGTCTAAAACTGTCGTATATTGGATACCAAGATCCTTAGCGATGTCACGAGTACTTACACACAGCTTCAAAAGAAAGTGAACACATTAGTGTTTTGAATTAAAAGTTTTATAATTATGTATTAATGAATACAAAATAAAAAGTTAGTATGCCGAATTCAAGGCTTACAATGGTTTTAACAAATTACTTTTTTCATAATTTTCTTTTTTTTTTGTTTTTAAATCCCGCGAGCAAACAACAAAACACAATATCATCCATTTCACAGAGCGATAACAGTGCACACAAATTTAACATTTTTCTTGAAGCATTTTTATTACCATGCAAAATTATTCCGATTGAAATCGAAAGAGCTTTTCTTAAAATACCAAATATTTGAAAAATGGCATTAACAGCCATTTATAGCTCTGCTAAGGCTTGAAACTATTTTGAGAATACGTTGGTAGGTGTGTCGTTTTTATATTGCTCTTTAAACATTTTTTGAACACTCGTAATATTGCGCACGACTGTCGAACATCCATCGTACCCTTGGCCAACACATCTGTCTGGTTCAAATTTTTCGTTTTCTAAAAACCTGTCAATTCCTGATGCTATAGTTTTACATGGCATTTTTCCTACCATTATCAATATGCTGTTTCAAAAGTAAATCTCAGCTATATTTTCTATACAAGCCACAGAGTTTCCGATCTTTTCTCCTTTACCGGTGTATTCTCGTTTGTTTGTGCGTTGTTCACAAACAATGAAAAAATTTGATAGCTTTCAAATTCTCGGTCATGTTGAAAGAATAGCTCTATTCTCATAGCGGTCACAAAGACATTGTTTCTACGTTAATGCCTAACATACTTAGAAACAAATGACTGTTAATGGTTGTTAGCGGTTACAAGAAAAGCTCTTATGAAAACAATTTGTCATGTACAGCTGAGGAGGTAACTATTTGTTATTTAGCGTCTTCACTCTTACGTTTATTTGGTGTTTATTTAGTATATATATCGTATAGTATACGATAAATAAACTAACTCCATAAAAAAAAAATATACGCTATGCCGTATAGGTAATCGACGATTGAGTAGAGTAAACCTCGTATACTGCGGCCTGCCAACTTAGTGAATTTTTAAAGAATGGACAGGTCTGCCAAATCAAGGTTATTTTCAAGGGTTTCTTTACATGTGTGAATATGAGATTTCATCTTCCAATTTACTTGTATCTTCTAAATAATGGTAAATAACGTGAATGGAGATATTTATTTTCTTATATTACATCTTACCATCGTTGTCAGCAAACAATGCAAAGTATAACAAGTTATTTATAGCCTATTCTCTACTTATTTCAATTAATTTATTTTTTCGTTTGTTCTTGGCATTTTAAATTGTTTGTTTACATATCCAAATACGAAAACAGCTAATACACACTGATACACAGAAAAATGAAAACATTGCGCTCTCACACAATTGTGTGTCAAATAAACATTGTGTATATTGTAACAAAAGAGTGAAGACCCTAATTGACAAAAAAAAAAAAAAAATGTTAAATTTGTGTATACTGTTATTGCTCTGTAAAATGAAGGATATTGTATTTTGTTGCTTGTGATACCTTTTCAATGCCAGAAAATGTTTTTAAGCAAAATTGTTGGGGCTCAAATATGCTGTGCCGTCAATTGATACAGAAATTGTTAATACCATATGATAAACTCAGGCTTGCCAACTTAGCGGGCAAAATCAGATTTAGAAGAAAAATTATAAATAGTCCGAATTACTCGGAGAACACCCTAAGAAACACCAATTTTAATTTTTTGTAATATCCATTATTATTAAAATATTTAATATTTCACACATAATTTCGTTTTCTTCTAAGTTGGCAACCATGAATAAAGAAACGTTTACAGACACTGTACAGTCTGGAAGCTTTTTTAACAGCAGAGCTTTCAACATCAGCGAGAATTTGAAAACTATCAAATTTTTTAATTGTTTGTGAACAAAAACAAATGAGAATACATCGGTAATTCAAGCAAATATGAAATATTTTTTTTTAGTAACAAAAGGCAAATACTTTCGTATGCTTCGAGTGTTTATTCTCCTCTCCTTTCGTCATATTTTACTAAGCCTTCTTCTCAACTATGCGCGACTGACGTTAGTCAGTCAGTCGTATTTTGTAGTTGGTACATAGTTAGTCGAGCGGATGCATGGACCTTAATATTTAATATCAGAAATGGCTTAACCGATTTGAATGCGGTTTCACTGATGTATTGCAAAAAGCCTCCTGTAACATGTAGTGTTATTTCATTCCAGAATGGCAAACTTACTAGCGCACCCGATCTAGCTTTCACATTATTTCATTGGTTTTACAATGTTTTGTCACAATTTACTTCTTTCTTATCTCATCATGCCGCGTGTTTAAATTACTTCCATTTTTCAAAGGTTGAGAGCGTTGCCAGCCAGTGCCGATAGATTGTGGCCTGGGTTGCCAAAAATGAAGCAGCGAATAAATTATTGATTAATATACAAAGTAAACGAGACTTTTTCAAAATATCTTTTTATAGTGACGCTATCTTTTGACGCGAGTACAAGTTGGAAATGTAAATCCGATACTGACGTTCTTGCAAAATTTCATGACCAACGGACAGTTAGAAGCTTTTTGCTTTATAAGTGACAGTGTGTTTATAACATCGGTTGTAACTGAACTTCGAACAAAGAGCGAATGTTATGTTTTAATTGAAGATCTTTTACTAAGACGTTTGAATTAATGAAACAAGGGTATGGAGACAATGGTTTATCTCGTGCCAGAGTCCATGAGTGGTTTAAACGATTTAAAGGAGGTCGTGAGGACATCAAGGACGACGAACACGCCGGTCAGATATGTTTTATGATTACACCAAGTAACATTGAAATTGTGCATGAATTTATAAAAAATGAGCCAAAATCTTGGTTGCGATACATGTCAACAGAATTGAACAATTCTAAATATTCACTTCATCTCAGTTTGACCGAAAAATTAGGACTCAGGAAGACTTGTGCTCGCTTTATTCCACACAAATTGTCTGATGACCAAAAATTGCAACGATCAAAGCGTCAAAGTGGCGAATGAAAGCGCCCAAGTGAGCCAGCTCTGCAAAAGAAAGCTGTCGCGAAAAGTCAAAAGCCAACACACATTTGATTCGTTTCTACGATTCCAAGGGAATAAACCACAAGGAGTTCGTGCCACATGGTTCAACAATTAATCGGCCGTATTATGTTGGCGTACTGAGGCGTTTGTAGTCGCGTATTCGTCGCGTGAGGCCACAATACCGTGAAAATGTCAGCTGACGCCTTCTGCGCCGGCTCATCGTTCGACATTTATCACTGATTTTTTGACTAAAAATCACATTTTGACCGTCAACCATTATTCTCCTGATTTGGCACTTTGTGACTTCTACCTCTTCGTACCTCTTGGCACTGAAAGGAAAGCGCTATGCCGATATTGAGGCTTAAAAATTCATTCGACATGCTAATTGATCGTGCAAAACGTTGCATCGATGCGCAAGGAGACTAATTTGAATAAAAAAGAGATTTTTGCAAGGATAAAAAAAAAAAAAAATATTTGTGATGTTTTTAAAAAAAGTCTCGTTTACTCTTCTACAGACTTTGTACTTGCATTATGTATTTTAAAATCGCGCTGAAAATCGCCTAAATAATATGACTACACTCCTGTCATCATCGAGACCTGTCATTATTGTTATTGATTTATTTATTTTGCACTTCGTCTAATTCCAAGTGTTGCACAAATCAAGTGTGTTGAGATTTTTCTGATTTCGCTTATGTTCTATGGAAGTGGATCAGTGGGAATTATTTCGTTTATTTGTAAAGCGCTTTTTTATGTTTCCTTTATTTTTTTTTTTTTTTGCTTATTTTATTTACTAAAATTTATATTTATACTCAAATGACAATACCTAGGTGTTAATGGGTTTAGTGGTGCGTTACTAACATTTTTTTCTTTTTCTTAACAAACAACAAAAAAAAAAAATTTGTTGAATTCCAAATAAAATTAAAAACAATAAAATAGCAGTACAACAAGCACGACTGGATGCGAATGGTGAAATAATGGCCACAATAGAAGGTCATATGATAAATGCTGGTGTTGACTTTGATGATAATAATATCTTACTACATGAGTTACAACAAGACGAAGCTGATGCTATTGATAATGAAAATGCCGCAATTTTACATGATGATCAGCAACCTCTAACAAGTAGTCTTAATGCTATAGCACTGAAAAGTTCATCAATGAGTTCATTTACTTCTACAAAAGGTACTAGTACATCTAGAACTGTTAGTCGGGATGCTCAAATTGATACAATGGATACAACAGAAGATAGATGACATTCAGTTGTTGTCAACCAGAGTAATGATAACAATAATTCAGTGGTTATCGTTCTGCTTGACAATAAACCAAGTTCGATTATCTGTAAAGAAGGAGCAAATGATAACAAACTGATAAGCCAGCGTCACCAGCAACAGTCACCAATGTTGTCCAATGGTTATGCCACCTTACAGAAGCGCCGTAAATCACAATTAATCACATTCAGTACATCATCCAGTGATATCAAAAATAGTCTCAGTCATGAGATTCTTATTGTGAATGGTGGTGGCAATGAAGGTGGAGGACGAAGTTTCAACACAAATACTAGTAATAATATTAATCGCAATGGCAATATCAATAGCTGTGCTATACAGCATGTTAGCATTAATGGTGGTGGGGAAGAAGGCTCCATATCTGGGAGTCGTAGCAATATAACATTAAGTCTGGCTGAACAGGATGATATTATAGTTTCCAGAAAAATTAAAAAACATCATCAACTTCATGCGACTGGTTCAGATGGTTCAAGAAATGAAGATGAACTTTTCTGTCACCGTCGTCGTTCACTTGAATTCGGTGATGGTGTCGTTGATGAAGATGATGAAATTATTGTTGATGTTAATGATGAAGAATTATTCCTTCATGATGAATTTGAAACGCATATCGATATTACATCAAATAACGCCAATGATGATAGCGGCGGCGGTAGCTTTGAGGATTCACATGCTTTGCACAGTTCACTTGTTGGAAGTAATCGTAATAGTCTGGAAAAAGATGATGATGACATTGAAGTGGATGTAATAAGTACCGATATTAGTTGTTATGATCAATTGCTCACTAACAGTTATAACACAAGAAATGGTGAAGTCGATGGCGATGATGATATTGCCATATTAGTTGGTGATGAAGAACGCTTTATGATAACAACAGCAACAAAATTAACAAATAAGAAGAGAAACAACTATAAGGCAAATAATGCTAACATATCATTTAGTAATAACAATACCATTGCTAATGATAGTAATTTTGGTATTGCTGGTAGTAGTAATATTGATATCGGTGGTGACAGTGCCAGCGGTAATGCCTGCAGTGGTGGGATCATATACGCTAATCCTTTTATAGGTTTGTATTATTTTACAAAAAAAAATATAGATATTAAATTGATTGCACTTTTTACATATGTATAT
Source organism: Amiota minor (assembly GCA_037043295.1). Taxonomy (NCBI): domain Eukaryota; kingdom Metazoa; phylum Arthropoda; class Insecta; order Diptera; family Drosophilidae; genus Amiota; species Amiota minor. The sequence continues at coordinate 95,332 of JBAMAW010002134.1, forward strand.
TAATAGCGCTTACTTAATTTAACATCTGTTGCTATTATAGTTAAGATTAAAAGATACGCAATAACTTGTGTACTAACATTTCTATAAAACTGTTTTATTAGACTTTTGGTCACTGTTAAAATTTTCATTACAATTTAAAATTTCCTTAGCTTTGTTACATATTTTATTCTTGTTGCTGCATGATGTAGAAAACTATATTTTTCTATGAAAATATCGAACATAATTTTAATATAGAGTCGTAGGTCTTAGTAGCTATTAGCATTAGATACTTTATTCGAGAATATACCCAATTTAATAAATACATTTTAATGAGTAATAAATTTAATAAAATAATTGCTGTTTATTTTTCTTTCCCTTTTAATGTGTTTCCAGACGATGAAGGTATTGCGGAGTCTGGCATGTAATGAATAACATATAAAATGCAGAAAACATAACATAAAGAAAGACCAAATTAATAATTCCATACGAACAACAAGAACAAAGGATGTTAATGATGACGAAGAAGAACATCTAACTTAATATTACAACAAATAAAAAATTTAAAAATATATGTCATAAAAAAATCAGGTGTATTACCGTACACATGATGGAAGTGAAACTTCTTAAAAAGAATGAGATATTTATTGTGAGTGAGAGAGAGAGAGGGAAGATAGAGAAATTGACATCATCTAAAAGAAAATACAACAATACTATCGAATTGAAATTTGAACACTATATATGCCTGACCCATATCTACCACCACCATGTTAATTTCAAGACTCTCGGACCACCAGGAGGGACACCTTCCATACATAACAGGAACTTAGAACAATTATCAGAAGATATAAAAGGTAAAAGGTGCGTGAAAAGTATTACAACTTTGGCATAGTTAAAGTTAATCTTCTTTTTACTTGTTTCGTGTGTGTTCGTGTGTATATGTGTGTACATAAGCAAAAACATTCGTACGCTACACAATCACAAAGTTCTATATGTATGCATGTATAAGGGAAACAGTCATTTGCTTATCCTATCTAAGCATTTTGTCAGTTTCTGTTTCACTAACTTCGTTGCTTATGTTTTTTTGTGCCGTGTGTTGTGTCCGTCTGTCCCCTATTATACCAATAATTAGATCAACTGCGAGCACACTACAGCTTCTGTGTTTCTCGTTCTCTTTTTTTCGTACATCCCCTCATTCTTGTACACTTATTGCTTGCATGTTGTACTTATCCCATATCACCAGTTTGGGTTTAGACATGGACATGGTACTATTGAGCAGATTCACCGTATTGTCAATGCCATCTTACAAGCTGCTGCCACCTCCCAAAAATTACTTGATGAATGTGAAGCTTGGTCTAGGCGTTGGAATATTGGAGTTTATAGTGCTAAATCCCAGCATTGCTGCTTTACGCTAAGATATAAACGTTATCCACCGGTCACACATAATAGCACACAAGTCCCCCCAAAAAACATCTGTCAAACACTTAGGCTTGATACTGGATCGCCGTTTGACGTGGTCAAAGCATGTGAACATGATAACAGCTACTTGCAGAAACAAGCTGAACAAGCTAAGGTAGCTCATCCGACCCGGCAGTACTTTCAACATGTCTGCCAAGGTATAAGGCCATTGTTGTACCAACGTACAATTTTGGCATCCAGTTCTGGGGACTTGCAACTAAGACAACAACTAACAGAGTCCAGGTCATGCAGAACTAAGCTCTGCTTAACATTACAGGTGCTCCCTGGTATGAAAGGAGAATGTCTATGCATCGTGACCTGGGTATTCCAATAGTTATTGAGCAAACTAACCGTTATGCGAGTCGATACAATGACGGACTTAACGCGCATACCAATCCTCTAGCTTAGGCTCTAATTAGAAGTGACTGCCCGAGAAGTTTGAATAGGCTCCGTCAATGTATCAAAAATATCCATTAAAATCGTTCAATTAACGATTGATTGCAATTTTCATAAATGATCTCACAAACAAAAAAAAAAAAGCATATGTATATTAATAGCGCTTATGTTTTATTAGACTTTGGTCACTGTTAAAATTTTCATTACAATTTAAAATTTCCTTAGCTTTGTTACATATTTTATTCTTGTTGCTGCATGATGTAGAAAACTATATTTTTCTATGAAAATATCGTATATAATTTTAATATAGAGTCGTAGGGGTTAGTAGCTATTAGCATTAGATACTTTATTCGAGAATATACCCAATTTATTAAATACATTTTAATAAGTAATAAATTTAATAAAATAATTGCTGTTTATTTTTCTTTCCCTTTTAATGTGTTTCCAGACGATGAAGGTATTGCGGAGTCTGGCATGTAATGAATAACATATAAAATGCAGAAAACATAACATAAAGAAAGACCAAATTAATAATTCCATACGAACAACAAGAACAAAGGATGTTAATGATGACGAAGAAGAACATCTAACTTAATATTACAACAAATAAAAAATTTAAAAATATTTATTATAAAAAAATCAGGTGTATTACCGTACACATGATGGAAGTGAAACTTCTTAAAAAGAATGAGATATTTATTGTGAGTGAGAGAGAGAGGGAAGATAGAGAAATTGACATCATCTAAAAGAAAATACAACAATACTATCGAATTGAAATTTGAACACTATATATGCCTGACCCATATCTACCACCACCATGTTAATTTCAAGACTCTCGGACCACCAGGAGGGACACCTTCCATACATAACAGGAACTTAGAACAATTATCAGAAGATATAAAAGGTAAAAGGTGCGTGAAAAGTATTACAACTTTGGCATAGTTAAAGTTAATCTTCTTTTTACTTGTTTCGTGTGTGTTCGTGTGTATATGTGTGTACATAAGCAAAAACATTCGTACGCTACACAATCACAAAGTTCTATATGTATGCATGTATAAGGGAAACAGTCATTTGCTTATCCTATCTAAGCATTTTGTCAGTTTCTGTTTCACTAACTTCGTTGCTTATGTTTTTTTGTGCCGTGTGTTGTGTCCGTCTGTCCCCTATTATACCAATAATTAGATCAACTGCGAGCACACTACAGCTTCTGTGTTTCTCGTTCTCTTTTTTTCGTACATCCCCTCATTCTTGTACACTTATTGCTTGCATGTTGTACTTATCCCATATCACCAGTTTGGGTTTAGACATGGACATGGTACTATTGAGCAGATTCACCGTATTGTCAATGCCATCTTACAAGCTTATGAAAGGAAAATGTACTGCTCAGCTGTGTTTCTTGACGTGGAGCAAGCATTTGATCGGGTATGACACGATGGACTGCTTTGAAAAATTAAGTCTCTTCTCACTGCGTAATTATTATATATCCTAAGCTACAAAATCGATCGTTTTTGGTAGATGTTCGTGATGATAAATCATCATTTCGGAAAATTCGAGCAGGTGTTCCGCAGGGCAGTGTCCTAGGGCCAGTACTCTACACGTTATATACACGCGTTATGCCAACGCCAACTGATGATAAAACTCTTGCTGCTACTTATGCGGATGACATAGTATTCTAAGCGAGTAATACTTCATGCAATCTAGCTGCTGCCACCTCCCAAAAATTACTTGATGAATGTGAAGCTTGGTCTAGGCGTTGGAATATTGGAGTTTATAGTGCTAAATTCCAGCATTGCCGCTTTACGCTAAGATGTAAACGCTCAATACACATTTCTTTACCGTTTAAATTTACTGTTAAAGTGAAGTTTTACTGCTATTTTTGACATTGCAAACATTTATGTGTTTATGTGTACCTATGTTCTTGATCAGCTCGAATAGACGAGTTGGTTAAGCTATGTCCGTCTGTATATATGCAAACTAGTCCCTCAGTTTTTGAGCTAGAGACTAGAAATTTTGCACGAACCTTTTTTTTTTCTTATTAGAAAAACTTTTTGTTTTTTCTCCTATCGAACTGAAACTTGGCCACTATTAGTTTCCAAGACAGGCGCAGGACATTTGTCGGAACCAGCCAAATCGGACCACTAGGGGGGTAAGTTTTTATGCGAAAAACTTTTTTGTGTTTTGTGTTCCAACTGAAATTTGAACTTTTTAAGTGCCTGATGCATATTCAACAACCGTGCAGATTTCAAAACCATAGGATTACTGGATCGTAAAGATCCCATACAAATATTTCTGTCTCAGTGTTGAAATACTCTATGTGTACTGACTATACCCTAAACATAAGTTAAATCAATAATTAAATATTTCTGAATGCTCTATCACAGAGCATAGGCAAAAACGTTTTCTAGGGGGTGCGTGTAGGCGTGTGCGGCATAGTCGAAGTTAAACTTCTTACTTGTTAAAAATTATTTTTGTACAACACATAAGCCGCTTGTTTGCATGTTTATGACTCATTTCATTACAAAATATTTTACTCTCCACTCTTTAAACTTCAGTGAAGAAAATACGTTGAATCTCGTCAATTAAGTTACAAATTGAAGGATTATTAAATTGCAGAGACAGCCAGGAAAACAGGATATTTATATGAAAAAAGAGCTACAGTAGATATTGTACTTATAATACATAGAAATATAACACTTATGATCAAATTAATCAAAGAATATGAAACACATACAGAAATTCACATAAATGTTTGCAAAGCAAAATAGCACAAAAACTTCACTTAAACAGTATATTTAAACGGTGAAAAACTGTATGCAAAAAAATTAAAATGCAGATATGTGTTTCAATTCATTTCTTATATAATATTCCAGCTTCTCATTATTTACACAGCAAAGTTTCTTCAAATGTGATTTTAGATTTTTTTTATTTAAGTCTGATTATTACTATCAAGAAATTATAAAGACATGTCTGGAAGACGTCGTCTTTCGAACATAGGTCGTTGTACAATGAATGCCAAAAGAGTACGTTCAGCAAGAGATGAAGAATCGTCAACGGAACGTGAGGCTCGCCTTAGTCAGGCTAGGGATAGATATAGAGCTGAGAGAGAGAGAGAATCTTCAGTAGAGCGTGAGGTTCGCCGCAGCCGGGATCGAGATAAGCATACGGTTCAGAGGGACAGAGAATCGTCAGTAGAGCGTGAGGCTCGACTCAGTCAGTTTCGGGATAGATATAGAGCTGAGAGAGAGAGAGAGAGAATCTTCAGTAGAGCGTGAGGTTCGCCGCAGCCGAGATAGGGATAGACATCGAATACAGAGAGCCAGAAAATCATCAGCACGAGTTACTAATTCATGGGTAAATAAAGAAAATTCTGCCATGAATTACGATCTTTCGATTTCTTGTGAGGACGATCGTATAGTATCAATAGGTACTATGTCAGTAGTGTGTGAACATTCCTTGGCATTGAAATTCAAGGACGAATCGAAAGGCATGTGTTGCTTACAAGGAAAAGCCAAATTAGAAGAAATTCTCGCTCTACCTGAACCACTTCACTCTCTTCTTACGAGTGATCATCAGAAATCCAAACAATTCATGCGTGCGGGCCACGGGCAGTAATGAATAAATCAAAATTACTGGATCGATTTTAATCATTTTTTCAGTGAGTGACATAGGCTATATATTTTATACCCGTGCGAAGCCAGGGCGGGTCACTAGTATAAGATATAAAGAACTTTGAAATGTAATAAATTCAATTCAATTCAACTCAATTTATTGCATGTTGCTAATAATATATACATTTTCTTATGCTCATCTTAAAATAAAGAGTTTAGGCTTTCGCTACATTCACAACTAATTTAAATATAAACTTAGTTTTTATAATAAATAGTTAATAATATCGAACTACTGTGGGGCAAAAATTATCAAACACCAATCTAGACTGTTTTTGAAAACTAAAACTTAAATCTAATAATGTCTAATAATATCAGCCCATAGTTAAAAATCGCTGTATCATCCGCGAAAATGGAGGCAACCATCGAGAGATGGGAAGTCGGAGGTATAAATGTTATAAAGTAAATGGAACAGGCAGGACCCCTGCATTGAGTGAGATTGTTGGAACGAACGGTCGCTTAAAAACATTGCACATTTTTTATCAATTCGGACGGGAAAATTAAAAGTGTCATCTTGTAGATAAGCTCATTGTGCCACACGGAGTCGAATGCTGCAGCTTTGATATCCAGAAGAACTATGCCAGTGGAGTTCGCACATTGAAAGTTCTGTTTAACGATTTTCTTAATATGGAGTGTGGTTGCACTGCGTTGTATTCCTTGCGAAATCCAAATAGCTGATTTGGGAATTTTGGTATCACTTACAAATCTGTTGAGCTTGTCTTTTCTAATATTTTGCTTACAGAGGAAAGTAGACTTATTGGCCGATAAGAGGGTGGAGACTCAGCCGGTTTCTTGGGCTTTTTTATTGGCACTACTTTAGAAGTTTTCCAAACACGAGGCAAATAACCAAAACGGAGACAGGCGTTTATGACAAATAGAAAGTGGATCACACTACGTGGGAGTGCTTTCACACATATGTTTTCCATCTCGTCAAGGCCAGGGGCCTTTTTTCGCTTAATTTTTTTTTTTTTTATTATTTTCGAGACTATTCCAGTCTTAATAAGATAGGAACTTTCAAGGCTAGTGAGTGTGAATTGACAGCACTTACGCAGTATTAGGGTCACTCAGACCGTTGTTGCTAGAGTTATTTACTTGAAATGCTTGAGCGAGAGCCTCACATTTTTGCTCTGCATTAGAGTGGTGCACAGTTCCAATTATTACTTACAGCCTCAATAATAGATGTTTGTGGGAGAGGTAGCAAGATGTGGCTTAAATTTTTCTTTATTATACTAGCTACCCCTCCTTCTCTGGCATTGATTCGGTCGTACCAATAGCAATGATAATTTTAACGCATAATTGATAAAGTATTATTTAACCACGTTTCAGATAGAAGGCAAATGTCTATGTTTTCATTAGATAAAATATTGAACAGTTCTTTTGTATTTCTTATGCCTCTCCAAGTTACGATACTTGTGTTTCCTCATTATGAAAGAAATTTACAAGCTAAGGTGAACTGATCAGCTTTCGTTTTACAATTCTTGATTAACCCTCAAACGACTGACTGTTTACCATACACCATTTCGGCGGACTGATTTACATTTGTAAACTCATATAAAATGTATGCATAGAGGTGCAAAACTGACTAGTACGTGACAGCTGCATTCCTATTATTGCTCATCTCTTATGCCGTTAGTTATCATCGCTCTTCTTCACGCATATGCGTTCATAAAGCATGAGTTAGTTCTGTTTTACAGCTCAAAGTAAACAGACGTATTCAAAGTAAAAAAATAAAATAAAGATAATAGTGCCAAAATCATAGAAGTGCTAAGAATCCAAATAAACCAGTTCGGAAGTAGGTAGATGCTTTTTGGCTTTGTAGATTAAAGCTGGCGTCTATAAATCACATGATCAAATATTTGAAGAGCTTTGGGCAACAGAAGCACCACCGATTTATCGCACTTCACTGAGCCGGGATCGCTTCAAATCGATTTTGCGGACCATTCGATTCGATAATGGATGTACATTAACTGATCGGCTAGCGACAGACAAAGGTGCTCCAATTTCCGAATTGTGGATGTTGCTTAATGCATCATTGAAAGTCAACTATAACCTGCACGCTTGCATTACAGCAATTGTTTTCGTATAGAGGCCGCGTTTCTTTCAAGCAGTACATTCCATCGAAGCATGCAAAATACGGTATCAAAATTTGGTGGGCCGCCGATACTGCCACTCATTATCCTCTAAGAGGCGACATATACTATGGCTGCCATTCTGGTTAACCAGTGGCAACAAATATTGGCACACACTTAGAGCATGATCTCGTCAAAACATATTGGAAGTCCGGTCGAAACATCTCTATGGACCATATTTTAACTGTATTGGATTTGACTAAGCAGTTGGCCAAAATAAGTTGAGCGTCGTCGGCACGATGCGTAAAAATAATCGTTGTATTCCCGAGGAAATGCATTGGACACGTGACATAAAAGTGGGCGAACTGTGTATCCTACATCCACCACCCACTTTTTAATCAAGGACTCGAAAGCTAATTTGTGAATTAGCCTGTTAAGTATTAATCAACACTAGGAGAGTGTAATAATTCATTTCTTAAATTAAAAATTGTATTAGCAAGACAGATTTTTTTTCATCTATTTTAGTATATCTTCCCTTTCATGAACAAGAGAAGTAGAGTAGTAGAAAGGAAGATAAAAAATATTTTTTTAAAAATTATTTTGAGATGTTTGAAGTTTCTTATGATGACATGTAGCACAATCGCCCCTAACATGGGACCCATCTAGCATGATTGGTACAATTATCAACTTTTAAATTATGAATTTATTTTTTATTGAGAGTTTGATTTTCTATTAATAAAGGGGTAAAGAATTCTTATATAATAGTATTACAAATTTTATCAATTGTCGAGCTTATATGACATGGCTTATATGTTGTCTATACACAACCGAGATATTTTATGCAGTTCTCTCATTTTATTGATTGGGAGCTAAGTAGTAGATTTGTGTGTGGTAAGTGATAAAACATTCGCTTACGGGTAATATATATATAGCATTTGTTTTATTGTCATTAAGCTTAATTTTCCACCTGTAAAGTATCTATCAAAGTTGTTAAAAGCCTCTGTAAGAAAATGTTGAATCTCTATAGCTATTGCCAGAGCAGTTAAGAGCAGTAAATTAAAGCTTCACAATGATAAAGCGTTGGTATGTCATGTGTGTACAAATTCTGTAGCGTGGGACCTTACACAGAACCCTGAGAAACACCTACAAATATAAGTTTTTTATCAGACTTGACACCATCCATAATAACCCAGAAATATCTGTCGGATAGAAAACTATGTATCATTTCAACTAGATACAAGGGGCATCGGTGCGTAATAGCTTATGGAAGAGGAGGCCCTTATGCCATACAGTATCAAAAGCAGCCTGAATGTCCAATGTGACCATTGCCCACAAATTTCTTGGAATTTTACTTGTGAATACGAGGGTCAATCAACAAGTACTTAGCCTCAACGCCCGATGGCGCTGGTATTATAAAAGAGTGTTACCATTGTGTAGTACATCTACACCTACTGTCGAAGTTTCAGTCAACTCCCTTCATTAGTTTTGTTTTGATAGCCTTTGCAAATGAACGTGTCGGTCAGTTTTACAAAAATGGAAAAAGAGCAATATCGTTCGGTGATTCGATCCTTGTTCAATTCGCCATCGAAGGAGAAGCGTCACCATACACAGCATCCAAGCGATCTTTGATTTCGCTGCGCGTTTTCCTTTCCAAAAATAGGAATCGAATCACCGAACGATATTGCTCTTTTTCCATTTTTGTAAAACTGACCGACACGTTCATTTGCAAAGGACTTTAGGATCATTAATGCATGAATGATGTTTCCGCAGATCTTGGAGCGTTATTGAACTGTTTTGAAAATCAAATCAATGGTCTTAACGTCAAACGTTGAAGCCCACGGCTGTTCAAAAGGTTTTTTGTTGAATCATTGGATAATCTATCCAAACCGGATAGAACAACCTTATATGGTTTTGTTTTTCTAGTCTCGTGGAAGTAGAATTCACATTCTTGCTTCCTTAGGTCATGACAGACCAAATCGAAATCCGCCGTAGTATTTAAGAATATTTTAATACCGATTAATATAGATTTAACACAGTATTATTTTACTGTAGATGCTCTAACCATATCATGAACTGCTTTTAGTGGCTTCTTCAAAACCGTAATAGGTGGTGAAAGTACATCTCTTAACGGTGCAGGCTGCTCACTCTCGCTGTCAGTTACCGTGAAACTGCCATCGTCATCAATTTTTAGAAGATGCCGAAAAAAGTTATGAAACTGGCTACTGCTATGTTGGTTTGATCGTTCTTATTCAACCGACGCATTTTTACTTTGTCTAAAGTGCCAAGTGCGCTTCCCTTTAAAAGTAAATTTAAACGACGAAAAACTGTACATTCAAACTATTGTAATAAAAATGCAGATATGTGTTTTAATTCCTTTCTAACATAAGTATTTTGATAAAGAACACAGTTAACGCATTGAAAGTATGCATAAAAAGAGAAATAATTCAGATTTCTCGCGGATAGATAAATGTTTGCAATATATAAACAACGAAGAAATTTAAAATAGAAAACTATTTTAAGCTTGTTTCTTAGGTAATATTTGATGTGTCCACCATCGGCATCGATAACAGCGTGAAGTCTTCTTTGCTTTGAGCCAACAAAGTATTGTATATGGTATTCCGCTTTTTCCTTTGGCACCCGTTGTACTACCTATTAGGACTATGCATTAATTTTAAAGGTTTTTTCACCAAAAATGGGGCTTTATTTCGATTTCAAAATGGATTGATACATCATTGAAAGTACTGTCCGTCGCTAGCCACAACCTTTTCCCATCTTTCTTTCAATTTCCGGATTCCGTTTCTCCAAAATTCCGGCTTCTGGGAGCATGAATGAATCGATCCATTTTTTGGTCTCTTCAGATGAAGAGAGCGGTGTCCGCAGCTTACGCGTTCCCGGAACAAGTGGTAATCCGAGGAGCAATGTCTGGGCGTACGGCGGGTGTAGTCAGTTCTTCCGACGACCTGTGCAACATGCGGCCGAGCGTTGTCATGCTGCAAAATAACCTTGTCGTGTCTTTCGACCGTTTCCGGCCGTTTTTCAAGCAATGCTCGGCTCAAACGCATCAATTGACGTCGGTAGACTTCCCCAGAGATGGTTTCGTTGGGTTGGAGCAGCTCATAGTACACCACACCCTTCTGATCCCACCAAATACAGAGCATGAGCTTCGAACCATGAATATTCGGCTTGGACGTCGATGGCGCCGGTTGGCCGGGCTTGACATATGTTTTTTTACGCTTTGGGTTATCGTAATGGATCCACTTTTCGCCGCCAGTCACAATACGATGCAAAAAACCCTTCCGGCCAAGTCGTTCAAGCAGCAATTCGCACGTGAAAAATCGGCGTTCGACGTCTCTCGGCTTCAACTCGTATGGCACCCAATTACCTTGCTTTTGGATCATTCCCATCGCTTTGAGACGTCTGGAAATGGTTGCTTGGTCAACGTCCAACGTTTCGGCGAGCTCTTCTGCGTTTGGAGGCTTGGTCCAGCAATGCCTCCAATTCTGCGTTTCGAACCTTTTGGGCTGGCCAGGTCCGTCCCGGTATCAAAAACACCACTTTGGTCGAGTACTCAGCAGGGTATGGTGGAGGCATCCAACAGCAATTGACGGGCTTGGGTGGTATTTTTCTCAAATTGACGAGGCTTCCCGCAAATTGCGTTTTGACGGCACGAAAGTTGACATACTCGGAGCACAAAAAAACTATGTTGTGTACACTTCAGCGAAATGACAGATACTGGTAAACAAAGCCTAATGATGAGGCTTTGACATGAATATAGTTACAGTATTGCCAGATGTATGTGAAATAACGCCATCTGTGTGCAACCTTTAAAATTAATGCATAGTCCCAATATTTTTAAAATGGGCCCATAATTTTCCAAATGGGTTCAAATCGGGTCCTTGTGGTGCATCGAGGACTTTGAAGTTATATAGCAGCCATTGTCTGTCATTGTCCTGACTTAATTTAAATTTGATTTTTCCAGGTGATTGAGACCGAAATATTTGTATGGGAGCTTTACGATCCAGTAACCCTTGAAATATGCTGGTAGTGAATTTGGCTAATATTTCAGCTCGATAATACAAAAAAATAAAATAGTTTTTCTAAAAAGAACATGAATTTAAATTGGGGTTCGTATGGGAAGCATGCGAGCTAGTAATCCTAGGATCTTAAAATTTACATGGTTGATGGACATGCGTCAGTGTTCATTTCGATAATACAAAAAACAAAAATGTATGCCTGAGAAGTACTTGGAGTCCATTCTACAGGTCGCTTGGCATTTTTCTTCATATTATGCGTTACGTCGTTGAGCGGTGTTTGTAGCTCGGATGCATGAGGTATGAAATGGCGGTAGTAACTAACTCCGAAATTGTCTTGTGGTGGAGCTTACTATGTGATTGATTTCATTCGATGTTCAAGAGGTTTAATGTCATTGCTTTGGCTTTATAACTCAGCAGTATGACTACACTTGTTTTTGGTAATGCTGAGGTCATGAGTTTTCAATCTGTATAGCTTAACATGCTTACGCTCTGCAGCTGAGTTTGACATAACATATAGTCGACTCCTCGAAAAAGCTGGTCCATGAAACACTGGAATGTCTGCGTGGCATTTTTAAGTCTAAATGGCAGTTTTAAAAATTCAATTAGCTCAAACGGTGTACATACTGCAATTTTTTCGACGTCCTCTGGGCCATCGGTATTTGATAGTCTTCTTATTCCAGATCAAGCGTCGTGGAAATTTGTTGGCCATGTAGATGGTCAGCAGAGTCATGGATGCGAGAGATCAGGTAAAGAACAGGGATTGTCATCACATCGAGCTTGCGATAGTCGGCACATGCTCGCCAACCGCCATTGGCCTTTGCTACTATGTGCAGCGGGCTGGCCCAAGGGCTTTTAGAGTAGCAGCAAATTTTACTGTCGATTAGTTGATGACTCTATAATTTTGCTGCTGCATGTTTATCACCCATTAGTCACCCGGAGCGATCTGCTACAGGTGCCCACGATGTTATAATATGGTGGCGAACTGTATGTGATTGCGTGTTTTCCACTCAGTACGCTGTCGAAATTCGATGCGATCGGACGTGTCCGCGGACTGTTTTGCTATTAAAATTTATAAAATCGTAACGGTAAAGTAATAAGCTTTTTGCTTTTTGTTTTGTTTCGATTTTCTTTTGGTTTGAAAAATAACTGTTAACAACTTTTGTTATCAGTAAAGTGTGTAATTTAGTGCAATTTAAAATTTTAAATTTTGAATTTAAATTTTCTCGTTCGTACGCGTACGCATTACATGCCGCCTAAGAAGCAGGGGACGACGGTGACGTCGGGGGACGTCATGTCGTCATCTGATGAGGCTTCGTCGGTAATATCGACGGCGTGGTGAGTGTGAGGCAGCAGCAGTTGAAGAAGACTGTTTCCGAGGCTGCTGTTGACTCTGTTGGTGGGAGGAATAGGGGGGAAGGAGCTTTCGTTGTCCCCAGGTGCCATCCTCTGATGCAGCGTCGGTGTTTGGTAAACGCAAGGGGTCTGCCATCGAGAGGTGGAGAGCATAACTGCTGACGTCCTTGTCTACTCGATGAGTTTAGTGGTGTCTCATCTAACGTGGGCCGAACTGTACTGGAGCTCACCAACCAGTACGAATTTTTGTTGATGACATTGGTCGCTGAAAATGAGCGCCTAAAAGGACGTTTAGATGCAGCTCGCGACTGTAGTGTCCAAAGCGTCCAAGGCGTCCCGCCCGTGAGCGACCCTGGTGTTTCCCCGACGGCATCTGACCCTGTTGTGAAGCCAGTTGAGACCTGGTCCTTGGTTGTCAGAAGTAAAACTTCTGGCAAATCTTCCAGGGACGTGGTTGAACAGGTGGTGAAAGAAGTTGGGCCTACACTAGGTGTACATGTACATGAGGTGAAGCCACTACGGGATGGTGGTGCGATCATTCGCACTCCTTTTGTAGTGGAGCTCAATAAAATGAGGGACAACAACAAGTTCGGTGAGTTAGGTTTGGAAGTGAGTGTGAATGAGAGGTTAGGACCTAGGGTAGTAGTTCAGGGGGTACACTCCCAAATTGGACCTGATGAGTTCATGAGGGAGTTGTATGAGATGAACCTGAAGGATAAGATGAGTGAGAGGGAATTTAAGAAGAGTGTCCGCCTGTGTGGCAAATCCTGGGTGGTGACCGCTGATGTGGCGGTGAATATGATTCTGGAAGGTTTTGCTGTTGCCATGCAGACCCTTCTAGAAGCTGAACGCTGCTACATCAAGTGGTTCTCATTCAGGGTTCGTAGCTACGAACCGATCTTGGAATGCTTCCGTTGCCTTGGTTTCGACCATAAGGTGGCGGAATACAAGGCCAAGGATGATGTCTGTCGTCGTTGTGGACAGACGGGTCATCGGGTGGCGCAATGTTGCAATGCACTTAATTGTCGCAACTGTGCATTTAAAGGCAGGCCATCGGGACATCTGATGATGTCTCCGGCTTATCCTGTGTACAGTGCCATTGTAGCCAGGGCGAAAGCTAGACACTAGGATGATTAGGATCCTTCAGGTTAACTGTCAGGGGGCGTATGCTGCAATGTATGAGTTAGGGCAGACAATTTGTAAAAGTGGCAGTGGAATTGCCCTGCTTCAGGAACCTTACGCAACCAATGGTTGTGTAAGGGGACTACCTGCAGTAATGCGGGTATTTCCTGATAGCGGAGCAAATTCTGCTGTGGTGGTGAATGATGTCTGTCTTGAATGCACTCTGGTGAATTCAACTGACTGTGGTATCTGTGTGAGTGTTTGTGGATCTTTCGGTAGGATTTTTGTTGTGAGTATGTATTGCAAGTATAGTGGGAGTCTGGAGCCGTACATTTAGTACATGGATGAGGTGCTACTACTGGCGAGTAGCGACCCTATCATCCTTGCTATTGACGCGAATACAGCATCCCCATTGTGGTTCAGTAAAATACCTGAACATGCATCCGGGTATGCGAACCGCATATGGGGTGAGCTGCTGGCTGAATGAGCCGTGTCCCGGGGTGTTAGGGTCGTTAACGAACCCAGTGAATGGTACACCTTTGATGGCCCAGTAGGAAAAAGTGACTCTGATGTCACTTTTGTGAATGAGGCAGCGATGAGGTTGTATGAGTTTGAGTGGAAAATTAAGGGTGGGTGGGTGTGAGTGATCATAATCTCATTGAGATTATAATGACTTACACTCCAGTTGTGCGTGAAAGTATATCCGTGAATGGTTGGCGTGTGCATAATGCAAATTGGCCACTGCATGGTGTATACTTGAGAGAAGCAGCAACGGAGGTTCCGTTGACCCACTACTCTGGAATGAATGTTGATGAGCAAGTTGAGTGCGTGGAAAGGTGGGTGAGTGGTGTGAATGACTGTATGTTTCCAAGATGCCATAGGGGCAATCTTGGTAGAGTGAAGTGGTGGACGAATGAGCGTAGCATGAAGCGGAGGCTGGTTCGTAGACTTCGGAAGAGATTCCAGAGGGCCAGATCTGCTGATGCTTTGAATGTAGATCAACTTAGATCTGAGTATAGTCGTGTGTTGAAAGAGTATAAGCCTATGCTTATAAAATTGAAAGAGGATTAATGGAGAGCTTTTCTTCAGCGCAATGAGCATGATCCTTGGGGTCATGTTTATAGAATTTGTAGGGGTAAGGGTGGGCACACATAAGTGTGTGCTCTTCGTGTTGGCGACACTCAGTTGACAACATGGAGAGCTTGTGCGAATGCTTTGTTGTGTGCATTTTTCCCTCGGGCGGATCGTGGGGAAACTCTACCTTTGGTGGAGGATCCTTGTGATCCGATCGAGGCTGGTGAATTGGAGGTGGTTTTTTCGATGTTTAAGTCAAGAAAGTCACCTGATATGGATGGATTGACCGGAGAGATGTGCAAAAGCATCTTTAAGGCCATTCCTGAGTGCATGAATGCGTTATATGGGAAGTGTGTATCGGTTGGGTATTTTCCCAAGACGTGGAAGTGTGCTAAGGTGGTAGTGCTTCTGAAGTCGCCTGATAGAATTAGGAGTAATTCTCGTTCTTTTCGGGGCATCAGTCTCTTGCCGGTACTTGGTAGAGTACTGGAAAGACATCTGGTAGAAAGGCTTCAGGAGAGAGTGAATGAGCAAATGTCTGATTTGCAATTCGGGTTTAGAAAGGGTAAATGCGTCGAGGATGCTTGGGGGCTATGTGTCTGACTGTGTTCAGGCAAATAGTTCCAAGTATGTGCTAGGTGTGTTTGTGGATTTTATGGATGCGTTCGACTATCTAAGTTGGGATTGTGTGCTGAGAAATTGAGAGATTGTGGAAGTCGGCAAATGGCTCTTTGGAAGAGTTATTTCTCTGACAGGCGTGCTTGTGCGGTTGTGTTGAATGAGTGTGTCAGTGTGGATGTGGTTCGTGGTTGCCCACAGAGTTCTATCTGTGGTCCATTTATTTGGAACCACATGATGGATTCTTTGTTAAGGCAGCTCGGACATGAATATAAGTGCTGTGCATATGCGGATGATCTGCTGATCTTGATTGAGGGACAATCGCGTTTGGAAATTGAGCGCAAGGGCGTTTTGTTTCTGAATGGAGCTGTAGTGTTGTTGTCAGTGTGGCGGTGGATAAGACTGTGACAATGTTGCTTAAGGGCAAATTAGCACCAAGTCGGAGTCCTATCGTCAGGCTTGATTCCGGCAGCCTTCGGTATGTAACTGACCGTGGGTGAGAGAATGAATTTCATTCCTAATATTGCTCGTCTCAGAGACCGGTTGTTTGGTGTGGTTGGTAAAGTGCGCCGTATTTTGCGGACGTGAATAGGGTCTCAGTAGGCGTGCTGTTCGTACCGTTTATGGAGCTCTATTTGTTGCTTGTGCAGCATATGGATCTTCGGTGTGGTACAAAACGGCATCGTCTGTTGTAAACAGAAAGAAAGTGTTATCATGCCAGAGGGTCATGATATTGGGATGTTTGGCGGTATGACGCACTGTCTCCACTGAGGCTTTGCAAATCTTGCTCGGTTGGTGCAGAGAGAATTACCATTGCTGCAGGATGAATGGTTATATGGGATGGATGTGGAGAGCTTAGGTCGTAATGTGTGCAAGGGAATGTTGAATGAGTGTTTCCTGTCTGACTGGCAAATCAAATGGGACAGTTCTGTGTGTGGGCGGGTAACATATGTCACATTTGTTGGCGGTTGACCGGACTTTGGTTTTAACCTTTGGCTCCCATTCCTGTTGACTGGTCATGGTTCCCTTAATGCTTTTTTGCATTCAAGAGGCCTAAATGACATGGCAACATGTTCTCTGTGAATATTCTCTGTATGATGATTTAAGGGATATGAATGAGTTTGGTATTTTGAGTGTTAATGGGGGTTTTGATGTTAGTGAGTTAGATAGTGTTCCCCCCGGGGTAACCAGTCCCTGAGCTTCATGGAGCTCTACTGGTAGTAGCTTGGTTACGCTACCTGACCAGAGGTATTTTCTGGTACCACGGGAGTTTGGCTTGTAGCGGTCTCAGCCTACTACCCGATCGCTTAAAGTCCTTGTGACAGTGGGGACATATACTCGCCTGATCTTTATCACATAATTGCTGCCAAATTGGCGGAAGAGGTGGGTATAGACCTCGCTCCCAACATTGAGGAAGCTGTACCCATGAGTATAGCTTTATACTGTGCCATCTGTGGGCTACCAACCTGCATGCTATTCCAGAGAGCTACGTTCCCATGAACTTTTTGGAGTTCGAATTTGGTAGTACCTCGGGTACGAAGTCTGACCACAGGCTATTTTCTGGTACCACGGGTGGTCAGGAGCCCATGGAACTTGTTTCCGTCCTGGCCATCGCGTACGGTCCACTTGTGGGAGTATCGTGGTGGCTGTGGTTTAATACCCATATGTGGGTAGAGTTATAACTCGACGTGGAGTTGTGTTATACAACCAGGTGCTGTGACCCAGAGAGCAGCAGAGGTTTAAGATTGGCCTCGCTCCCCACCAAAGAGGGAGTCATATTTACCAAAATAAATATGACTCAAATTTGGGACCTGCGTATATATATCCAATGGGATGTTGATTGACGATTATCAATCCATGTGCTCCATGTTCTTAAGTCTTCACAGATAGGTGAGCACGTTAAACACTGGTACTTCATTATGTGTTTTCCACTATGGTTGTATCGACGGAACCCATATTCATTAAGCAAGGAGTGTGCTGTTCTGGCGCGGTAGTCAAGCTAACAACATCCTGCAAGTTTGTTGAGCTGCTGCTAGTTGATATGGTGAGACGTTGTCGTTTGATGTCGATGAGCAACTGGAACTGATTCAGCAAATCAGCGCCAATTATTGCTGATAAATGTCCATTTGAACTCACGATCCAGATTTTGGTCGAGTTCTATATCATACTTGCCGTAGGTTTGTGTTAAAGTTTGATTTGCGGCATGTCAGCTTGTTGAGATAAATTTCCTGCCAAACAGAAATGATCGGGCAAATTTGCATAGGTAACTCGGTTGCATATCTTATAACATAGCCAGTAACAGTTGCTAAGCGACGAATGTGTGTCAAAATTTCTGAGGGCTTCTTTCCCGTCAAGTCGCGCTTTGCAAAAGCCTCTTAACGTTTGAGTCCTCCAATTCTGCAATTCTTCGTGTAGCTGTAGCTTCAGTGTGTCGTATTTGTTATTTAGAAGTGGCAATCTGATGAGGTCTTCGACTGTCAGAAGGAATCCTCGTCCAAATGTATCGCCACCATGTCGAACTTGTGGTCGTCCACTACGATGTTGTGCAAATTGAAAAAGTGGTCCAATTGTGCAAACCAAAGATGAGGATCAGGTTTGTTGAATTTTAGAACGTTCATTTGTGGGCAATGCCGGAACTTGCAGTGGTATCGCCAGCAACTTGATCTTTCATCAAAGATCGCAGAAAATTGCGCTGCATATGCAGTTGAATTCAAACGTTAGGGCAGCACTTTTGCTGTTGTCAATATTCAGTTTTATCGACTCCTAATTCACTACAATATTAACTTTTTGTTCACTACAATGTTTTGTCACAATTTCTTTGTTTCTTATCTCATTAAGCCGCGTGTTCGAGTTACTTCCACTTTTCAAGGGTCGAGAGCGTTGCCAGCCAGTGCTGATAGATTGTGCCCTGGGTTGCCATAAATGAAGCAGCGAGTTCATAATTTTCATTATGTATTTATTTGTATATTATGTATTTTAAACTCGCGCTGAAAATCACATAAATAATCTGACGACACTTCTGTCATCATCGACGTCTGTCATTATTGTAATTGATTTATTTATTTTCCAAAACTTTAGTCAAACTAAACCTGAATGTAGTGAAGAAAGAGGGAGCAAAGGTTTGAGTTGCACTTCATCCAATTCCAAGTGTTTGATTTCGTATGTTCTATGGAAGTGGATCGGTGGGAATAATTTTGTTTTTTGTAAAGCGCGATTTTATGTTTCTTTTTGTTTCTGTTTACTAAAATTTATATTTACGCTCAGATGACAATACCTAAGTGTTATTGGGTTTAGTGGTGCGTTACTAACATTATTTTCTTTTTCTTAACAAAAAAAAAAAAAATTTTGTTGAATTCCAAATAAAATTAAAAACAATAAAATAGCAGTACAACAAGCACGACTGGATGCGAATGGTGAAATAATGGGCACAATAGAAGGTCACATGATAAATGCTGGTGTTGACTTTGATGATAATAATATCTTACTACATGAGTTACAAGATGAAGCTGATGCTATTGATAATGAAAATGCCGCAATTTTACATGATGATCATCAACCTCTGACAAGTAGTCTTAATGCTATAGCACTGAAAAGTTCATCAATTTCATTTAGTTTACACATCGAAAAAATATATTTTGTTAATAAAGAAATTATTTATGAATATGAATTCATGTTTTAATCATAATCGCTTCCATCTTCCTATCAGTGTCACTGTGAAAATTTGAGTTGTACATTATTGTCGGCTCTTTCGGTAGGCCTCATACCTCTTTGGGTAGCTCCTTCACTTTGTTAGACCGCTTTTTTCCAGCAACGCAAAGACTAGACATGAACGAATCTGATGAGTCCATAACTCTGTGAAATACATCGGTTATGTTGTTATTTCGATTATTTTTCCTTGAGTGAGATCGGCGTTCGTTTTTATAAAATTTATTACGAGCATCTGAAGCATTTTTACCCAGAGAATCAACAGGAACAATAGAGGCTCCAAGATTTGGGGATCCATAGGCCCGTATATTATGAAGTGTTGCTGACAGGGGATCCTATTGATATTTTTCCTTATACAGAGTTGCAGTCCTATTGCAACAATTTTGGATGTATGATTTAATAAACATTGCAGTGGTACTTGAGCTACCGTCTCAGTTATTCTTATTCCACTTGGCCGCCATTGTACTTTAGCCTCCAGTAATTTCTTGTAGCTAGGAAACATGTTACAACTTCGGCTTTTGGCTAGCAATCTAGTGCCATATAGCTCTTTTGTCAAAGACTTTTCCAAAAAATAAGCCAGCGCTTCATCTGGAGATAACTGAGGTTTCGTGATTTCCAATGAGTCACTCTGGTGAGATTTCTTAGCTGCAGCATGAATTAGAAGGTCTTTCTCATATCCATTACTCTCTGATACTGATGAAGCCGACTTTCTGTTCAATCGAGCCCCAGCTTCCTTCTAGCTAAGAGTAGGACGACCTCTTTTTGTGGGTGATGGAGTGACAGACAGAGTAAAGGATTTGTCAAGCAATATAATCATATTTTGTGAGAGCTAGTGTACGTGGGTTTCCTTAAAGTGGCTTCACAGTCGATAGCATTTCGGCAGGTGTTATTTAACATGACAAATACAATTCTTTACATTATTTCTTACAATATTTATTGTAAATCACCGTTTTTAAAAAAAACTAGCAAAAACGAACCAAGCAGACTTATTAAATATGAATCTATGTATATGTATTAAGACATTGACTTTGTTACCTGCGAGCCGGTGTGTGTGTGGGAAGTAATACTCCACAAAATACAACTAATTTTGTTATACTTTCCTGCTAAATTGACACACACAAAATACTCGACAACACAAATACACATACCATGACGTCACGATATAGTTTTGAAATTGATTCTACAAACTGTAATAATATACTCGTATATTATTTATTATGGTAGTATTAGGAAGTTAGAGAGTAAGAGGATTCGAATAAGTTAGAGAGTAAGAGTATTAGAGTAAGTCAGAGAGTAAGAGCATTAGAATAAGTAAAAATGTGAATAAGGAAATAATAAATTGTCAGTCGTTGTGCGATCGTCTACACATTCAGAAGTGGGATAAACGCTGAGGAAAAAAAAAAAAAAAAAAGCGGTCAACAACGTGAAAAATAATAATAATAAAATAAATGAAATAACGGAAAATGGAAAAAGTTGTTGGCGAGGATAACAAAGGAAAGATGTCCCAAGTTGATGTGGCAAACCATAAGCTGTGCGAGTTAAAATAGTGGTGCAGAAAAATTGGCGTGTCGGCAAGTGGTACTAAGGCTGACTTGGTGAAGCGTTTGAACGCAATACCACCACTAGACAGAGGACAGATTCTGGTAATTCATATGGAGCTGGATGGTGCCAGTTCACAAGGTGAAGTCCTGCAGCCATTCGACAACCACACGACGATGAGTGTATTCGACAAACATGACGCGATGGTAAATTCTAGCGACGTAGTGGCGGCTACAATTGAGATAAACAACGAAACAGACAAAAGTGATGACGCGACGATAGATACACAAAACAACGAAAACACAATGATAGAGATCGACGTAAATTATGGCGACGTAGTGGCGGCTACAAAGGAGAGTAACAACGAAATGGTTGTGTACATACATACCATAAGAAAAACGATAATGCATCGGTGGGTACGCAAAACAACAAAAATTTCAGTTCACACAAATTAACGAAGACAATGCGAAGAGAATGCAGTAGAGAAGCGAAACGATAGAATGATGAAGACGGACAATGAAAGAAGTTACAAAGAAGAAAAAAATGAAATTCAAGAGGTGCCAGATCAGAACGAAGTCAGTAAACTGCAAGATGAAGTATGAATGCTGAGATAACAATAGCAAATTTGGCAGTTGGAAAGCGATCTGGCAAAACTAAAGTTTTCTGCAAACGAACAAAGCAAAAATGTTAGTTGCACGGTACGTAGCATTGCTTTTGATAACTTAAAAGAATTTCTCTCCACATGTGACGGGGAAGACAATTTCAATGTTTGGCTTGTACTTCTAAAGACTGTGCGAGAAAACTTAGTGATGTTGTTCTACGTGCGCTGATTTGCAGTAAGTTAAGAAGCGGGGCTCAACAGTAGTTGTTCTCTGGCCCGATGTACGTTGTAGAAAAAGTGGAAGACCTCTTAAAAGACATGGAAAACATGTTCGGCATAAAAGAGAACAGGCTATTTGTTCGCCGAAAACTACAAAGTCGGGTTTGGTAAAGTGGCGAATATTTTGCCAAATACTTTAACGATAAACTGGTACTGTCCAACAATCTTAACCTAGAGGTAGAAAAATTCGTCGACTATGTCATCGAAGGCATTCCCAATGTGACCTTGGGGAAACAGGCAAAGCTACAGCGTTTCGTCTCAAAGGATGAACTACTACGCGCTTTCCAAGATGTAGAGCTGCGTGTGATTGTGTCAGTTTATCATCAAGTGAGTGCTCAACCAAAGACAAGCCTTCCGAATAAGCAGAACATCAGGTGCTACAACTGTAATTGCCGACAAGTTGGTGCCTGTTTTGCGTGTGGAGAGCTTGGTCATTTTGCAAAAAAATGCATCCAATATAGGAAGAGATTCGCAAGTGGTGCACAAAATGATTATGTAATTTTTTTAAATGTGAGATTTTTGCCAATGTTTAATGAAACAATATTATTAGAATGCTTAATAGATACAGGAAGTCCCATCAGCTTCATAAGACGTGTTGTTGTTCCATCAAGGGTGCTATACAAGATTGCGAAAACAAAGTTTATTTTGGAATTAATAACAGTAAATTAAAAGTATATGGAAAAGTTTCTTGTCATATTTTGACTTCTAATAAAAATGTAGAAATAAATCTGTTAGTCGTCAGTAATGAGTCGATGAGATATCCTGTTATTCTAGGCAGAGATTTTTTGAAACTATGTAAAACAAAGTTAATTTTTTATAGTGAGTCAGGAGTTAACAAAGATAAATTTATGTCAAAAGGTTCAAAATCATCAATGCGAAACTATAAAAATGACATGGTTGTGAAAAAAATATTAGTAAATTGCCTGAAGCAAAAGCTTTAGGGAAGATTGATAGAAAGATGTTCAATGCAGAGCCTAACAGTGCTGATCATATTAAAAATTTCGAAATGCATATTTTGTCAATAGATTACGAACCGGGAAAAGCTGAAAATGTTTTAGGGAAACAGTTAACTTTTGAACAAAAGACCACGATTATACAGCTTTTTGAGAAATTTTATTTAGAACCAAAAAGGCCAGTCAAACCAGCCATAAAAACTGAAATGCGTATATCAGTATAAGACACGAAAGTATCTGCGAGAAAAACAAAAGTTACAGGATATTATAGATGAAAACTTAGCGAAGGGGCTTATTAGACCAAGTTAGTCCGAATACGCTACGTAAAAAAGAAAACGGGTGAATTGAGGATGTTTGTTGATTATAGGCGATTAAACAAGGTGACAGCAAAAGACAATTTTCTGATACCTTTAATAGAAGATTTGTTGGACCGCTTAGCAAACAAAAGTATTTTTTCCAAATTAGATCTTTGAAACGGAGTTTACCATGTGTATAAGCAAGAAGATGCTGTTAAGTACACATCGTTAAAAACTCCTCTGGGACAATACGAGTTTTTTAGAATGCCATTCGGTCTAAAGAATGCACCGTCCACTTTTCAACGATTCATTAATAGAATATTTGACGATATGATTAAAAACGGAGAAGTTGTATGTTACTTAGACGACCTTTTAATTGCAACAGAAAATTTTGATGAACACATGAATATTCTTAAAAAGAGTCTTTAAAAGGTTGGTAGACAACAAGCTAGAAATTAGACTTGATAAGTGTGAGTTTTTTCAAAATAATGTTAAATATTTAGGGTATATAGTAACACAAGAAGGAATACAGGCTGATGAAGAAGGTATAGAAGCAATAAATAATTTCCCAGTACCAAAGAGTGTACATGAAGTACAAAGTTTCTTGGGCATGTGCTCTTATTTCCGTAAATTTATCAAAGACTTTTCTTCTGTGGCTAAGCCATTCCATGACCTTTCCAAGCAAATAAACAAGTTTGTCTTTGGCAAAGATGAGTTGTTAGCATTCACAACACTTAAAAGCAAACTGTTAGAGTCTCCGATTTTAGCGATTTATAGCCCAAAAGATGAAACAGAACTGCATTGCGATGCAAGTTTCATTGGGTTTGGGGTTTGTTACAAAAGAAAAAAGATGGAAAGTTTCATCCTATATTTTATTTTTTAAAAAGAACGACAGAGACAGAGTCAAGGTACCATAGCTTTGAATTAGAAACTCTTGCGATTATTTATTCACTTAGTAGGTTTAGGATATATTTACAAGGTATTAATTTCAAAAATGTTACTGGCTGCAACTCACCTTAACTCTGAATAAGAAAGAATTGAACCCAAGGATAGCGCGGTTTGCCCTTGAGCTACAAGATTATGACTATAAGTTAGAGCATAGAACCGGAAAAAGAATGCAGCACGTGGACGCTTTAAGTCGTTGCAATATAATTTTCATAGTCGAGACGAACACGTTTGAAGACAATTTGGTTGTTTGTCAAAACAAGGATGAAAAACTAAAAGCGATAAAGAAGTTTTGGGTATGACAGAGCATGAACACTATGAGATGAGAAATGGCGTTGTCTATCGGAAGGTCAGGGATGAACTGGTTTTCTATGTGCCAGAGTCAACGGAAGAACACGTTCTTTATAAATACCATGATGAATTGGGTCATATAGGTTTGGACAAGGTAGTCGATGTGATAAGTAAAAGTTACTGGTTCCCTAAGATTAGGAAAAAGGTAGAAGAACACATAAAAAAAAAAAAACTGCTTAAAGTGTATTACATTTCAGCAAAAGGGGGAAGGCAAGAAGGTTTTCTTCATATTGTACCGAAAGGAAATGTTCCGTTCGAAATGGTGCATATAGATCACTATGGTCCTATAAATAGTAAATGTTCTAAGAAAAAATTTGTTTTAGTGGTCGTACAAAATTTGTTAGGTTGTATCAAAAACTAAAAAGTCAAAGGAAGCGATTGAAGCATTAAAAGACTATTTTAGAGCATATAGCATATCAAGTTGTATCGTGTCAGATAGGGGAAGGTGTTTCACCTCAAAAGAATTCGAACAGTTCCTACAAAACAAGAATGTTGAACACATTAAGATTGCTACGGGGTCCCCACAGGCTGACGGACAAGTAGAGAGGATCAACAGAGACTTAGGGCCAATGATTAGTAAACTAGCTGCCGACGAGAACTAATATATTTTTTATATTGCAACCAATTAGTTTTATTAGATATAAGTCTATACGGGGGATCCTCAACTATTGGAAAATCGAGTAAAACGATATCAACGGGTGAGTGATCGGATGAAAGTTCATAATGAGTAACTTTTGATAAGAAGTCTCTAGGTATATTTTTTGTGATACCAAAATCGATGATATCGGAAGTTTTTCTTAGATCCGCCGGCCAGTATGTAGGCCTACACGGAGAAACGAAGTCTAGCTTGTTTTTACAATTTACAAGAGTGCTGTAAAGTTGCCGACCTTTTGGATTTACTAAACGAGAACCCCAATAAGTGTGTTTAAATGTATAACGTGTGCACCCGTTCAGTTACGTATTGCTGTTCTTCTACCTTTTTCCTAATCTTAGGGAACCAGTAACTTTTACTTATCACATCGACTACCTTGTCCAAACCTATATGACCCAATTCATCATGGTATTTATAAAGAACGTGTTCTTCCGTTGACTCTGGCACATAGAAAACCAGTTCATCCCTGACCTTCCGATAGACAACGCCATTTCTCATCTCATAGTGTTCATGCTCTGTCATACCCAAAACTTCTTTATCGCTTTTAGTTTTTCATCCTTGTTTTGACAAACAACCAAATTGTCTTCAAACGTGTTCGTCTCGACTATGAAAATTATATTGCAACGACTTAAAGCGTCCACGTGCTGCATTCTTTTTCCGGTTCTATGCTCTAACTTATAGTCATAATCTTGTAGCTCAAGGGCAAACCGCGCTATCCTTGGGTTCAATTCTTTCTTATTCAGAGTTAAGGTGAGTTGCAGCCAGTAACATTTTTGAAATTAATACCTTGTAAATATATCCTAAACCTACTAAGTGAATAAATAATCGCAAGAGTTTCTAATTCAAAGCTATGGTACCTTGACTCTGTCTCTGTCGTTCTTTTTAAAAAATAAAATATAGGATGAAACTTTCCATCTTTTTTCTTTTGTAACAAACCCCAAACCCAATGACAATTTCATCTTTTGGGCTATAAATCGCTAAAATCGGAGACTCTAACAGTTTGCTTTTAAGTGTTGTGAATGCTAACAACTCATCTTTGCCAAAGACAAACTTGTTTATTTGCTTGGAAAGGTCATGGAATGGCTTAGCCACAGAAGAAAAGTCTTTGATAAATTTACGGAAATAAGAGCACATGCCCAAGAAACTTTGTACTTCATGTACACTCTTTGGTACTGGGAAATTATTTATTGCTTCTATACCTTCTTCATCAGCCTGTATTCCTTCTTGTGTTACTATATACCCTAAATATTTAACATTATTTTGAAAAAACTCACACTATCAAGTCAAGTCTAATTTCTTAGAATATTCATTGTTATCAAAATTTTCTGTTGCAATTAAAAGGTCGTCTAAGTAACATACAACTTCTCCGTTTTTAATCATATCGTCAAATATTCTATTAATGAATCGTTGAAAAGTGGACGGTGCATTCTTTAGACCGAATGGCATTCTAAAAAACTCGTATTGTCCCAGAGGAGTTTTTAACGATGTGTACTTAACAGCATCTTCTTGCTTATACACATGGTAAACTCCGTTTCAAAGATCTAATTTGGAAAAAATACTTTTGTTTGCTAAGCGGTCCAACAAATCTTCTATTAAAGGTATCAGAAAATTGTCTTTTGCTGTCACCTTGTTTAATCGCCTATAATCAACAAACATCCTCAATTCACCCGTTTTCTTTTTTAC
>JBAMAW010002138.1:0-57400 GCA_037043295.1 Amiota minor
TCGTAGAAAAATGACAAGCAGTTATGGCTCCAAAAAGGGAATAGCATAACAATTCAAGACAAACGAATTTTATGAGAGCACAAGTTTCCAATTTTTCATGGCATAATAATCAAAAATTTCACAACGTTGAACAGAATCACGAAACGGAAAAACAACTATATAACATAGACGATTCAGTAAATTTTCACCACCAGCCTCAAACCACCAACAGGTTACGTAGATGAGAAACATTTTCACACTTCATTACTTTATATTTTAATTAACTTATCATTTGGTATGCCTCTTAGGTTGCTAAGAGGCACTGGTGCTACAGCCTCTTTCATAAATCCAGAATACGTTGATACAAATTTACAACAAAATCTTCAGGCACCAGTAACAATTTTCACTGTCTTAAATAAACATTTCATTACCAAAAAACAATTTTTCAAATTTTTCAAGAATTTAAACAGGATGGACAATTTGAATTTCTTTTGTTTAAAATTCATTCGTAATTCGATGGGTTGTTGGGTAAAAACATACTTACTCAAACAAGAGCCTTCATAGATATCAACAAGAAAATATTACAAACTCCAAGAACAGTCATACATCTTTTCACTACAATGAACAACTCTTAATCAAAATTAGTTCCAGGAAATTTAAGACTAATATTCCTTATTTCAGTCAATGTAAAAGACGGTGAATTTTTAGTAAACGATATCGAGTTATCCAATTATCGCTGGTGGACTTTACAACGCTCAAAATTACCAAGCAAATATGGAGGTTATTAATACTTCCACAGAAGATGAACTGCATTGCATAGAACAAAACATCCGGGTGGAATTATACGATTCCGCAATGTACATTGAATTCAATAACTTTATTTCAAAGCCATTACCTAACTGTTATAATAACAGTAAAATAATGGAACTATTAAGAATTGACCATCTCAACACGGAAGAAGTGAAACAATTATCTAAACTCTGTAATGATTTCGCCCATATTTTCCATAAACCAAATGAGTCACTTACTTTCACTAATGAAATTAAGCATGGAATCAAAACACTTAATGAAATACCAATCCATACAAAATCATACAGGTATCCCAATATACACAAAAAATAAGTTAAAGACCAAATTGATTCAATGTTGAACCAAAAAATTATTAGACCTAGCTATTCTCCTTGGAGTTCTCTAGTTTGTGTAGTACCCAAGAAACTGGACTCCACTAATAAAAGCAAATGGCGACTAGTTATAAACTATAGGAAACTAAATGAAAAACAGTTTCCGATAGTTACCCCATACCAAATATAAACGAAGTATTGGATAAAGTAGATAAAAGCATGTATTTCACGACTTTAGACTTAGCAAGTGGATTTCATCAAATCGAAATGTGCATTTCTGATATCCAAAAATCAGCCTTCACGGTAGAAAACGGTCATTATAAATTGCCCCGCTACCTTTCAACACTTGCCTGAATCTATCTTGATGACTATAAAAACTAATAATAATGAAAAATAATTTTTTCAATATCCCTTCAGGACCATATCATAAAAATAAGGAAAATATTTCAACGACTCAGGTCTGCTAATCTCAAAATATAGTTAGACAAATCAGAATTTTTTCGGGAAGAAATTGACCTCTTAGGTCACGTTATATCCTCGGAGGGTATTAAACCCAACCCAAACAAAATATCAGCTATACAAAATTTGCCGATTCCAAAAACAGTAACACAAATAAAGTGCTTCCTTGGACTTATGGGTTACTATAGGAAGTTTATCACAGACTTTGCTCGACTAACAAAACCATTAACTAGATGTCTAAAAAGTAAGAATAAAATAGAATTTAATAAAGAATATGTAGATGCATTCGAAATGTGCAAGAATCTCCTTTATAAAGACCCCATTTTACAACAACCTGACTTTTCTAAACCGTTTATTTTAACAACAGATGCTAGTAACTTCGCCTTGGGAGCAATCTTATCTCAAGGTCACATTGGTAGTGATAAACCTATACGTTTTTCAAGCCGTACTTTGTCGGACACAGAAATAAACTACACTACCATTAAAAAAGAAATGTTTGGGCAACCAAATACTTTCGATCCTACTTATTCGGGGTCAAATTCACTATTATAACCGACCATAAACCTGTAACCTGGCTAATGAGTCTCAAAGAACCGAACTCAAAATTATTAAGATGGCTATTAAAACTCGCAGAATATGATTTTGAAATAATTTACAAAACAGGGAAAGGCAATACTAATGCAGATGCATTAAGTAGACTTAAAATTGATGTCATACCACGGAATTTCGGAATCAACAGTCTATTCCGCAGTAGAAAACTTTGACCTTGAATGGTATTCCTATCTCGGAAAGACCATTGAACGTATTCAATCTAAAAGACAATATAAATGCAAGTACCGAGGTCGAAGCCCCTTTTATAAGAAAATTAAGGCACATAGTAAGCGAACCCATATTTAACGACGATATCATTGAAAAGATTCTTCACAAACACCTCAAGCCAAACAAAGAACTAGCAATAAATACTACTGATGATATATTTAAGGTGGTCCAAAACATATATTCTAAATTCTTCGCAGGAACAAACATGTATAAACCTATACGGTATACTCAAATAATTCAAGACAACACAACATCTGACCAAGAGGACGAAATAATAAGGAAATATCACTTAAATAATAATCATCGTGTATTGATGAAACGTTTCTTCTTTTAAAAAGGAATACTTTTTTCCCTCACATGAGAAATAAAATTGCTCAGACTATAAACAATTGCACAATTTGCCAGACTCTTAAATACGACAGACAACCACAAAACTTATTATTTCAAATCCCCGAAACTCCTAATAAACCATTGGACATAATGCATATAGATATATATGCCATAATTAATGAAGAGATCTTAACAGTTATAGACAAATTCTAAAAATGTTACAAAATCTCTCAGTAATTTTATCACTAACTTTGGTATTCCTAAAATAATAGTATGTGACCAAGATACAGAATTCCACCCCAACTTATTCAAAGATTTTTGTACACAATACAATATTGAGTTACACTTTACTTCAATTCAGCAATCTTGTAGTAATGCCCCAGTAGAACGACTCCATTCGACATTAACGGAAATTTACAGAATTATCTTAGAGAAGAAAAAGGAAACACATAACTCATGGAATCACGATGATATTTAGAAGACACTTACAACAATGTAATACACTCAGCAACAAAACTCACACCATTTGAACTATTTCCTGGACTTACTCATGTCTTTAATAAAATAATCTAATTTAATGACGAACATGACTACTTAACCAAATTAAATGACAACTAACGAAACTTGTACCCACAAATAAAGGACAAATTAAAAAAAAAAAAACAAGAAAGAACGTTATCTTCGAATGTGCCGAATATGAAATACTCTTCACGGGACGCAGTGAATGTTTCATTGTAGTATTCAATTCGTTGGTTTGTATGGGAGGTACTCCCCTAGTAATTCGATTGAGCTGGTTCCGATAAATGTGTTGCACCTTTCTTGGAAACTGATAGTGTTCAAGCTTCAGTTCGATAGAACAAAAGTCAAAATAGTTTTTCTAATTCGAACATGAATTCAAATGGGCGTTTTGTATAGGAATAAATCAAAAATTAAACAAAAAATAAAAACACATAACCAAAACTAATGTCGTTATCTCTCAAGGGTCACATATACCGGACAACACATACACCTAATGACAAAATTTAATGACAACCCATTTGCAGAAATAAAGTTGGGAACAGCAAGAACAGTGATACACTTCAAAACTCACTTCAAAACATGTAATATACCTTGAAGACTATATACGAGCAGTACAATATATAGAATCTACAATCAAACAATACTGAACCAGACTCCATAACTACATTAAATATTAAATTGCAACAGATAAAAACAATCCCACTACGCTTCTACCAATAAAGAGATAAAAAAGAGTAGCAATAAACGGGTTAGGTACAGTCATAAAACTGAATATTGGTAAGAAGGACAGTGTTGACGAACAACAAATCACAAAGGACTTACAAAACCTACACGACCATCAAACAAAATTAAATGACGGCATGTCCCAACCAAAACATATTAACGATCAGATAAACTCTATATTTTCTGCTATTACTCAACACATTAATGCGGAGCAACACAATATTACGGACATCTATACTATTATATAAAATTGCTAATATGAGCATTGTAAGTAACGCTTTCACGCAATCTATACTGAACCAGTTTTAATAATTTTTTTTTTTAAATAATATTTTTGTCCAAACAATCGAGTGGCATACTTACTTTTTTGATTTTTAAAATTAAAATAAATTTTATTTTAGGATTAAACTTTCCCAAAATTACCCACACAAATTTATGTTTTCTTTATTCATGCTTTGCTTCTTCTTCTTCTTGAATTTTGTATTGTTTTTGTCATTTATTGCTCTCTTTGCTCTCTTTTATCTGTACGCAGAGTATAGGCTAAGCTCATTTCTCTCTCTCTCTCTCTCATTTGTTGAGAAGAGAAGTGCGCGAGTCGCTTCGTCGCTGTGATCGTTCTTAGTGTGGAAACCAAATAAGAATCAGCGAAACAATCATTTAATACAGGTATAAGTACACACAAGAATATCCGTAAACATTTTTGTGGAGATGTTTTACATCACGCGAGAGAGGTCAGTAATCAACATGACATGGATTTTAATGATGGACTGACTCTTCTTGAAAGTATTGTCTTTTTTCTATGAAGAACGCTAATGAAAAGATTTCGGTTTGCTAGAACCTAACCTCGAAAACTCACATTTAAATAATGAAACGAACCAAAATTATCAGGAGTGCAAATTATTTTCCGGAAGATAATTAACAGTGTGACGCTAATGAAAAGATTTCGGTTTGCTAGAACATAACCTCGAAAACTCACATTTAAATAATGAAACGAACCAAAATTATCAGGAGTGCAAATTATTTTCCGGAAGATAATTAACAGTGTGAGCCACAGCACAGGAGAAATTTTTTTTTATAGTCGCAACTGGAGGAACTGATTAAACTTTCTTGACTTCAGTAATTTCAGAGCATAGCTTATAATATGGGACGAGTGGACAATGTCACACAAGTCTCATATTGATACCGTCAATCAATCAAAGATTTAAGATCCTCTCAGGCGGTAATAGGTGGAGTGACTTTTGTATTCACTGGAGATTTTAGACAGAATTTACCGGTGGTTCCTAAAGGTACACGTGGCGATATTCTTAATGTGTGCTTCAAAAAGTCTGAAATTTGGCAATATATACAAAAACTAAAATTGTCTGTTAATATGCGCGTACAAATTATTTTAATATCATTTATTTTCGAATCCCAACTTAAAACTAAACTAACTCTACACATCGAGTTTACTTATATTCTAAACTAGCCCTAAAAACTGCTTAACTTGCGCCTCGTGCAGTACATCCGATCCCGTCAGTCAGCGCATTGCAGCAAAGACCAAAACTGCTTGGATTGCGCCGCGTGCAATACATCCGATCCCTTCGATCAGTGCATTGCAGCAACGACCGGACGACGTCCAGACAAAGCCGCGTCAGCAATATCGTTGGAACGAGGCACATCTCACAAGTTGGGCCGCCTGATTATGTGATCGGGTTAACTCCTCCCTCGCTTAAATTAAGGCCGTCCTCGGTTTTCTTAATGTTATCTAGGACAGCTTGAAGCGAGCGTTGGCGGCGAGCTCTTTTTTGCCTCCGGCGTAGAGTAATGATACCGTAGCAGAGAGTCAGAATGACGGCGGTGGCGATGCCGGACATAGCTGGTCTCGTTATCATACCGTCTTTAATTTCCTCGATGTATCTCAGGTTTTCGATGCTTAATTTTTTTATATAGGGCAAGCTCAAAATATCCTAGTGACCCGTGATATTAAGAAGTACTGCCGTAGCTGAACCTGGCGATTTCTTTAGGGTACCCTTCTTGTTTTTATAGAGGGAACCATTTATCCAAACTTCATCATCGAAGGTAAGAAGGTACGTTCCGACGACACACCTTTCGACCCCGTCTGTTGTCTTTACTTGGACGGTGTCGTCATTAATGATAATAACGCCTTCATCGACTACCATTAAGTATTCCAGGTGGCTTGGCTGAGTGTTGCAATGTGCGATCCCTCCTGAGTGAAGCTGTTGCGCGCATGTCGGCCCTGATATCTCTTTGCAGAAGGTCGACATAAGTGTAACTCTGCAGTTCCCGATCGCTAGCACCTGACTACCACATTCCGCCACGTTGTTGTCCGTGAGACTGATGATCTTCTCATTATGCTGAACAGGAAATACGGTAATTTTTTTAGAAACTAATCCAGGCTTAGCATATTTTATTAAAAAATATATGACACTATTATCTAACAAGACTTTTATAGATGCTACTTCCATTAGATCAGTTATAGTTATATTTGTAGAATGCTCATTAATTATGTTGTGAAGATCATCTTTGTCTAAAATGGTGGGATTTACGATCCCGATCTTTGCTAGGGTTATGGAAAGCATTAAGTTTTGATAATGATTAATATTTCTGCCTAACAATGTTTCGTATAATCGTCCCGTGTCAAGTTTTGCATTACTAATAATTGCATTTACCGTCTCTGTAAGCGTATTGATTTGTTCCTGTGCTTTTGTATTTATTATGATTTGCCTATTTTCAGAATTAATAAGCTGCTTTTGGTTGAAACTTATCTGTTCGAAGTCGTCGAAGTCCGGTGTTCCAGCTACTACCTTCAGAGCGGTGCCCAGGAAATTGAGACTTCTAGCATGTCTATGATGGATACTTAAAGTCGTTAGTAAGGTTCTCATATGCGTTGTGTCTGAGTCCAGGATTTTCCACATATGTGACTGTGGAAAATGGTTAGATAAGGCTGTTGTTTCGTCCACAAAGATAAAAAGAGTCCTGCCAACTTACTACGTCTCCGTCATGAATGGGAATGTAGTCCGAGTTAGTGTAATTTGTATGTTTTGAGATGGATGTCTGAATGAAAAGTAGCAATACCACAGTCCTGCAATATAAATTGAATTTCTTATTTAAGGGAAATATGATTATCTTATATTGTCTTTATGGACCACCCTCCCTTTAATGAGAACTGTAGTTCCCAGATCAGCTTGGATTTTTCCTTCCACACAAAGGGGGGTCAATTTGTCACCTAATCTTTTGTTAGACTTTACCATCATACGTTCCCCTACGTCAAATACTCTATTCTGTCTGGAAGAGTTGTTTCGTTCCAACTGCGCCTGTTGTGCTTTTTTGAGCAAGTTACTGACTTGCTCTCTAACCTCAAGTGAATCATTATTAATCAGATCGCTCTGCTTTTTATTTGTAACCGAATGAATAGATTGATTGTAATCTATTGTGGCTAGCAATATCAATTCAACAGTATCATCAGTTTTCCTTTCAAATTTTAGACATCTAGCGATTTCTACTAACGTGCTGTGGAAACGCTCGACTTGGCCATTCGAAATACTGTGCTGGGAGGCGCATTTACGATGTCGACGTTAAACCGATTCTTTAACAGGGATACAATTGTCTCCGAGTTGAAAGTTGCCTCGTTATCGCAGTAGACTGTTCGATTCTTCGGGACAATGTTCATCAGTTGGATAATGGGAATTTTTATGTCCAGAATTGTCCGAGGTGATATTGGTTGAACCACAGCGAACTTTGAAAACTTGTCAATGCAGGTGAGAAAATGTTTTTGGGCTGTGGAGAAGATATCGATATGCAGCATTTCACCCGCATAAGACGGAATTGGAGTTTCACCAAGAACTTGCTTTTTAGGGTGTGTGTCGTTCTTAGCCTTTGTGTAAATCTTACAGTTTGCGACAATTCCATTCGCGAGCTTGGTCATTTTTGGGAAATAATAATCACAGAGTATCTGCTTAACATTTTCTTGCGTGGCTCTGTGGGCGCGATTATGTTCAGAGAGGATTATTTCTTCCTGCTCGCCCTTTCCGAAGATGTCTGTAACTATATTCTTGCAATGCCAGAATTTCGTTGTTGGGAAACGGCTTACTAACTCGTGCTGGATGTGAGCCAATACTGGCAGCTCGCTATGTATTGCGTTCACGACCTTCGGGTTCACAATGATGTCACGTCATCGATGAGAGTTGCCGAATCAATGAAAGAATTAATATGGCGTATTTTTTCGCCGAAATTACGAAGTTTCGTTTCAATGGAAATTTGTCTTTCTCGAGAATAATTTGATTTCGGAAACAGTTAACTGGCTTGTCCGTTGTCTCGATAGTGTAGGTGAGTGATACTTCGCTATGTATTGTCGCAATGTCAGAACGCGTTTCTTCCTCGAGGGCATGATTATTTTATCAGCAACGTAATTTTCCTTTCCTGGTTTGTAAAATTTTGAGCATTGTGCTCGTCAATGAAAGCTTTCCAACGTTTTATTTTGGCGTTCGGGTTTCGGTCTGAAACTGCGAATGTGAGTGTTTGGTGATCCGTGAATATATTTAACTTTTTAACGCCGTACAAGTAGTTTCTCGAGTTTTTGAGGGCCCAAACTATAGCGAGTAGTTCACGTTCGTTCGTAGCGAAATTTAACTCCCTTTCTTTCAAGGTTCTGGAAATCATTGTTATTGGTTTTCCCCCTTGAGATAGGACGGCCCCTAGGCCAAAGGCAGAAGCATCCGTCATTAGATCGAATGGTTTTGTGAAATCCGGGTAGAGTAGCATGACATCTTCGGATGCAAGGACTTCTTTAAGTTTGTCGAAAGCCTGGATTTGAGTCGGACCCAGCTCGACAGGTTTTTTCTTTGACTGTGCGGCGCTGACCTTACCGTTTTCGCCTTTTAGAATGTCGGTTAAAGTCTTTTTTATAGAGGCAAAATCTCTGATAAAGCATCGGTAATAACTTGCTAGTCCGAGAAAAGATCTTACGTTAAATAAAGTGGTTGGTTGCCACCTCTGGATACAACAAAACTTAGATATTCAACCTCTTGCTTGAAAAAATTTGATTTCTCACGCGATACTCTCATATTGGCTTCATGTACAATAGTTTGCTTAGAACCCATGCTAGGTGCTCGACATGGTCATACTCATTTTCAGAGAATACGATTACATCATCTACGTAGCATGATTTCCCTATTCTTCCTCTGAGAACGTCATCGATCGTTCTTTGAAAAATACTAGGGGCATTTTTTAGCCCAAAGGGAAGCCTACAAAATTCGTACTTTCCGTTTCCTACGGAGAACGCAGTTTTTTCCCTATCTTTTTCTGCTAGCAATACCTGGTGAAACCCTGACTTAAGGTCGAGAGTAGTAAAGTATTTAGCTTTACACAGGTTCGATAAAATAACCGTCACGCTTGGAATTGGGTATTTATCGTCTATTGTTTTCATGTTTAATTTTCTAAAGTCTATTACGAGGCGTTTCTTCACGTTGCCTTGCTTCTCTGTACCCTTCTTATCAACAACCCAAACCGGGTTGTTATAGGGAGATTTTGATGGTCTGATGATACCATCTTTTAGCAAATTACTTACCTCGTTTTTTACAAAATCTTAGAATAGAAACATTTTTCCTTTATGGTGTTAAAGCCATGAATTGATTTTACTAAGAAGGGGTTATTTACCGACTTTATGTGTTTTAATTCTTTTAAAGGTTTTATATAATTTTTAGACGCCCCTTTGTCTATTAATGGTTTTAATTTCCTCCCTGCAACTATTCTCTCTATGAACGGTAGCAGGGAGCTTTGTTTAAAAAATTTATTTGGTCAAAATCGCTGAGCTCATCGTTTATATCTGTCGCCATTGAGTCCGCAGTGGCTTGGTATTCGTTCTCCTCTTGATGGGTTGTAGAATTGTCGTGAGTCCTGTGGTTAATTCTTTGATGCTTCGGTCCCGTGTATCTTGCGGAGCCGCTATTGCCTCTCTTAATCGGCTGACTATAATTCTGCCCGTGGTTGACCTGATACCGAGTTGTGTATTGGTTATTAAAATATTCCTGAGGCTGGCCGTTTGGCGTTGTAACCTGTTTACTACGCAATGAGTGGTCGACTTCCATTGGTTCACCCAAATCCGGTTTTTGTGGGCCTTTGTTTTTTTGTCCCTGTTGTCTGCTGAAGTACGGGTTTTTCCTGTTTTGATTTGTGTTTCCCTGTCTATCCCCTACTTCGCTCCTGTTTTGAGTCTGCTGTCTCTGTTCATTCATTTGAGCTCTGTCCTCTAGGCTTCTAGCATAATTGGTAGCGAACGTATACCGTTCATGGTTAGATTCAACCTCTTGAGCGAGTGCTAGAGCAGAAGGCAGGTCATTGGGTTTTGCCGCAAAAAGTACGTCGCTAAGAGCCTTTCTTGTTCCTGATATAAATACACGTAATCCGTCCATTCTATTGGGTGTATGCATATGATTCCGCCCTTTCCGATAGTTTCGCTAGTATCGCCGCTTACACTTGCACACTAAAATACTAATACTTGCATTCGATAGTGCCTTCTATCAGCTGTTAAACACAGTGTATAACATTCGGTGGAAGCATAAACAACAAATATTTCTAATTCATTGAAAATGTCGAGTTTTATCCCAAGTAAACATCATTTGCGGGAGGTTTTATTGCACTATTTTGTTGCAAAGAAAAGTGCAGCGGAAACTTATCGTTTGCTTGCTGATGTTTACGGTGAGCATGCTCCATCGAATACAACTTGCAAAGAATGGTTTCGACGATTTAAAAATGATGATTTTGACATTGAGGACAGAGAACATGGAAAACCACCCAAAAAATTTGAAGATGCTGAATTGGAAGATTTATTGACCGAAGATTGTTGTCAAACACAATCAGAATTGGCAACAACATTAAATGTTGATCAATCAACTATTTCAAGACGTTTGCAAGCAATGGGAATGGTTCAAAAAGTCAATAACTGGGTGCCACATGAATTGAAAGACCGAGACATCGAACGTCGCAAAACCATTTGTGAAATGCTGCTTCAAAGACAAAAAAGAAAAGGTTTTTTGCATCGGATAATCACGGGAGATGAAAAATGGATATATTACGAGAATCCTAAACGCAAAAAATCTTGGCTGAAGCCAGGTGAGGCCGGCCCATCACAGCCAAAGAAAAATATTCATTGTACCAAGGTTATGCTCTGTATTTGGTGGGATCAGAAAGGTGTTGTGCACTATGAGTTGCTGAAACCGTCTGATACTATCACTGGCGATGTTTACAGACGACAACTAATGCGGTTGAAGGTAGCTATAGAAGAAAAACGACCGGAATGGGTGAATAGGCATGACAAATTAATTCTTCAACATGACAACGCCAGACCGCATACGGCAAATGTTGTGAAAACATATTTAAATGGACAAGACTGGGAAGTGCTACCCCACCCGCCATATTCACCAGATATAGCCCCTTCAGATTTTCATTTATTTCGAAGGATGCAGTCTGATCTTACGGGAGAGCGATTCACTTCTTATGAAGATATCAAAATTTGGCTTCATAATTGGATTGCCTCAAAAGACCAGGACTTCTTTATGCAAGGAATCCGTAAATTGCCTGAAAGATGGGCAAAGGTTGTAGCTGCAGATGGGGCATACTTTGAATAAATAAATTTTCCTTTTTCTAAACAAGCAAATTTGTTTTGTTTTCACAAAAAAGGGCGGAATCATATGCATACACCCAATATATTTTTGGTTTATTGATGCCGCCAGAACATTGTCGTAGGACATAATTGTTTTATTAGTGAGAAGTGTTAGTTTCTTCTCGACCTTATCATAATATTGAAGTAGTGTCATATTTCCCTGACGCAAGGTTGACAATTCCTGTTCTATAAGGTATATTGGACGTTTGTCCGAATATGTAAAGTCGAGTCTACTAATGAATGCTTTGAAGTTTAACACGGTATTGAATGATGCCAATACCATGTCAGCTGGACCTCTTATTTTGTTTCTAATAATTGCAACGGCTTGATAATGTTTGGATCTACCTTCATATGGTTCAAAAATCTTGTATGCGGTGTATGCGGCCTGACGCCATGAAACATACACTTCCTGTTTACCATCAAACTCTGGTAACGATTTTACTACATCTAACGATTCGTCACAGCGTTTGTCTGGTAAGATTTGTATTTCCTGGTAAACCTCTACTTCAGGTGTAGCTATTACAACACTGTCTATTCGTTTGCTGATAGCCTTTAATTTTTCTTCAAACGTATCATTCTGTACCGCAAGAGCTGTGCCGACAGCAGTCTGTATTATTGCTTTTAACGTTTCAGCGTCCATTTTTTTTTTTGCTTGGTCTGTATCCGTCAATTGGCCTTCTTGCCTCCTATCGTTATTTCTTATGTTGTTGTCAATTTCTAAATAACTCAATTGCTGAGATAACTGGACAAGGAGTCGAAAATAGAAAACCGAAGATTCATAACAAAAATAGGAGCAAATTTAGACACATGAAAAGTCACCTCAGCGGTATTATAGAATCTATAATCCTTGCAAAAAAAAGGGGTGGTGCCAAAATTAATTATTAGCAGGAAAGAGATAATACAAATATCTGAATTGTATTTTGAAAACGAAGATATTTCAGGAGATAAACTTTATGAAATGCTTACATTAATAGCATATCATAAAAACACGGACGTAGTATATAACATAAAAACACAAATCATTTCGCACATAGAGCTAAGATACTGCCACCTGATACCGTTACCGATAAATGGACCCATTTCATTAACATCCAATTTTGTCACATATAACGAAACATATATTAATTACTACAATAAAAAATGTCCATAAATTGGAAATGAATATATTTGTAACGAACCCTCTAACAAAGAAGATATGGAAAAATCTATTTCCATCGACAACTTAAAGAAATTATTCCACAAATTATAAATCCAGAACTTAATTTTGCATTCTTATTTAATTTTAACATAACAAACCTAAATACAAACTGTGGAAAATTATTAGATTTAAATAACACAACAGCAATTCAATTTTCAAACTGTTCAAAAGAAATAAATAACAGAAAATTCGACACGTAATAAATTATTGTGAAAGAAAATGTTAAATGAAAAATGCACGGATTAAAAAAAAAAATAAAATAGAGATTCCAAACCTTAAGTCAATTGCACTTGGCAACAATAGACCAAGGAAATTATATAAATATACACACATATAAAACAAAATTCCTAGAATAACAAATGCAACATAAACAGAAAGTACTAACGTTTTTTTATTTGGAGAAATTAATTCGGTCCGTTTTTCGTGTACAAAAAAGTGTTTTTTTTTAATGAAAAAAAGTAAAAAATACATGATTTAAAGTATTGTCCGCCGGAAGCGACTACTTTTTCCCATCTCTCTGGTAATTTTCGAATACCATTTCCAAAAAATGAGCCCTCTCTGGCCTCGATCCAATCATTGAGTCATTTTTCGATTTCTTCAAATTACCCGAACCGGTGACCCCCAAATCGTTTTGTATCCCTCGAAAAAGCCAGTAGTCGGAAGGAGAAAGACCTGGAGAATACGGCGGGTGGGGTAAGACCTCCCATTTCAGCGTTTCCACTTTTGACCGTTACAGCTACGTGGGGCCGAGCGTTGTCATTTTGCAATATCACGCATTGCTGTGGCCTTTCAAACAACAAATGGAAATAAGTAAGAATTAAATATTTAAGTTTTGCAAACATAACGATTATAATGATCAAGAAATAAATGTAATGATAATGATCAACAAACAAAAAATAAAGCAACAATTAAAATTAACAGTCTTTAACTCGAAATTCGTAAACTCACACACAGGTGGTGGTTTGGAAAAGGGCCCAGGTAGTTATGATACACAACCCTGGTAAAAACCCGGCCCATTTGGACTCCTAATTCCATCATTTGGAAAAATCTTAGAAAGATGTATATTGTATTAAGAAGGATTCTGAATTGCTCAAAGATCACAGAAGCTATACCCAGGTTCCATTTTGGCTTCAGTAAGAAACACGGCACTAGGAACAGTTGAATACGCTGGTAAATTCTTTTATATAGTTTTATATAGTTTTGAGGCCAAGGAGTACATAGTTGCTGTCTTTGCGGACGTTAAACAAGCATTTGATAGAGTTTGGCACGAGGGATTGCACTCCAAAGCAAAAAAGCTTCTCCCTCCATAAATGTTTGAGATCATCAAAAGCTTTCTGTCCAAGAAATCCTTTTGCGTGGTGGAGGATGACGTTTGCTCATCCTCGCGTTTTATAATGGCAGGAGTTTCCCAAGGGAGCTGTCTTTCTCCAACCGTATACTCCATCTTCACACATGATATGCTTTCCACCACTACAAGTAATGAAAATGACTCAGACTTCTCTATTGCCACTTATTTGCATGACAGCCATTCTGTCGAAGGATTTTTATATATTGAGTGCGACAAATGCCATAAAGGAATATCTACATTAGTTCGATGAGTGGACTTGTATGTGAAACATCGTCTTTAACGTAGCAAATGTGTTTGTGGTACGTTCACGCTTAGGAGAGACATTTGTCCAGACTTAACCTTAAATGGTCAACCCCTCGAACATCATACTAGCCACAGGTATCTGGGTGTATACTTAGACTAGCGTCTCATCTTTAAATCGCACATAACAGGAGTTGTGGCTTTGCTAAAGGCTAAGGTGGAAAAAATGAGATGGTTACTTCACCCTAGCAATAAGCTGTCCCTACGTAACAAGGTACTCATATACAAATGTATTTTAGCAAACTCTTGGAGATACGGTATACATGTGTATGGCATCGCGGCAAAGTCGGATCTTGACAGAATAAAAGAGACTTCAGACGTACCTCTGGCGCTCGTTTGTTTATGCGGACCAGTGATTTTGAAAGATATCTGGGCATTCAAAAGATTGGTGACCTTATCCAGGCTCAATCATCCGATTATCTGCTCATCCAAATTATTTGGAATAATACAAAAAAAAAAATAATAATCATAACTAAATTTAAAAAAAAAACCAAGTTAAGTAAAATCCTTTGACGAAAGACCAAGTAGCCGGTGACACCGACGAATTATATGTCGCCTGAAACATGGTGACAATAGAAAGCACACGTAGTTAGGAGAACCAAGAAGTAAAAGCGCAATTACAGTAACTTCGAATTTCTTCTACATGTCCGACCACTGCAAATCCTCAACATTGCCCACAAGTAAACATCCAAAAATTCAACAAATCTGATTCGAATCTTTTGTTTGCACAATTGGACTTTTATTTCAATTTGCACAACGTCCTGTTTCGACATGGTGGCGATACATTTGGAAGAGGATGTCTTTCTGACAGTCGAAGAACTCATCACAAAGCCACCTTTAAATAACAAATACCATACGCTGAAGCTACGGCTACACCAAGCGTTTGCAGAATCAGAAGCTACACGGCCGTGACTTGTCAGGAAAGAAGCCGTCAGAAATTTTGACACACATTCGTCGCTTAGCACCGGCCAATGGCTTTGAAGCTATCATACACATCCCCTTTTTCGCCGAGTTACCGATGTCACTCCACTCGATAATTCTGTTTGGCAGGAAACTGACCTCAACAAGCTGGAAAAGATTGCGAACAAAATGTTCTAAAATGGTGCTTCGGGGTCAAAATACATAATGTCAACACAGACTAGAGCTGCTCAGAAGATGCATCTAGCATGGCAGACATCGCTGCTGCTTTGTACACTCTTTCCAGAAAAATTGGAGATGCTATCAACAGTTAAACTAAAGTTGCTGCCGTTGACTCAGCTAGAAAGCGGTAGCATCTCGACGACCAGCAACAGTTCCCTGCCACCAGAAGGTACTCACGACCACCAGGATTAAAACACTCATCAAATCTTTCTCATCGATTCTGAGTCAGTAGTCTCAGTTGTACCTCGCACCACAGTATTGCGCAAACTCATAAAAGGTGGACTTCAGTTGAGTGCTGCAAATCAAACATTAATTCAAATCTGCGGCAAGTGTGACCTAGAACTCGATCTAGGTCTGTGTCGTGCATTCAGATGGTCATTTATCGTGGCTGATGTATAAGCTACGATAATTGGCGCTG
The DNA here is from genome assembly GCA_037043295.1 of Amiota minor. Taxonomy (NCBI): domain Eukaryota; kingdom Metazoa; phylum Arthropoda; class Insecta; order Diptera; family Drosophilidae; genus Amiota; species Amiota minor. Next base: position 16,015 of record JBAMAW010002138.1, read on the forward strand.
ACTTCCTTGCTGAGTTCCAGTTGCTCATCGACATCAAACAACAACATCTCACCATATCAACTAGCAGCGGCTCAATAAACTCGCAGGATATTGTCAGCTTGGCTAATGCGCCCGTACAGCACACTCCTCACGTAATCAATGCGGGTTCTATTGACACAACCACAGTGGAAAACACACAATCACATACAGTTTGCCAATATATTACAGCATCGGGCGCACCCGTATCAGATTGCCCAAGGAGACTAATGGGTGAAAAACTTGCAGCAGCATAATAACAGATTCATCAACTAATCGACAGTAACTACTCTAAGAGCCCCTGGGCCAGCCCGCTGCACATGGTGGCAAAGGCAAATGACGATTGGCGAGCATGTGGCGATTATCGCAAGCTCAATGCGATAACAGTACCTGATTGTCACCCGGTGCCGCACATCCACGTCTTTGCTGACCGTCTACATGGCAAACGAATCTTCACGACACTAGATCTAGAACGAGGATACTACCAAATATTGATGGCCCCAGAGGACGTCGAAAAAACAGCAGTATGCACACTGTTTGTTTTAAATGAATTCTTAAAAATGCCATTCGGACTTAAAAATGGGACGCAGACATTCCAGCGTTTCATGGACTAGCTTTTTCGAGGAGTCAACTATATGTTCTGCTACATTGACGATATCCTTATTATGTCAAACTCAGCTGCAGAGCACGAAGGACATGTTAAGGATGTTCTGTACAGATTACAAACTCATGGGCTCAGCATTAACAAAAGTAAATGTATGTTTGCCATGTCTGACGTCATATTCCTGAATTACACAGTCAACAACAAATCTCCTGAACGTCGGGTAAAAGCAATCACAGAGTAAGCTCAACCACATACAATTTTGGCGTTAGGTCGTTTGCTAGGGATATTAAACTACTACCGCCGTTGCATGCATCACGCATCCGAGCTTCAAGCACCGCACAACGACTTAACGCGTAACATGAAAAAGAATGACAAACGGCCTGTAGAGTGGATACCTAGCACTTCTCAGGTATTCATAAAATGCGCATGCTTCCACTCTGGGTCATCCGAGTACACACGCAGTAAACCCTAAGCCTAACTTGTGAAGCTTCCGATAACCCATCGGTCCTCTTGATTTCTTTTCTAAAAAACTCAGCGCAACTGAAGGCAAGTACAGCAAATACGACAGGGAGCTATTAGCGATTTTTGAAGCAATTAGGTACTTTTAGCACATACTGAAAGCGAGGATGTTTATCATCAAAACAGCCAAAAGCCGCTGATACACGCGTTTGCCCAAAAACCCGGAAAAGCGTCAGAACGCCAATTACGGCAATTAGGAATTATTTCTCAATACTCCACAACTATCTTCCATGTAATCGGTAGTGACAACATAGTAGCCGGTGCACTGTCAAGAATTAATGCTATCACGATGCCATCTTGAGAAAACTTTCGAAATTTGCAGGCAGTTGTGCCGAGAGGATGAAGATGACAACGAAGATGAAGGAATTAATCAGGCCAACGTTATCTTTGAAGCTGAATCTTATGAAAGACTCATCCATGATCCACGTTCTTACATTAATGCTGATCTACAAGATGCAGCACTCAACACTTCTTGGACAGGTAACAATTTATTGATCTAACGAGAACAGCAAATAAAGAACAAAAGGAGCTATTGATGCACATTTTATATCATTTTAAACACCAAATGAGTCGCCGTTTCAAATATTTAAACTGGTCCAGCAGGTTGTGGTAAGACTTTCGTACTTAAACTTATTTTGGATGTATACAATAGATTTGCTAACAATGATGGTTTTGGCAATGCGTACATAGCATGTGCTTCAACGGTAAAGCTGATGAGGCGATTGATGGGACCACCGTGCAGTGTATCTGTATAGATCTCTTTTCAGGTATGGAAAAGATCATTGATGAAGTAGGCATGATTAGTACAGAAGTCTTAACAAAAACCAATTCACGTTTGAAACAAATTTCCGAAGAACATAATTTTGAATTTGGTGATATTTATGTCATTTTAACTGGGGATTTACACCAATTACCACCAGTCAGAGCAACACCAATTTATAAACCTATTAGAACATGAATGATGGGGTCTTATCTGTGGCGCATTTTAAAATTTTACCAACTAACTCAACTTATGAGAGAGACTAATGCTGCGTTTTCTTCTATACTGACGAAAATAGGGAACGGCGACATTCAAGAACACCAAGAATTGGAGCTTATTGAATCAAGATATTTCACGAAAACATATTCTCAAAGACAATGTTCTAATGGAATCCGCCGGTATTGGAAAGTTAAGGCTGTAGAAGATTAAAATAATATCATTTACAACAAATAAATATATCTCCATAGGCAATAACGTTATTACTGAAAATGAAAATACTACACAAGAAGCTGGAAATCTTGCAGTGCCAATTGAAATACGAACAGCTAATATTGCGATGTCGAAAAAGAAGGAAGTTGTGGTCAAACGTAAACACTTTTCTCTCGTTACTGCTTCTGCAATAATCATTCATAAATCTCAAAGTGGAACTTATGAACAAATTGTTTGTGAATATGAAAAGATGGTTTATGTTCTAATATCGCGCAAATTACGCTTCAATAAAAAAATTAACCAACAGCTCTTCAGAGTAATGTAAACTTTTTTATTTGTACACTGTCTAAGATTAACATTGTTTAAACATTATGTACATTATGATTTTATATAGATAAACTAAAAAGCGAGCAATGGTATAAAATACCATTGTGTTACTAAATGATCATTGGTAGAGTTTCGATATCATTCTTGTCATTATGCGTGTGTTGCACAGGATTGTTGTGCATGGAGAGCAAGACATGAGCTTAAATGATCACTATTGGTATTTCAAGTTCGTTCTTGTCTTTCTGTGTATGTCTGTTGTTGATGCTTACATGAGTAAGACAGGAGAGAGAACGTAACTCTTTCTGTCGAATGTGGCCGCAGCGTTGTGTATAGCAGAATAGCGATCGAGATGAAAGAGAGAGTGCTCAACACAATGCATTTGAGAGCGTATGCATTTGAGAGCAGCACGGTTAATTTGAAGAATACTCGTGGGAGTAAAAGGAAATCAATCGATGGTAGACTACGCAAACATCACAACGCTCGCGAACTTAATGTGCTCGTAACTCAACAACAACAATGCAAAGCAACGTAAACTAAAATGACGGTGACGCTGAACAAAATAATGAAAACACAGAACTAAATCCGACATATAATAATTTGAATTTATGTTCTCCGAGACTCTCTTTGTAGCTGTTGGTTATGCTACGCTAGTGACAGAGCTCCAAATTGCAAAAATACTAAGATGCGGTCTGCCGGTAACTCATCCGCAGCAGACGGCAGTTGGTCGCTTCTGCAGCCAGTGATATTTGTTGAAAAGTTGGTGATAGTCGTAGAATACTGATAGCATTTGTTCTTATTATTCATCGTATTGGCTATCACAAATAAGAAATAAAAAAACTGTGTTTTGTGCACTTGTACGTTTAATTTGAATTTGATGAACGTTTATTTTAATGTTTCACTTGTCCATTCAATACTGTTGCTTGCTGTTTAAGTCTAAAATTTAAATGTAAAAATATGCATAAATTTCTAAAACAGACGACTGCAGCTAGCTCACATAATAGCAGAAATAGCGGACTATCATTGCGGTTAATGATGTTGTTGTTCTCTGCAGCATAAATTCTCTCATGCTTGTTAAGTGTTCTTGACGCAAAGGCAATTAGATGTCCCTTTTGTGATAGTTCGGCTCCAATCGCGAAATTACTAGCGTCCGTTGTTATAGTGAATTTTTTCATGAAATCTGAGTAACTGGGAATAGGTAACTTTGTAACTATGTCTTTTAGTTTTTGAAATGCAGATAAGTAATTGGGATTGTTTACATTTATCTTTCCATCTTTTTCAGGTTAACTGTCATTAAATGTGCTATTTTAACATAATCCCGAATGAACTTTCTGTAAAATTCAGTTATCGCTATGAATGATTTTATCTGCTTCGTTGTTGTAGATAATTTTAGATTTTGTATTATGGATACTTTATTTGAACTTGATTTGATTCCCTGTGTTGTTGGAACATGTCGTAAAAATTAAGTCTCTTTTTTTAAGAAGTCGCATATGTCAACTTTTATTTTGAGTTTCGCTCTTCTTAAGTCCTTTAATAACGCTCTGATGCTGCTTTGGTGTTCCACTAATGATGTATTAAATATGAGTATATCGTCCATATAAACAACAAGAAGTTTTATTTATATCTGTGTTCTTTGAGGACACTATTTATTAGTCTTTGAAATGTAGATAGGGTTAGTCTATGAAATGTAGATGGGGCCTTTTTTAACCCAAAAGGCATCCTAAGAAATTCGTAATGTCCCAACGGCGTTGAAAATGCTGTATTTGGTCTGTCCTCGTCTCGTACAATTATCTTGTGAAAACCTTTTACAAGGTGTAGGGTATTGAAATACTCTGCCATTCCGATTTACTCGACGTGAAGTTGCGTTATACAACCGGGTGCTGAGACCCATAGAGCAGCTGAGGTTTAAGATAGGCCTCAACTTCCGACCAATGACTGAGTCATATTTACCAAAATAGAAATGACTCGAATTTGGGACCTGCGGATATATATCCAAGGGTACGTTGATTGACGTTTATCAATTCATTGTGTCTTTCCTAACTTGTCTAACAAACTACTCAAGTTTGGGATTGGAAATTTGTCATTGATTGTGACATCATTAGGTCGTATATAGTCAATGACTACTCTATATTTTTTTTCCCTGAGTTGTCCATTTTTTTCTCTACAATTACCTGCTTTTCATAGTTATTCATATGGTTGATATTGAAAGGCTTTTGACGGATTTGCTCCCTTATGGGTTACATTTTTATTAGAAAAATCTATAATTTTCTATTAGAGGGTTCCCTTACATTTGAATTCATCAGGAAATGGAGTTTCCATGATATACTTTACTTTATTTGTCCCATTTAGAGTTCTATAAAAGCAAGATTTCTTTATTGTTGTATAGGGGTTGTTTCCCTGAAATCTCCCTGGTTTTAGTATGCTTGTCGTTGAAACCGTATTGGTCAAGCATCTAATTTTCTGTTTGCCTAAAGAGATAACTGTTATTGACAATGCCGATCTGGAGGCAACATGAAAAAATTCACTTGTTCCTCCTCCTCATTCGAATCATGCTCAATTTTGTCTATCTCCATATATGTGGGTGTCATATGAGAAACTCTGATTTGTCCAGAATTGTTTTCTCTACTGTTTTGATTATCATATCTGCTATTTTGGGCTTGAGGAAATCTATTATTATTATTATACTGATTCCGATATTGGGGTGGTCCGTTTTGATTGTACTGTTTCTGGGATTGGGTCTAATAAATGAATTCTGTTTATCCTGAAGTAATTATGTTTGTTTGTTAGTATTATTTTGGTTTTGTTTGTTATTAAATGAATTTTGGTTATTTTGATATGTTTGTTTATAAGCATTGTTTTGGTTATTTTGTGTATTATTGGATCTGTGTTTACCTATAGCAAATAACCCTAGGGATCATCCAACGCTTTATTCGTGTGTACCTCGTTATAATTTCGTTCATAGATTTTTGCTGATCTATTTTTGATTTTCTTGTTGTTGATTTTGTTATAATACTAAGAATCTGCTTACCTTTACCTTATTTTGTATATGTTGTAATTTTACGTTGTTTTTTGTTTTAGTTACTGTTGCTTTTGTATTGCATATCTTGTAGGTGTTATTGTTGTTGTTATTTATTTTTGTATGTATGCTCAGAGGAGGAAAAGTGTTGGAGTCTATGAGAATTAAAGTGTGGGCAATCAGATAGGGTTACAGTGATAACAAATATTACTTAGGGAGTGATCAAAAAGGTGTTTGTGGGTTAATTTGGTGTGTTCAAGGCGAAGTCTAATAAATTTACAAATGTTTCGACGATTCAGGAACGGGTCCAAAAAGAGATGTCCGTACTGATGCAGCGATTTTTTGACTTTGTTAATATATTTGTAACGGGGATTAGTCAGATGCCAGATTGATTCAAACTGGTTTTAAAAAAATGTCCCAATGTATTTTTTAATATCTGCTATGGAGTTATTGGTAGCATAAATTAACGGATATAAGTGCGATTTTTTTCTCTGTTTCCTCGTATGTAATTTTCGCCCATTCTGCCTGCATAACCCTTCGCAAGGCCTCTTTACTTGTTATTACATGCTGACGAATTCTCTTCTCTAATAAACTGCAAAGATGCTTGATAGGATTGAGATCAGGCGTTCGGAGGGGCGTTTTAAGCTGTTTTGGAGCATTGTACAATAGCCAAAGTCTAACGATCTCCGTAGTATGCTACGGATCGTTGCCCGGTTGGAACCAAAACGTCGTAGAATAGCCAAGTTTATCAGCACTATGTTTGAAATTGCGTTTTAAAATGTGTAAATGTCCTCATTTATTCATTGCCGATTCAATAAATTCTAGCTGGCCCACACCACTAGCCCCCATGCACCACCAAACTATAATTCCACCCCCACCGTGTTTAACTGTGCAAACAAGATTTTGTTTCGCCAGTGCCTTTCCTGATTTGCGCCACACAATTTGACGACCTTTTATGCCGAAAATGCAGAATTTGCTCTCATTCCGGTGGCTTATTTATATAATTATGAGCAAACTCAATGCGCCTTCGTCTGTTCACAAGTGAAATGTACGGTTTTCTTCGAGCGACTCTGCCATGATACCTTCTCTACGTAAAATTTTTCTTGGAGTTTCGGCAAAATTTTTTTTTTATCATTTCCATTACGTTATCAACAATTTTTGTTGAGGTAATTCGGGGGTTAACCTTTGCCATATTACTTATTGTGCGTTCTTCCCGGACTGATAACATTTTTGGACGCCCTGACCGCGGCTGAGACGTAAAAATTCCGGTTTCTTTGAAATTATTTACTACGCACTGGACGGAGGAATACATTCTTTTAATAGTTTGTCCAATTTTTCTAAGGCTTTTCCCATCCTTCCATAATCAATAATTATTTTTCTCTCAGAAACACTAATTTCTTTTCCTTTGGTTTCCATATTTAAATCTTGTTAATACTTTTAAATAAAATGTGTCACAGAGCTCTTTAAAGGATCAATTTTTATAATAGAATAGAAAATGGACAAAAAAAAAAATAACAATAACATCAAAAGTAACGGTTTTTTATAAAACAAGCAAACTGAACGCAGACTTTTTGGTGCCTTTATTTACTTGTTGCTAGACTTAGATCCCGTTATCTCAAAAATGAACGGTAAAATCTAGATTTTTGTTTTTAATTTTCATACTTAAGAATAAAAAGAATAAATTTATGCAAAAAAAAAAATTATATGAATTACATATTAACATAGCGTTTTTTCTTTTCTAAAAAAATTAGTTGGTGAACGCAGACTATAGACTATACTATACTATACTATACTATACTATACTATACTATACTATACTATACTATACTATACTATACTATACTATACTATACTATACTATACTATACTATACTATACTATACTATACTATACTATACTATACTATACTATACTATACTATACTATACTATACTATACTATACTATACTATACTATACTATACTATACTATACTATACTATACTATACTATACTATACTATACTATACTATACTATACTATACTATACTATACTATACTATACTATACTATACTATACTATACTATACTATACTATACTATACTATACTATACTATACTATACTATACTATACTATACTATACTATACTATACTATACTATACTATACTATACTATACTATACTATACTATACTATACTATACTATACTATACTATACTATACTATACTATACTATACTATACTATACTATACTATACTATACTATACTATACTATACTATACTATACTATACTATACTATACTATACTATACTATACTATACTATACTATACTATACTATACTATACTATACTATACTATACTATACTATACTATACTATACTATACTATACTATACTATACTATACTATACTATACTATACTATACTATACTATACTATACTATACTATACTATACTATACTATACTATACTATACTATACTATACTATACTATACTATACTATACTATACTATACTATACTATACTATACTATACTATACTATACTATACTATACTATACTATACTATACTATACTATACTATACTATACTATACTATACTATACTATACTATACTATACTATACTATACTATACTATACTATACTATACTATACTATACTATACTATACTATACTATACTATACTATACTATACTATACTATACTATACTATACTATACTATACTATACTATACTATACTATACTATACTATACTATACTATACTATACTATACTATACTATACTATACTATACTATACTATACTATACTTGTTTGAAGTTCGATTTTATAATTCAATTTTGGTTTTGTTTTTAAATAAAAAAGCAAAATTGTAAGTAACTCATAAATTTTATTTACTTATTGCTTTAACTATTTTCTATTCATTCACTTGCTTTAACAGTTGCTTTTCTTACTGATGTTCCCGTTTCTATTATTCATTTACAGTTTTTCAGTTTCGATTTGCTGTAAGTATTCCAACTCTTCTGCACCGCACCGTTCCCTAGATAGGCGCAGTAAATTTGTTGAAACCAGCCGAATGGGACAACTAAGAAGGGTACCTCCCATACAAATCCCGTGAAGAATATTTCATCTTCGGCATAGTCGAAGATAACGTTCTTCCTCTTTTTGACTTCGTTTTTGTGTTTTTCATTTGAAACAATTTTTCAAATTCATGTGTGTGTGTTTGATATTTATTTATAACTTTCTGCTTAGTTTCTACAAGTGATAGCGATTTTTCCTTTTTTTTCCACTTTTCATGGGTTTTTGTTTTGTATTATACTAACACCACTTTTGGCACCACTAAGTTATTGTCATCAATTATTCAATTCTATTTATTTCCCATTTGCCTCTCATTTTTTTTATTTAAATTATAAATATATTTTTATTATTATTTCACTTCAATTCAATTTACTGAAACACTCCGAGCCGACCAAATATTATTTAATTAACAAGTTTCAATATTACATAGCTATGTATACTTAAGTACACCGTTTATCTGTAATTGTACACAGTCTTAAGACTTACATTATTGAATAAAACCTATTGTACATTATACCCATGATTTTATAAAGATAACAGTTGATCAATGACCGAGAGAATAGCTGTTCATATTTACTTTAATAACTATTATACTTTACTTCTATGATTTGATAATTACAATATAACAGTTGATAACTGACCAAGAAAGTAGCTTTTCGAATTGACTTTAAAAACAGCATCGGATTAAGGGTATATATCCTGAGGGTATATAACTCAAGTAACAAGCACAGAAGGATTGTTCATTGTGACGCTTGATAATAATGAAAGTAAATTTAAATTTTATCATAATCGCCGGCAAACATTAACGACTTCATCTATTATTCGAGAATTGCAAAGATTGTCGTTGAATACTTTCGAGACCACATTCGTCGTTGTCATGAATTTTATAACAAAAAATAAACGATTTTCCATATATATACTCAACTACCAAAATTTGCAAAGTCATCGTCTCGACTTAACAGATTCCGTTTCTCAAAAAAGCAATATTTTACTACTCAGTGACGTAGATGGGTAACGTTCAAGAGTTTCATATTCCGAATTTCGATTGCATTGTAAAATACAAAAGACCAGATGTTCGTGCTGGAGGAGTGGCAATTTATAAAAAGCAGAGTGATACAACCAGCATTGTTACAACAAGTATGCATATAATTATGGAAAATAATATGCAATCAATGATACAAAGGTCAAGTATTGGCGACATTTGTTCCGCAATCATGTAGGATGGAACGGTATTCAAATATTAATGCCTTTTATTTATATATCGCCGGATAGTGAAGTTCAAGAAATAACGTTGCTCATCCATCACTTGTGGAATTTAGTGAGGGGGTTCTGCTCTACTTAGTCAAAATTACCACAAACTTCCACTTATTTTCGTTGGTGATTTGAATGTAAATTTTTTCCTGAAGAAAAATCAGAGCCACTAATAACTTTAGAAAAGTTTAATCTTATTATAATAACAAAAATCATTCAGAATCCATAACAAGACACAAACATTGATACTTTTTTCCCCGTTTTTTGAATAACATCGAATCAAAACATTAATTTTTTTACTTTCAAGTCTTTGACTATCACTCGCTGCTTGCATTCAGCTTGCTAATCATAAATCCTCATAAATTTTTAGTTGTTTTTTTTTATTGCTTTTGGGTTCATAGCCCTATAACAGTTTTTTTTTTTTTCTGTATATGCATTTCTTCTTTTTTCTTTCTTGCATTTGTATTTTCAAGTCGGGAGTGCTTGTGAATATTGTGATCAACATGGTGTTTCATCAATATTTAAAGTCATCAAAACAGTTGAAGGCAAATTCACACTTAGTAGCGTTATTTTAGTCACCTTTAATCTTTACCACCTTCCCGAAACACTGGATGTCTCCTGGTATAAGGTTAAAGTGCAACAATATTTTCCTAATCCCATGCGCTGTAAGAACTGCTAACTTTTGGGATATACAGCTAGAGGATGCACAAACGCCCCCATATGCGTTGAATGTAACCTTCCCACCCATACTCCAGTGGACTGCACGCGGACGGAACTGCTCTGAAAATCATTATTATTCCTCCAATCAATGCAAGAAATTCATTCAGCAAAAAGAGATTATCAAAATTGAAACACAAAAAAAAAAAAAAAAATTAAAAAAAGACAATAAAAGAAGCAAGTCAAATCTACAAAAATTAAAACACGTTGATCGGAAGTCCCGTTACCCTCACATTTGCTCAAACTGCATCTTCTTGCTTCTGTTAGCAATGCCGATTCTTCATCTCCTACCTCACAGTGTTACAAAACAAAAACAATAAATAATGACACCACAAATCTGAACACTTCCAATTTAGCTAACATAACTAACAAAACATCTTTATTAGCAAACAGAAAGTCCATTAACATAGCAAGCAATAAACCAACAACTACTTCACAAAAGAAAACGGTATCATTGCTTGATACTTCTCCCTCTACTTCATCTATCATTCTATCTTCCCAACAGAAACAAATCAACAAAACACCTTTAAAACTATCAATCACGAAACACAACAACAAAGCAACACAAATTTTTTTGATCCTGCCTACCTGATACTTCTCCTTTCACACATTCGCAACAGAAACCAAATTCTCCCCATGATATGATCGTCAACGATGATGATAATATCATGGAGACAACAGAAATTACTTGATAAAATTTAACCCTCTTCCCCCTTCTTCCAATATGGCGTCAAGTGCTTCTGGTCTCATCGTAACTTGGATCATCTCGTGGAATTGAGAGGGAACTATATCTTCTTACCTTGTAGTTCTACAATATTAATCGCTTCTACACATTTATTTGATTTTAAATTTTCTTTTTGCTACAATGGAACATCAACGGTCTGATCTACAAGTGTAAATAAAAGAGCAAAATCCTACAATTCTCTGCCTCTAAGAAACACACAAAAACCACAATATTGCTCCCTCAATCTCGGTTAACTATTTTTATTGTAATTTTCCGCATAACTCTACCTGTAAGCAAGGTATTACTATCTAAATTAAAAAAGGCATAGAAACAAAGTTATCCCTGTTCAATCCAATATTGCTACTTTGGCCATTGAGATTGACATTGGGCTAAAGATAACAATTCTAAATATTTATATTTCACCCTCTCAATCATTCTCTTCTTCTGATATCAAAAAAAGCAACGACGCGAATCAAAAGGAAAATAAACCACGTTTTCTTTGTGGCAAGGATGGACACATCGCAAGGAAATACCATGCAAATTTAACAGTGAAAAGCGTGAAACATGCAGTGCGACGAAAAAAAAAAAATAATAATTCGCTCATAGTTCTGGAACAAGCTTTTGCTGCAGAGGAAAAAGGTGGCTTGTGGGGTTTGGACAACAGTGTCAAAGACATTGCAATTGTCGAACGACGATACGACAAAAATAGAAGGTGTTGGAGAAGTAAGAATCGCTGTAACCGAGGGGAACAAAAAGGAAAGTGAAAGATTGGACAAGGTTTTCTATGTATCAGGTTTGCGCTAAAATTTTCTATCAGTTTCAAAAATAACAGACAAAGGTTATGAAGTACATTTTCATAAAAACGATGCTGTAATCCTTCTACAATATATAAAAATGAATATCGAAATCTGTACGAACGCTCATCAAATGAAAATTGCTGAACCGATTTTGATCATTTTTTTTTTTTTGTTGTACTTACGAGGGCACCAAGATAGTTTACGCTTCAGTTGGGCCCAGGAGGTTGCGCTGTTGTCGAGAGCAAGCACTTTTTACCAAATTTTTAACATTTTTTATCTAGCGCAAACTATACTAAGCCGATTTTAATAATTTTTTTTATATTACAAACGAATGCTAATGAAAAGAGTTCCATGCTTTTTTCAGTTTTTAACTTTTGATACAATATTTTTAAGTGTTAAGTGTTTTGAAAACCCCTGCCAGCATAAAAAGCTTTGTACGTTTTTTCGTTTTTAATGCTTTGGTTGTTGTTATTGTTGTATTTTTCTTCTCTGAGTATGCTTGCTTTGTGTGGTTTGTTAATAAGGGAAGTGGGAGGGTCGCTTTGGTTTGATTTTTTTTAAGTGAGGGTGAGTGTAACAGTAAAATCAAACTGATACCGACGATGACAATGTAGAAGAAGAGAAGAATACTCCGGACAATGGCTCCAAGCAGACTCCAAAAGCTAACAAGCCGCCAACACTCTTAACAACAGTTCGTATCCAACCGGCAGAACCCCTACATTATAAAAAAATCATTGAATTGCTAAAAACCAGAGATACGAAATATTACACTTTCAAGCCCAAAGATGAACGAGGTTTTAAAGTTATGTTGAGACACCTTCATCAATCAACAGACACCGATGAAATAAAACGCGAACTGAAAATATTAGGCCACGAAGTTATAAACATACATAACATCCAACAAAGAACAACCAATAAACCACTTCCTCTGTTCTCAATTGAACTTAAAGTAGCTCAACTAACAAAAATATTTATAATGTAACGTCATTACTACACACCAACATAAAATTTGAGGCCCCCCACAACAAGAGGATGATAGTGCGATGCACCAACTGCCAAAAATACGGGCACAACCGAAACTATTGCACCAGGGATCCAGTATGCGTCAAATGTGCTGGTAAGCACAAAACAATCGACTGCCATATAGAGTCAACTAGTAAAATAAAATGTGCTCTCTGTGATGGAGCTCATACAGCCAACTACAAGGGTTGTGAGATATATAAAACCCTTAAAATCCAACGGTTTCCTGCCCTTCGACCCAAAATATTGACGGATCTCTAAAAAGATCAGCAAATGCCCATAACGTCCAGTAAAGTGGGGAATGGTATAAGCTATGCGCCAATTACAGCCGCGCCTTCCCAACCCTAGCCAATGAACCGACCAACCCAAAAATCGAAAGTTATCTCAACTGAGAATCCGACCATAGACAGTAATTCCTCTCATCAAAATAACAATAACATTATGCCAAATGACGATACAGCGGAACTTAAAATCATGATGAAGCAATTGATTCAACAGGTGACTAATATGATAACCAAACTTGACAAACAAAATGGACAATAAATTAAGAATAATTGCTTGGAATGCGAATGGTTTGCACAAACATATCCTAGAACTCCAACTATTTCTAAAGGACAATATGATTGACGTAGCTCTAATCTGTGAAACCCATTGCACAAGTAATCACTACTTGAGCATTCCCGGATATAAAATATATAAAACGAACCACCCGGATGGTTCAGGACATGGTGGCACGGCCATCTTTGTTAAAAACAATACTGAACACGTTAAATTAGAAAATTATCAACACGCTCACATTCAGTCGACCAAATTGCTATTAGAAGACAAATATGAACCTTTCACAATAGCAGCTATTTATTGCCCACCTAGACACACAATCTCAACAGTTCAATTTAAGGACTACTTTAAAGAGCTTGGCCCAAGTTTCATCGTAGCAGGTAATTACAACGCGAAACATGTAAACTGCGATTCAAGGCTGACAAACACCAAAGGGAAAAACTTTCCAAGTGCCATTCATACGATGGGGGGATGCACTTGAGTACAGGTAAACCAACATATTGGCCAACAGATCGGACGAAAATACCGGATTTATTAGACTTCTGTGTATTAAAACACATGAACATTTCAAAATTGACTCCCGACTTGAACTTTCTTCCGATCATTCACCAATACAAGTTGAACATAGTTGCGCCTGCAAAATGAATAATTTCAGAACTGATTGGAAGGCATACAGAGAACTTATTGACAATAGCCTCTCAATAAATGTACCTCTTAAAGAACCTGACGATATTGAAAAGTCAGTGATATACTTGAATGACATTATAAACGAAGCAGCTAATAGAGCAACGCCAGATCTTAATCCAAAAGAGGCAACTATATTTTCCCCCGTTCAATAAAAATCCAAGTCGCGAACAAAAACAAACTGCGTAAGATCTGGCAAAGGACGAGAGATCCAAAAGACAAAGCTAAAACTAACAAAGCAATCAAAGATTTGAAAACCAATCTAAGGAATTTTAAAAATGAACAATTTGTAAATTATACAAAAACATAATGGCCAATAGATCGGACTAAAATACCGGATTTAATTGACTTCTGTGTATTAAAAAACATGAATATAACATATTTCAAAATTGACTCCCGACTTGAACTTTCTTCCGATCATTCACCAATACAAGTTGAATAAAAAGGACGAAGCTCCAAATGACAAAGCTAAAATTAACAAAGCAATCAACGATTTGAAAATGTAATGAATGTTAAAAATGACCAATTTGTAAATTACACAAAACACTATCGCCGACATCTGGCACTAATTACTCATTATGGAAAACTGCTAAGCACTTCACAAATCGCACCTTCAACCAGCCGACACTTTTAAAATCGGATGGGATATGAGCTAGAACCACCTCTGACAAAGCTTCACTATTGCCAGACTATTATAAAATAACTTTTACTACCAACCAATCTAATAGTAACAACAATTTGTACAACAGCACTCCATCTCCGCAATACTGTACAAAAATGATTTCAACCAATCAACTTATGCACTGCATGGAAGAGCGTGCTAGTCAGAGAAAAACGGCAGGTTATGACCAAATAACTGGAAAGTTACTCAAAGAGCTCCCTTCGAAGGCAATGAAATTTATGTAAGATTTCACTTTACTTTTATTAGTTCAATTCACTTTAATGCTAGTAGTATGTATATGCTGTTGTATACTTATGTTCTAAGTTGAATATATATATATAGTTTCTTTTTACATTTGTGTAGTTTCTCTTTGTTAACATAACTTATCTTATTAATATGAGCGAACGCGAGCGACTACGACCTCACTCAAACAACGAACGTGAGCGACTAACTCACCCTAACGATCAACAGTCACTCTCGCGCGCTCAGTAGTTCTTATACTATAGCGTTGCAATGTAGGACAATCCGCTCCTAGTCTCCTAGCCAGATCCTGCATTCGGCCCTCCTGACGATCCATTCGTCTCGAATCGGTTACCCCAACGCTTCATGTATTCCGCTACAGTCGATGTTCTACACGGACCCCCTCCATTGCCGATCTTTTCGACATCGTACCGCCCATGCTTATTCCTCGCGGCTTCCTTGTATAGTCCTAGATACTTCCCCTTAAGTTTCAATCCCACGCCATACTGTGTACGTCTGATAGCTACTAACTCATTGAGATTATATAGTCTGGGTTCCTTTCTCTTCTCATTAGCTGAACGTGTTTTCCGCCTGCAGATCTGTTATATTTTGATGGACTTCGTCTCTAACTTGTTCTCTATACTTTCTCAATTCGTCTACTAACGCTTCTTCTATTAAGTCTCTCAAATCAGTATTTGGTGGTACACGAATGTCTAGCCCTGTTAGAATCTACTTTTGTACTTCTCGGTGGTGTATCATTGACTATTTGTTGTACTTTACCCACCTGCTTGTACCAGGACGCTGGGTTACCCTGACTCAGTTTCGACAACATGGGTACTATGATTCTATGCATTCGTTCTACCTGACCATTTCCCCGTGGAACGCCTGTAGTAATTAACAAATGTTGTATATCTTGCTCCTCACAGTACTGTTTAAAGACGCTCGAGGTAATCGCGCTACCTCTATCTGTTATTATCCTCAACGGATTACCAAATGTTACAGCTTGTTTTTCCAAACTATCAATCACCTCCTCAACGCCTGTGCTTCGAGCAGGATATAACCAAACAGACTTCGAGAATGCGTCTACTACCACTAGGATATAATTGTATCGTTTTTTCGTCATCTCCATTGGACCTACGTGATCGATATGGTAAGTAATCAGCGGTCGGTCTCCTTTATCAATTGATGTTAATAATCCTTCTTTTTTTCCCGCTTTCGCATTAACTATTATGCACTCAACACAACTTTCCACTACCCGTCCTGTTTTCTCTTTCGACTTTGGGATATAATACGAACTTTCTACTAGGTCTTGGGTTTTCTTTGCAGAGAAATGCCCCTGCTTATGTGCCGTTCGAATGATCTCCTCTTCCATCTGCGATGGTACTACAATCAACTCACGGTTAGGATTCTTAAACAAGATTTGATCCTTAATGTGGAAGTCCTCATACCCCTCTTTTCCTACGATCATCTTACTACCTTAGTCCATTCATCCGACAACTGTGCTTCTTTCAAACGATGTACTATGGTATCTGTAAGCATATAACAAGCAACTCGACTTAAGGCGTCAACGTGACTCATTTTTGACCCAGTCAATCTGATAGTCAAAGTCCTGTAAATACATCCGTGCTACTCTCAAAGGAATATCTTTCTTTCTCATGGTCATTGCGAAAGCGTTACAATCTGTTACAATAGTAAACCTGAGCCCTAATACGTAAATTCGCCATTTCTTTAACGCACCAATAATTGCCAAAACTTCAAGTTCGTACGAATGATACTTCTCCTCACAGGGCCTAGTCTTTCGGCTCATATATTGAACTGGGTGAAATAAACCGTCTTCAGAGTCCTTCTGTAGCAACACTGCCCCAAATCCATCTATGATGCGTCCGTATGTATCTCAGTCTGTAATTTTGGATTATAGATTCTCAAAACGGACTCACACGCCAATGCAGATTTCAATTGCTCAAATGCTACCAATTGAAGTTCTCTGAAATCAAACTTCATGTTTAATCTCAACATAACTGACAGTGGTTTGGCCATCACCGCGTATCCTTCAATGAACTTTCAAAAGTATGATGTCAACCCCAAAACCCGTTGTATCGCCTTTTTGTCTTTTGGTATAGGGAAATACTTTATAGCCAAAATCTTTTCTTCACTTGGTTTTATGGTACCCCTCTCAATGACATATCCTAAGAAGTTCACTTTTTCCTGAAGCCACTGACACTTACTCCAATTTAATCTTAAACCATTTTGTGCCGCCACCTGCAATACTCTTTCTAATTTCATTAACCCTTCTTCGATATTTTTACTTCGAATAATAACATCATCCATGTACACAACTGCATAATCGTCAGTAATTAACTCTCTCAATACTACCACTATGAACCGAGTAAATACTGCTGGCGAATTGGAAATGCCAAATGGTACATACTTAAACTCGTATTGTCCACTCTGCGTCACAAATGATGTATATTTCTGTGACTCTGCTTCCACTGGCACATGAAAGTAGCCATTGGTTAGATCTAATGTAGTAAAAACAGCCACCCCTTGTAATTTCTCGATAACACTATCCATATGAGCCACTGGGAAATTGTCTCTTATAATTTTTTCGTTTAATTTCCGGTAATCGCAGCACAACCGTTTCTTGCCGTTCTTCTTAGCTACTAACACTACCGGTGATGCATACTCTGATGTACTTGGTTTTATGATTTTTTCTTTTAACCATTCTTGAATCTGATCATCCACAACCTGCTGATCACAATACGCTACACGTCTAGGAGATTCGTACACTGGTCTTTCATCAGTTAATAAAATCTTTTTTTCTACTGGTGCCTCGCTATTTTGTTTCGGCTTATAGTTTCTTATCAAACTTCGGACCACACTCGCTTGTGACTGCGTTAAATGAGATAACTCTATAACAGCTTGTTCTGAACTCATTAAGCACATGTTTCCAAATTCTTTTAGTACTTCCTCACATGAGTTTTCCCCTTTAATCATTTCATTCTCCTTTGTCTTACTCAAGAACTTTGTTCCAGTTTTAGTCACTTGCATATCAACGCTGTCTAATATTGTCCTGCCTAAGATCGCCTCGAAACCCATATCCTCGTCCGAAATTGCATGAAGCTCTAACTGCATACAGATACCATCTATCTTTACTTTTATCTTGCAACTACCCAACGTGACTATCTGGCTTTCTCCGATTCCAGTCAGACTTCTTCCTGACCCCGTCAAAGGTAGATTCCCAAGTTTCAAAAACACACTTCGTCGTATTAAACATAAATCCTATCCAGTATCTACAAGACCTCTACACTTTACCGTGGAATAACATATTTTCTTCAGCTCTAGTCCAGATGAGGTGAATAAACTTGATGGCCTACACCTTACCATATCCTCCTGAACAATGTTCGTATTCTTTTCTCTTTTTACTTCTACTACAACTCTACAGTTTGCCGCCCGATGACCTGTTTGCCCGCATCTAAAGCATGTGAAGTTTTTCTTGGTACAGTCTTTTTTCATATGTGATGTATCTCCACAGTTAAAACACCTTTTCTCTTTTCCTGTACTTGATACCTTATCCCTCGCTCTATCTGTGGCTCTCTCAGCTTTGTGCTCATTCCGATATGCTGGCTTAGTTGAATGTCGTGATCTGTTATACACTTCGATTTGGACCTTCAACTCTTTGATGTTTCTGGCCTGATATAACATAATCTTGTTTGCTTTTAAATCAGGTACCCCTTCCACAAAATACTCTATTAAACTTTCTTCATCTATTTTAATTGGTCGGGCGATATCCATCAATGCATATAAGAATTCCTGTAAACTTTCTCCCTTTCCTTGCTGTCGTTGACTCAATTTCCTATGCACAGTCGCTGCTGATATTTTGACCTGAAACTCTCGTTGTATTTCTCTTTTTAAAGTACTCCAATCCCTAATATTCCGTTGACTCCTCACAAACAATTTTGCCGCTCCTGTTAACAACTGTTTTGCATAGATAAACAATTGGAATTGGCTCCATTGAACTGTTATCGCACATTCCTCTAACTCTTCTATCCACTGATTGACGTTAGGAACATTAGAGCCAGAGAACTGCGACACACTTTCTTCTATCTTTCAATGTGAACCAGGACCTATTCTGTATTTCCCCACTCAAACTATCTAATGCTATTACTACAGACACTTCATCTTCCTCAAATTTTTCCTCATTCACATCCTGAATACCGAAGTGAGTAAGCAATCTATTCTGTTAGTCCCGTTTCCTACCCTGCGTCACCAGTCCCAACTCAGACAATTTTTTCCGCAGCCAATCAACTCGCAGTGCATGGATCTGGTCAAGTTCCATTTTACAAATTAATTCTTAAATTACCTTAATACTTATGTTACTTTTCTAATTAACTTTCCTTCTTCTTAATTCACTATGTTAGTATATTTTCCATTTTTAAAACATACCAACCAATTTCGAAGTTCCAGTCTCTACGACGCCTTTTCACTGCTACCACCGCTGCCATACACGACGTTCACGTCTCGTTGCTACTCAGCTCTCACAAAGCACAAATCAGCCGCTACCTTTGCCGTCGTCTTTTCAGCTGTCACCACAACTGAACCGCTCTTCTGTCGCTAAACTGACGCCTTCTAGTCGTAGCAATCTGCTGTCACACACGACGTTCACATTTTGTTGCCTTCAGCCCTTACGACATACAAATCAGCCACTGCCTTTGCTGTCGCTAAACTGACGCCTTTATGCTAAGCACCACATTGTCGCCACGATGATTTTCTGATCTTCACAATCATCCGCTGCTACAATTCGACGTTCACGTTTTGTTGCCTTCAGCTCTTACGATACACAAATCAGCCACTGCCTTTGCTGTCGCCTTCTAGCTGCCGCTAAACTGACGCCTTTATGTTAAGCACCACACTGTCGCCACGATGATTTTCTGATCCTCAAAATTGTCTGCTGCTATCGGCTTGTCTCTTTTCGTATCACCGTTCGCTCTTGGTTAATCGGCGCCAAAATTTCTGCGCGTCACCAATACCACTTTGTCATTAAGTAAATTTAACTATTTACTTTTAGTTATTTTAATTAATTTTTATCTTCGGCTGAGCCCCCAATTTGTAAGATTTCACTTTACTTTCATTATTAGGACTATGCATTAATTTTAAAGGTTTTTTCACCAAAAATGGGGCTTTATTTCGATTTCAAAATGGATTGATACATCATTCAAAGTACTGTCCGTCGCTAGCCACAACCTTTTCCCATCTTTCTTTCAATTTCCGGATTCCGTTTCTCCAAAATTCCGGCTTCTGGGCGGCTATGAATGAATCGATCCATTTTTTGGTCTCTTCATATGAAGAGAAGCGGTGTACAGCCAGCTTACGCTGCATCTCCCGGAACAAGTGGTAATCCGAAGGAGCAATGTCTGGGCTGTACGGCGGGTGGGGTAGCACTTCCCAGTTGAGCGTTCCAAGGTATGTTTTGACGACCTGTGCAACATGCGGCCGAGCGTTGTCATGCTGCAAAATAACCTTGTCGTGTCTTTCGACCGTTTCCGGCCGTTTTTCAAGCAATGCTCGGCTCAATCGCATCAATTGACGTCGGTAGACTTCCCCAGAGATGGTTTCGTTGGGTTGGAGCAGCTCATAGTACACCACACCCTTCTGATCCCACCAAATACAGAGCATGAGCTTGGAACCATGAATATTCGGCTTGGACGTCGATGGCGCCGGTTGGCCGGGCTTGACATATGTTTTTTTACGCTTTGGGTTATCGTAATGGATCCACTTTTCGTCGCCAGTCACAATACGATGCAAAAAACCCTTCCGGCCAAGTCGTTCAAGCAGCAATTCGCACGTGAAAAATCGGCGTTCGACGTCTCTCGGCTTCAACTCGTATGGCACCCAATTACCTTGCTTTTGGATCATTCCCATCGCTTTGAGGCGTCTGGAAATGGTTGCTTGGTCAACGTCCAACGTTTCGGCGAGCTCTTCTTGCGTTTGGCACGGGTCTTGGTCCAGCAATGCCTCCAATTCTGCGTCTTCGAACCTTTTGGGCTGGCCAGGTCGCTCCTTGTCCTCGGTATCAAAAACACCACTTTTGAAGCGTCGAAACCAGTACTCACAGGTTGAAATCGATGGAGTATGGTTCGGGTAGGCATTCAACAGCAATTGACGGGCTTGGGTGGTATTTTTCTTCAAATTGAAGCAAAAAAGCAAGGCTTCCCGCAAATTACGTTTTGACGGCATGAAAGTTGACATACTCGGAGCACAAAAAAACTATGTTGTGTACACTTCAGCGAAATGACAGATACTGGTAAACAAAGCCTAATGATGAGGCTTTGACATGAATATAGTTACAGTATTGTCAGATGCGATACTGTTGTAAATAACGCCATCTGTGTGCAACCTTTAAAATTAATGCATAGTCCCAATAGTTCAATTTACTTTAATGCTAGTAGTATGTATATGCTGTTGTATACTTATGTTGTAAGTTGAATATATTTATATAGTTTCTTTTTACATTTATGTAGTTTCTCTTTATTAATATAACTTATCTTATTAATATGAGCGAACGCGGGCGACTACGACCTCACTCAAACAACGAACGTGAGCGACTAACTTACCCTAACGATCACCAGTTACTCTCGCGCGCTCAGTAGCTCTTACACTACAGCGGTGCCATGTAGGAAAATCCGCTCCGAGTCTCCTTGCCAGATCCTACATTTATTAAAAACTTGTTCAATGCGATATTAAGACTAAAGCACTACCCATCTTTATGGATAGTTGCTGAAATAATAGCCATACCAAAATTTGACAAAGATCCGACCATGGCGTGTTCGTACAGACCAATCAGCCTATTGCCCTTACTTTCTAAAGTATTTGAACGTCTCCTACTTGACAGAATACAACCAATACTAGACATGAACAGAATTATACCTGACCACCTGATAAGAACATGATTTCAAATGGGTGTGTATGGGAGGTACCTCCCCAAAAAAGTTTTTCTAATAAGAACATGACTTCAAATGGGTAGTTTGTATCTTAGTTCCATTAGTTTTTATGTTTGCTTTGTGCTAGTGTTCGGTGTTTGTTTTAATAGAAGTGAATGTCGTTTCTTTAGTAGTGTATAGTTATAGCATAGACCGTACATGATTAACATTGCTGATTCGCTATTTCGTATTTTCAACATTTAAAGTTCAATAGATGATTTCCATTTTCTTCTCTACATTTGTTTTCGTAGGCGATTAGAGAGACGGTTATTAAATTATTTATAATTGGTGATGATTTTCTAGTGGCTATTATAGATGACAAAGTGAGCATATGCAAAGAATGGTACGTCGGTGACGATTGACAACTTAGAATCAGGGTTAGAGTTATTTGAATCTCTGTTCATCCTGTAGTTGGAAATAGTGAAACAAGATATAAGTGAGGCTCATGTAAGCTTTCGTCAGAGTTTTGAGGAGATATACTGTGCGGTGGAATCACAAATATTAAGGAGCATGTCGCAGCAACGTCATCGATTGAGCGTGTTGAAGTCATTCCTTCATAGTACAGCAATATATCACAACCCATTGGGAGGTTTGTGCTTTTCGAGGAAAGCAACGTTACCCACAATAACGTTCCTAGTTTTTCTGTCAAATTTACGGATTGGTCGAATTGGTATAACACCTTCGTGACGCTTATCAGCTTGAATGGCGAGCTTGATGAGTTGTCCAAGCTTATACATTTACGATCGTGTTTAGGACCCATTCATTAAGAGCAAGCGAATTGTTAGAGCTTGCTTTAGGGATTCTAATGGAGCGGTCTGAAAATAAAACAATAATTTTCTAGGTTCATATTAAAGAAAGATTCAATTAAAAGCAAGGTTAAATTTGGTATCATTGAAAAGTCTAGTAGATGTTGTATCTTTGCAGCTATCGGCACTGCGTACAAGAAATTTGAAATGCAGTCATTGTGCATTTAGTCAGTGGCAGATTAGATGATGCGATTTTGCAACATTAGGAGTTTGATTATAGCAGTGAACAGTTGCCTAGTTGATATTTGTTATCGAAATTTACAATTCCTTGGTACACGAATGCAATTCAAAGTTAGTGGAAAGGCTCAACACAGTCGAACGACATTAAATACTGCAACTAAGCATGGGAGAGGAGCTTGTTTTAAGTGTCTAGACGCAATGCACAGATACCAAGCTGCGTTTATGCATTAATTGTTTTAGCAAATGCCATGTGTCCCTGCAGTGGTGCACGTTGGAAGATGTGTAAGGATCTTCATCACGCACTGTTGCATAGAGGATCAATGGTGCCACTCTTGCATGTGGAAGTGCCATCTGAATCAATTACTTGTAGCTAGTAGTCGTGCTTATCATGTAGCTACAAATTAAAGTTAGTTAAGGGTAAGGGTAATGTATTTGAGAAGTGTAGATACATTCTTGATGCTGGAAGGCAAATAAATTTTGTAACTACGAGTCTAACAAAAGTTTAGGATTGAAAGTAGAAGACTCAGTGTTAACGGTGCATGGTATCGCCGACACGAAGGCAGGCGTTTATGGCTGTGTTTATATATTGTTAACGTCTCGAGTATCATCGTTTTTTACAACATGTTTTTAAAAGTAAAGAGTATGTAAATGAGATTTAAGAAAATATAAATAATACTATATATGTATGAATGTTTGTGCTTTTTATGATTGTTCCTCTCTAAAAATAAAAATACTTTACAGATGTTAAAAACTGTACTACATAAATTGTATAAGTCCATTGTGGAGAATTAAAAACAAAAAAAACAAAAAAAAAAAAAATATTAATAACAATTTTCAATATCACAAAATTTTTCTTTGATTTTTCTGGTCACAACGTTCATGGGTGATTGGTTGGATGGTCTTCTCTCACGCACTTAAATTTGTTTCAAACCATCATGCCAGCATCAACAGGAAAAGGTGCTTATAATCTTTTCGACTGGTTTTCTGCCAAAAATATCAAACCATCAAGAAATTAAAAATTGGAAAGAGTTCTGCAAGCGCCTTTTTCTCCTTATGGAAGGACTCAAGTTGTAAAAACTATTTTGTCAGTGATTTAAATCCATCTTCTACGATGGGTGGTAAAAAGAGTGATGTTGTGAGCTCAAATATGTTTGATCTGTTGAGCAATGATTTGTTGTGCAATAAATTGAATATGGAGGTAGATTCTGAATCTGAAAACATTGTAGGAACATCTGGAAAAGCATCAACTGATAATCCAGTTCAAGATATTTGGGCAAGTCAACATGAATTGAAATCACCGCAACCACCCCCAATTTTCATTGTTTGAATTACCAAAATCTAGGGCCTCTTGGAAAGATTTCAGTAATGGCTTGACTCCTACATCAACCTCAATATTGAACTGACTTTGGCAGAAGATGTTGACGATGCTGTAGGCCTGCTTGAAAAAAACATGTATGAAGACGCAGAGTATGCCACCCCGCAACTGCTGCCTCGTCAACCCAACCTATCTCTGGCGCTTTTAAAACCAGAGGTTGTGAAGTTGGTGAGATATAAGCATAGTCTGCGTCGACGGTACATGAGGAGTAGAAATATTCGTTATAAAGCAGCATGGAAAAAGGCGTCAAAAAAATTGAGAGAATCTCTGAAGAACATAGATACGAGCCGAAAAGTTTTATAGCTTAATGCTAAATGCTGATCCAAACAAAAAAGTTGGTTTGAACTTATGGGGGGCCACTAAATATGTTAAGGTGCAGCCACTTACACACATTACTCCAAATGAAGTGAAACAGCAGATTAAGCGCCTTAAATTCATGAAATGTTCAGGACATGACAAAATCGATGCAAAAGTAGCTAAAGCACTACAAAATAAGGGAGTTTTATTTTTAATGATGTTGTTCAATGCCATTTTACGTATCTGTCGCTTTCCTACTCAGTGGAAGTGTGCTTCACTTATAATGATCCCCAAACCTGGTAAATCAGAGTACATTGTTACGTCTTATAGACCGATTAGCCTTCTGCCCATATTCTCCAAGATGTTCGAAAGATTGTTTTTGAAAAGAATGTTGGAACTGCGGGACATCCAGGAAGCTATACCTAACCACCAATTTGGCTTTAGAACGCATCATGGAACACCAGAGCAGAGATTGTCACTCAACAATAAGAGATAATTTACAAACAAGTAGTGGCCCCAATTTAAATCTGGGGTTCTGCTGCTACCAGCAATATTCAGAGAGTTCATGCTTGTCAAAACAAAGTGCTTCGGAGCATAACTGGTGCTCCTTGGTTTGTGCGCAATACCGTCTTGCACAGAGATCTACGGATGCCCACGGTACGTGATGAAATCCTGCAAATCAGCAATCGTCATCAAGAAAGGCTACAAAGTCATCCAAACTGCCTGGCGGCAATCATAACTCATGGTGGGAGCCGACGTCGTTTAAAGAGGCTACATCCTAACGACCTTCTAAGTTGAAGCATGTCATTATTCTGTATAATCATATAAATTTCTCATGCAATGTTTAATTGCGATAACATTAATAAAAGAAAAAGACAACAAAATAAAAATTTTTTTTTGCATTTGTATGATCAGGCGAGCATATGTCCCCACTGTCACAAGGACTTTAAGCAAATGGGTAGTAGGCTGAGACCGCTACAAGCCAAACGCCCGTGGTACCACAAAATACCTCTGGTTATGCAGCGTATCTAAGTTACTAAAATAAAATCAAAATACCGTAGTCATTCATATCTCTTAGATCATCATACAGAGAACATTCACAGAAAAAATTTTGCCATGTCTCGTCCGTCAAGCCACAAGGGATTCCGTACTGTCATTTAGGCCCCTTGAATGCAAAAAAGCATTAAGAGAACCATGACCAGTCAACAGGAATCCGAGCCAAACGTTAATACCAAAGTCCGGTCGATCGCCAACAAATGTGACATCCTGAATGAACCCCTATGTTACCCGCCCACACTCAGAACTGGCCCATCTGATTTGTCAGTCAGACAGGACACACTCATTCAAAATTCTCTTACACACACTACGACCTAAGCTTTCCACATCCATCCCATATAACCATTCATCCTGCAGCAATGGTAATCCTCTCCTAATCTTGAAGTCAATGGCTCTTCACCCGACATCCAGTCCACACCAAGCAAAATCTGCAAAGCTTCAGTGGAGACAGTGAGACATCCCAATATCGTGACCGTCTGACATGATAGCACTTTCTTTCTGCCTACAACAGACGAAGCCATTTTGTACCACACCGAAGATTCATATGCTGCACAAGCAACAAATTGACCTCCATGTATGATACGAACAGCACGCCTACCGAGACCACACTCATTCCGCAAAATGCGGTGCACTTAACCAACCACATCAAACAACCGGTCTCTAAGACGAGCAATATGAGGAATGAAATTCATTCTCTCACCCACAGTTATACCAAGGTATTTCACCGCAGTTACACGCCGAAGGCTGCCAGATTCAAGCCTGACGATAGGACTCCGACCTTATGCCAATTTTCCCTTAAGCAATATTGTCACAGTCTTATCCACCGCCACACTGACACCAATACTACTGCTCTATTCAAAAACAAAGCTCATGGACTCCTGGCCCTTGCGCTCAATTTCCAAACGCAATCAAAATGAGCAAACCATCCGCATAAGCACAGCACTTGTACTCATGATAGAGCTGCCTTAACAGGGAATCCATCATGAGGTTCCAAATAAACCGCAGATAAAACCCTGTAGGCAACCACGAACCACATCCACACTGAGACACTCATTCAACATAAATCCTCCAAAGAGCCATTTCCCACAATCCTCCTTCCACAATCTCTCAATTTCCTCACGCACACAATCCCAACTTAGATAGTCGAACGCACCTATAAAATCAACAAACATACCTAGCACATACTTGGAACTATTTGCCTAAACACAGCCAGACACGTAGCCCCAAGCATCCTTGACGCTTTTACTCTTCGTAAACCGATATTGCAATTTAGAAATTTGTTCATACTCTCTTTTCTGAAGCCTTTCTACCAGAACACTTTCCAGCACTTTACCACGTAGCGGCAAGAGATAATTCTATCAGGTGACTTCAGAAGCACTATCACCTTAACACACTTCCACGCCTTGGGATAATAGCCAACCGATACACACTTCCCATACAACGCATTCATGTACTTAGGAATGGCCTTAAAGATGCTTTTACACATCTCTCCGGTCAATCCATTCATACCAGGTGAGTTTCTCGCTTTTAACATCAACAAAGCCACCTCCAATTCACCAGCCTCGAGCGAATCACAAGGATCCTCCACCAAATTTGGAGTTTCCACACGATCCGCCCGAGGGAAAAATGCACACAACAAAGCATTCATACAATCTCTCCATGTTGTCAACTGAGTGTCGCCAACACGAAGAGCACACACATTTGTCTGCCAACCCTTACCCTACAAATTCTATAAGCATGACCCCAAGGATCATGCTCATTGCGCCGAAGAAAAGCCCTCCATTCTTCCTCTTTCACTTTTATAAGCATACGCTTATACTCTTTCAACACACCCCTATACTCAGATCTAAGTTTGTCTACAATCATAGCATTAGCAGATCTGGCCCTCTGGAATCTCTTCCGAAGTCTATGAACCAGCCTCCGGTTCATGCTTAAATCATTCGTTCACCACTTCACTCTTCCAAGATATCCTCTACGGCAACTTGGAAACATACAATCATTCACACCACTCACCTTTCGATACACTCAATCTGCTCATCAACATTCATTCTCTCAAGTACACACGCAGAGGCCAATTTGCATTACACACACGCCAACCATTCACAGATATATTTGCACGCACAACTGGGGTGTAAGTCATTATAATCCCAATGAGATTATGATCACTCACACTCCACCAACCCTTAATTTTCCAATCAAACTCATACAACCTCATCGCTGCCTCATTCACAAATGTGACATCAATGTCACTTTTTCCTACTGGGCCATCAAAGTTGTACCATTCACTGAGTTCGTTAACGACCCTAACATCCCGGAACACCGCCCATTCGGCCAGCTGCACACCCGCATGCGGTTCGCATACCCGGACGCATGTCCAGGTATTTTACTAAACCACAACGGGGATGCTGCATTCGCGTCAATACCAAGGATGATGGGGTCGCTACTCGCCAGTAGTAGAACCTCAACCAAGTACGAAATGTACGGCTCCAGACTCCCACTATACTTGCAATACACACTTACAACAAAAATCCTACCGGAAGGTCCAAAAACACTCACACAGACCTCACAGTCAGTCGAATTTACCAAAGTGCATTCGAAAACTTTATTTTGATCGCGGATGCATACGGGCTAAGTGAGAAACAAATGTTTGTGCAATAAAGAAGCAAAATGACTCAAACGTCTCAATTGGTTTTGGAAGCGACCTTAGTGAGTGATTTTCGGACATTACGCTCAGTGTTAGAAGCTGAGTTTCATACGGAATACAAAGTGTGAGATGTGTATCTCAATTAACAATTAAGTGAAAAAAAAAAAATGGATGATGAAAGCTTTCATGAGTATGAGCTGAAAATTAAAAAAATAGCTGCTCTCGGGAACATTGACGACAACTCGGTAATGCGGTACATATTGGATGGACTTGAAGTGAAAGCTGAATTTCGTTATGCTTTATACAGTGCGAAGTCATACTCGGAACTTAGAGAGCATTATGACATACACGAAAGAGTTAACAGTAGTAAGTCAAAATATAAAGTGACAAGAACAGTTGTGTACAAAACAGAAAGAAGTGAAACAAAAACAAATTACAAGAAAAAAATTCATTGTTTTATAATAATTGTGGATCAGCTGATCATAAACGAAGTGAGTGCAAAGATGAGATGAATTGTTTCAACTGCAACAAAAGTGGACATATTTCGTGAAATTGCCCTGTTTGCTCAAAAAAACATGATGCCGCGAGAAGTGTACATTTCGTTATTGACAATAGTCGTGAAAAAACTATTATTCTAAGCGATGTACGAATTAAATGTTTGATTGATACGGCGCATATTTATAATGTATGCAAAGCAACTAATGAAGTAAAAATTCCTCTTCGATACGAAGATGCTGTAAATAAAATGATCGCATCGCTTATACCAGCAGAGCAAGTTCTATGCCCAATTGAGTTGGAAGCTGTTACTGACAAGACTGTTCCTTACCATCACACATCCAGTCGTTTGCCGCCACATCAGCAGAATGCAGTAACAGAGCACTAAAAGAATGGTTAGACCAAGGAATTATAAGTCGATCAACGTCAGAGTATGGAAGTAGGGTGGAAGTAGTAAATAAGAAAGATGGATCGTTTAGGGCATGCGTAGATTTCTGTCAGCTGAACTCAATGGTGCTTAAGAATCGCTTTTAATTAACGATGATGTCATGGAATATATATATATATATATATATATGGACGATATATATATATAATAAGGATGGTACGGTGACGCCAAGTGATGAGAAGATTCGTTCAGTTGTGAATTATCCATCTCCGAAAATTAATTAGAAATTTTTCCCAAATGGCGTATCGTCTGACTGAGCTACTTACTTTAAAATGGGAGAAGCGGAACGATGTGCCGTGGATCAACTGAAGAGGGTTGTTACAAGTGCACCTGTATTGCATATCTATGATAGGGATGCTGAAAGCGAAGTGCATACAGATGCGTTGAAAGGAGTTGGAACTGTGCTGTTGCAGAAGTTTGAAAATCAGTAGCATTCGATATTCTTCTGGAGTAAGAAGACGTCGCCGCAAGAGTCAATTCAGCACAGTAATATTCTTGAAGTAAAAGCTGCATATCTCGCGTTGGAGAATTTTTGGTACTATTTGTTGGGCATCGAATTTAAGCTAGTAGCTGATTGTGCAGCGTTTAAGCAGGAAACAACGAAAGCTGATATGTAACGAGCTGTTACTCAATGGATTTTGTGCTTGCAAGACTACAATTACAAAATTGAGCATCGTGCTGGTAACAGACTAAAACTTGTTGATGCTTTAAGTTGATACCCGTGCGATGTTATGATGATTGGGAGAGGTGAAATTTCGGCAAGGTTCAAACAGGCGCAACAACAGAATGATCAAATGAAAGCTATTGTCGAAATACTACAGAGTAGGCCGTATGAAAATTATGAAATCAAGGGTGAGCTGTTCTACAGAATCGTTAATGGAAATGATTTATTGGTGGTGCCGAAACGGATGGAAACTGCAATCATTAAAAATGCATATGGTGTTGGGCACTTTGCTACACAGAAGACGTTGCATGCCGTGAAGCAAACGTATTTTATACCACACATAGAAGCCAAGGTGAACAAAGTTATCAGTAACTGCGTGAGGTGCATCATTTTTACATGAAGCAAAGTCAAATTGAGAAGCTCTCCTAGTTGATTTAAAACTTTTTCATTCCCATTTTATTTTTATTTTCAATTAGAAAGCCGTCTCTTTTAATTTATCAATTTTTCATAGTTGAAATAAATATTTTAAAGTGTTAAATTCTGATTTACCCATTTTCCATAACTGAAATGAAAGTACAAAATAATGCGATTCTTATATATATATATTTTATTGAAGACAAAAAAAAGTAACGTAATATTGTATAATGTAGTAAAATATAAAAGAGTAAAATATAATGCTCAAATCACATTTGAAAGTTACATGTTTTAAAGAGATTTATATCTCATTAAAAATTGGACATTGTTAATTGGTTCAAATGCAATGGGCTACTTGAAAAATATATTATTTCCTTAATAAAAATTGTTAGAATTTTTTTTTTTTTCATTTTCATGAAATAACAATATGATTTTAAACAATTTAAGATTTTCATCTTTGTTGGCTAAATAATAATACTTCTTATACATATATATTTTCTTTATAAAGTAGTGGTTCACAAACTTTTAATTCGTTCGATTCAAATCTATGGGAACAACTATTTCTTAAACATTCTATATTTTATATGTTCATATTTGTAAAAGAAGACTTTTCAAAATAAGGTGGATGGTATTCCATTTTCATACGATATTAAAAAGTGTGAAATTTGACACTTGACTTTATAGATAAAGAAACATAAGAATTGAATATGTCCCATTTAGAAGAAAGCAAAAATTCCTTCCCAGGGTATATGATTTTGAAGTTCACTTTTATCTGGTAACAACAAAAGCAATATAAAGTTATATATATATGCATATTCAAAATGAAATCTTAGCAATTGTACCGCTCTACAATCCGAATATTTCGGCCATTCTTTCAAAAATTTAGACGCTTCCAAATTTAAAACATCCTTTTGACGCAGAAGACCTCCATTTGTCTACAACTGAATTCCAATCTGAAATTTCTCTTCTTAACTCGGTTTTTGACGCATTCGCAATCGTGGAGTCGAATTCAGGTTCCACCAATTCTTCAACATCACTGATTTTTTTCTCAGAAATATTGTCTAGTCTCAAGCGCTTGGGTCTGGTGCCAGTTATTTCGCATATAACTTTTCTGTAGGGATCTTTCTTCCCGTCCGAGGAGTAAAATACAATAGAAATCCTTTGGGTAAAAGTGGTATATTAAAACAGTGAAAAACAATAAAATTTTGTTTTTTCTTAGAAAAAGTTGTATTTACTTTTGCTTAAGATTCACTTGGAAAAACTGCCACTATTTACTCAATTATCGAAGAAAAGTCTGATGTTTTAATCTTTACATTCTTACAATTAACCTCCTCCACGATTATTGATATCAGCTGAAACAGTCCACTCTTTTTTTCTACAATGTTTGTCAATTGATTTCAATAATTTTTTATTTGGTATTGTTATTATTATAAAAATCGAAAACAAACAAATATGTCGTTTCTAATGGAAAGATTAAAATTTTTGGAAAACTGGAAGACTGACTTTTTTTATTCTGTAATCTCAGAAATGTGACCACCTGCGACAAGAAAGGGGATCATGAATGTTCGCATGAACAAGTTATATGTTGCTGTAAGTAAAGTTATATTTCTAATGCCAATGATCAACAAAAGAAACATATACACAAATCACTATAGGAACCAATTAAATTCATAATATGTTTTCCTTATATTTTCAATAATGATTATGGTTGAATCCCAACCAATATGCGAAATAAGCAAGTAAATATACATTTCATATAATAAAAATTATAGTAATTGTTTACCAGTTGAAATTCAATGGAAATGGTACGGCTCGGGTACGAAGTCTGACCAGAGGTTTTTTTCTGGTACCACGGGTGGTCAGGAGCCCACGAAACTTGTTTCCGTACTGGCCAGCGGGTTCGGACCCCTTGTGGCTGTGGTTTAATACCCAATTGCGGGTAGAGTAATTACTCGATGTGGAGTTCCGTTATAAAACCGGGTGCTGTGATCCAGAGAGCAGCAGAGGTTTAAGATGGGTCTCGCTCCCCACCAAGGAGGGAATCATATTTACCAAAATAAATATGACTCAAAGTTGGTACCTGCGGACATATATAAAATTGACGTTTAAAGTTTTTCAATTCCGCATGGTCCGATTCGCATGTGCTTATAGTGTCCACAATCTGTTCCTTGTTTACATTATCTGGGATTAGCAACTTAAATTTTAACAAGAGGTTAAAACATAGTACAAAGCAAAGTCAAATGTTATTAGTATTAGTTATCATCCTTTGTGTTCGCGTACTCTGTATGTAAGAGTAAACACATTAGCATTTTGTCCCAGAAGAATCTATGTTTGACGATTCATTTCAAAATAATTCATTTCATTTCGGAAAGTGTCACAAAATTTTATTTTGTTGTCTTTTCTTTTATTAATGTTATCGCAATTAAACA
This sequence comes from Amiota minor, assembly GCA_037043295.1. Classification (NCBI taxonomy): domain Eukaryota; kingdom Metazoa; phylum Arthropoda; class Insecta; order Diptera; family Drosophilidae; genus Amiota; species Amiota minor. The sequence goes on from JBAMAW010002138.1 coordinate 49,180, forward strand.
TTGCATGAGACATTTATATGATTATACAGAATAATGACATGCTTCAACTTAGAAGGTCGTTAGGATGTAGCCTCTTTAAACGACGTCGGCTCCCACCATGAGTTATGATTGCCGCCAGGCAGTTTGGATGACTTTGTAGCCTTTCTTGATGACGATTGCTGATTTGCAGGATTTCATCACGTACCGTGGGCATCCTTAGATCTCTGTGCAAGATGGTATTGCGCACAAACCAAGGAGCACCAGTTATGCTCCGAAGCACTTTGTTTTGACAAGCATGAACTCTCTGAATATTGCTGGTAGCAGCAGAACCCCAGATTTAAATTGGGGCCACTACTTGTTTGTAAATTATCTCTTATTGTTGAGTGACAATCTCTGCTCTGGTGTTCCATGATGCGTTCTAAAGCCAAATTGGTGGTTAGGTATAGCTTCCTGGATGTCCCGCAGTTCCAACATTCTTTTCAAAAACAATCTTTCGAACATCTTGGAGAATATGGGCAGAAGGCTAATCGGTCTATAAGACGTAACAATGTACTCTGATTTACCAGGTTTGGGGATCATTATAAGTGAAGCACACTTCCACTGAGTAGGAAAGCGACAGATACGTAAAATGGCATTGAACAACATCATTAAAAATAAAACTCCCTTATTTTGTAGTGCTTTAGCTACTTTTGCATCGATTTTGTCATGTCCTGGACATTTCTTGAATTTAAGGCGCTTAATCTGCTGTTTCACTTCACTTGGAGTAATGTGTGTAAGTGGCTGCACCTTAACATATTTAGTGGCCCCCCATAAGTTCAAACCAACTTTTTTGTTTGGATCAGCATTTAGCATTAAGCTATAAAACTTTTCGGCTCGTATCTATGTTCTTCAGAGATTCTCTCAATTTTTTTGACGCCTTTTTCCATGCTGCTTTATAACGAATATTTCTACTCCTCATGTACCGTCGACGCAGACTATGCTTATATCTCACCAACTTCACAACCTCTGGTTTTAAAAGCGCCAGAGATAGGTTGGGTTGACGAGGCAGCAGTTGCGGGGTGGCATACTCTGCGTCTTCATACATGTTTTTTTCAAGCAGGCCTACAGCATCGTCAACATCTTCTGCCAAGGTCAGTTTAATATTGAGGTTGATGTAGGAGTCGAGCCATTACTGAAATCTTTCCAAGAGGCCCTTGATTTTGGTAATTCAAACAATGAAAATTGGGGGTGGTTGCGGTGATTTCAATTCATGTTGACTTGCCCAAATATCTTGAACTGGATTATCAGTTGATGCTTTTCCAGATGTTCCTACAATGTTTTCAGATTCAGAATCTACCTCCATATTCAATTTATTGCACAACAAATCATTGCTCAACAGATCAAACATATTTGAGCTCACAACATCACTCTTTTTACCACCCATCATAGAAGATGGATTTAAATCACTGACAAAATAGTTTTTACAACTTGAGTCCTTCCATAAGGAGAAAAAGGCGCTTGCAGAACTCTTTCCAATTTTTAATTTCTTGATGGTTTGATATTTTTGGTAGAAAACCAGTCGAAAAGATTATAAGCACCTTTTCCTGTTGATGCTGGCATGATGGTTTGAAACAAATTTAAGTGCGTGAGAGAAGACCATCCAACCAATCACCCATGAACGTTGTGACCAGAAAAATCAAAGAAAAATTTTGTGATATTGAAAATTGTTATTAATATTTTTTTTTTTTTTGTTTTTTTTGTTTTTAATTCTCCACAATGGACTTATACCAAGTAAGTATGCCAATCGATACTAATTTTTTTGATTTTTTAAATTAAAATATGTTTTATTTTAGGATCTAGTTTTCCTAAAATTACACACACAAATTTGTGTTTTCTTTATTCATGCTTTGCTTCTTCTTTTCTTCTTGAATTTTGTTTTGTTTTTGTTATTTATTGCTCTCTAAGAGTATAGTCAAAGACCATTTCGCTCTCACTCAATTTTTGTTTGTTGTGAGGAGATGTGCGTAGGTCGCTTCCTTGCTGTGATCGTTCTTCGTGTGGAAACCAAATAAAAATTAAGGAAACAATCGTCTAATACGGGTTCACAAGAATATCCGTAAAAATTTTTGTGAAGATGTTTTACATCACGCGAGAGAGGTCAATAATCAACATGACATAGATATTAATGACATAATTTTCAATGATGAACTGACTCTTCTTGAAAATATTTTTTTTTCCTATGGAGAACACTGTTTTAAGATTTCGATTTGCCAGAACCAAAATTAACAGGAGTGCAACGAATTATTTTCTGGAAGATAATTGACAGTGTGAGCCATAGCACAGGAGAAATTTTTTTTTATAGACGCACCTGGAGGAACTGGCAAAACTTTCTAGACTTCAGTAAATTTAGCTAAAACCGAAGCAAAAACAAAATTGCTGTTGCGGTCGATTTTTCAGGCATCGCTGCCGTTCTTCTGTGTGGAGGGAGGACAACTTATTCTACATTTAAGCTGCCACTAAGTTTTTACCAGAACAGACTTGCGCATGTTCTATTGAAAAAAAAAACAGTGCAACTATAATGTTCTTCAGAGAGCATCGCTTATAATGTGTGACGAGTGTACAATGTCACACAAGTCATTGATACTGTCAATACAACATTCAAAGATTTATGATCCTCTTAGGAGGTAATGTGTAGAGTGATTTTTGTATTCACTGGAGATTGTTAAGCCAAGCACTATTTTGTGTTAGCCCTTTATTAAATCACAGTCCAATTTATTTTATTACAATTCAATTTATTTGATGAACAAATAAATCACAAGGGCAAACATTTCATGCCGTTGGTGTAGATCGCCGTAACACAGTTTTTGCTCATGGCTAGCTATACGTTGCCCTATTATGAATCGGCACATCACAAAATAAAATTTTCTTATATTTGGGCATAGAACTAATACTCGAAATGTTGTTTTCTGGGGCGTAGCAACGCACGCCGGGACAGCTAGTCATAAATATTTTTCTTTTTAATATGTGAATGTTTAACTCGTCGTCATGGGGTGGATTTTTGTTAAACGGACGTAGCGGATAGGTCATTTATATTTATTTATGTTTATATTTATGAACAAAAATAGAAAATTTTGCTTATTGGACTTTAGTAAGAAAATAAAACATGACATTATATTGACAAGAATATATTTTTTATTTAATTTTTTTTTAAGTAATAAAAGTATATAAAAGTTAACAAAATCTGCTTATTTTAGCTTAATAATAATTAACACTTTTTATGTTCTTAACAAATTAATCTTTGGAAAAAAATAAAAAAAAAATAAATGTATTCATCAGCATGAATGAATTCGGCGCAAAATGTTATGATATGTTCAGGGCAGGGTCTTCCGGTGATTCGTCAATGAAAAGTCCAATTTTATTGCGGATGTCTCGGGGTAGTTTTGTGACATTTTACCGATCTTTCATATGATCACTTACAAGCGCAAAGCCTAAATTTTTCAAATACCGACGTTTTTGATTTGACTAATTATTTATTCTGTATATTATGACCCCGTTGACACCAGAAATGTTCAACATAGCATAAAACAATATCAATAGCCACTTCTTTGAGTTACGGCACACGTTATAGGAAGCGCACAGTTCATCAGCAACGTATACTCCACATTTTTTCAAGTTGTATTTAATATGTGTTTATTTCTGGTTTTTTCTTTTCACCCTTTGAATCATCAGAATTTTCATCATGGTGGAGGCTCGACATCAGGAGAACAATTTTTTTTTTTTTTTTGGGGCATGAGAAACCAGACTAACATATTCTTGAAAACCAAAACGAGCCGAAAACAGTTCAACTCCACGAGTTTTAGTGAATTCGGGAGAGACCTGCCTTTTATTCTTACGTAGGATACTATCTAATGACAACTTGAATTCAGTCAGAATAGTTATCTGCAACTAAATATAATAACAGATATACAAAATACATACAAATACTCAAATAAGTAAGAAAATTACACATGAGCGAAAAAGCTTCATTAACTGCGGGTATGGGTCATATTTACCTTTATCAACTTTCGGCACGTGTTCCTCGCAGAACGATCGCCGTCCGAGTGATCTAATCAAAAATATTTAGAGAGTGACAACGTAGCCAGCTACTGAGAAATTTGGTAACGTCGCACACTTAGTTACAAAAGTACAAGCATTTTCAAAAGTGACGGGTCATTTTGACCCATCCCCCATGATGCCGGGTTAAATTAAATATTTTTCAATTTTAAATTAAATATGGTATATTAAAAACAAGATGTTTTACAAGTTAAATTAATATGGTTCATAGTTATATAGGCATCTCAGCATTTTCATAGACAAATCAAAGTGTAGAATAGTTAAAACTATTGTACAATGAAATCAGCAGAAGTGCTGCAAACTTAAATTAACTATGAACATATTTATTTTTAAATTGCATTTTTTCTCTGAGTGTAGTCCGAATATGAAACAATATAGAAGACTTGGGCAATAAAAGACGATTTTGAATATAAATATAATATATTCCTGTTTAAAATAACGCTTCTCTGTACACAACATTTGAAGTGGAATCTTCACGAATATGTGCATATAAGTTATTAGAAATGTCATGCGTAAAGCAACTAATACTCAAATGTATGCTTTGTTTATTTGTTAATTATCATTGTTTATTTATTTATTTATATGAAGTTAACTTATAATTAAAATTATGGAAAATTACATCGATTTGGTATAATAAGTATATAAGCTATTTACATGATAGTGATATGGTAATATTAATAATAATAATGAGGTAATAGTATTGTAAGAATATGTAAGAATAAATATAATATATATAAGATATATAAGTGTAAGTATAAAGTAAGTAAGTGTTAGGGTAAGTGGATCTATCGATAATGTGAAAATATTGCATAAATTATTCCAACTTATAATAATATAATTAATATATATATAATATAATTGTTTTTTTTTTTTTTTTAAATAGGAAATGATTAGTTTTATGTTGCTGAGGGAAGGGTTACTGATTAGGTTAATTTATGGCACTTTTTCAGAATGTGGTTTATTGTGAGCGGAGGATTATTGCTGCAGGACTGGCATATTGAGGAAATTATTCTGTGAAATATATGACTGTGTGTTACTTTGCTGTGGCCAAGCCTGAGTCGGGTAACTATTATCATATCCAGACGAGATAAGCCCATACTGGTATAATCTGCCGCATAATTGTGCAAAGTTACTTTGTTTACATTTATCCTTCGATACCATTGCGAGGTATTATCAATCATACTTTCTCTTCTGGCCTTTCTGTTGTCTTTCAGCATTTCTGATATTGCGATTTTACTTCTAGAGTTTTTTATGAATGCGAAGGCGAATCATCTCGGCTTAGAAAATTGATGTATGAGAGGGTAATGATGAAATTTTAAGTATGTTTGTTTGGGTGGTTATACTATATCCAACGTGATTATCAATTTTTGAAGCGTCAGTGTTAACAAATTTGTAGTCAGTGAGTATGTTGTTGATTTGAATCCTTGAATCCTTTCGATTTCAGGTGGGGTTGAGTTTTTTGGGTATTCGGATAAGGATAAATTAATGTGATGTAGATTGAGATGCCATGGAGGGTATTTACAATAAGAGTTGAGGTATTTTGGGGCGGTTATGGGGATATCCAACTCAGAGCTTGTCATGATTATTCTGTGAATGGCTGATTTTAGTTTGTAATTTCGAGCTCTTTTAGAATTGGTGAGGGATTTGACAATGGTTGGAAGAAGGGAAAGAAGAAGGTATTCCTAGTATTTTGATTTTGTCCTGTTTTGATATTTGTTGCAGGTTCGATTCGATGTTACATTGACACCTTTTCTTTCTGTATATATGCATTTGTTTGCATTTATTAATAGTTAGGTTAGCGCCTAAATATTCGTATTAGTTACGGATATGAGTAAGATTGTTATCGATGTTTGTGGCTTTGTTTTTTTTTTTACCAAGTTTGCAGATGATGTTAAAATCGTTAGCATAAACGCAGAAGTCAATTTCTTTGTGCATGCTGATAGTTGAGGGAGATTGGTCGGTATGACTGAAGAGATGTTTTGTCTGCGTTCGGTTTTAATATTGGCATTATTGTGCTGAGTTTGTATGCTTGTGCTATATAATTGGAAAGAATATTATTGTAAAGGTAGACAAGCCTATTTTTGGTTGTGGTGGAACTATTTGTTATCATTTCATAGGTTCTGCGGTCTGCCCCAGGCGTTTTACCTTTCAGTTTGGCAAGAGCAGAGTGGAATTCTAGTAGGGATATACATTTTTCTATCTGATTTGTTATAGGGTCAAGGCAGGAAAGTTAAGAAGGATTATTAAGACATGAATTTTTATTTGTGATGCAAAGTGTGTGAAAATTGTTGTCGGAGGAGCTTTGTGACCAGAATCTTGACATTTCATTACTGATCTCTTCTTTTTTCCAAAGATTTAATCGTGAGTAAAGGTAAATGTGATTTCAGGCCACAGAGCCTGCAAATATTATTCCAAACTCTATTAGTGCTGCTGGATGGATTAATTTCAGATATGAATTTTTGTAAAGAATCTTGCTTAGCAATTCGGAGTTCTCTTCTAATGAGTGCATTGGCTTTCCTGTAAGTTATAATAAGTGACGTCGAAATATTGTTTTTCAGTATGTGCCATAGGTCTTGTTTGTTTTTCCTAAGGATTAATAATTTTTATTCCACCAAGGAACTGAGAGCCTGCGTGCTGTTGGATTAGTTTGTGGTATGGATATGTTCGCACTTTGGAGAATAATCCTATTTATATTAGCAGCTTTTTTGTTTATGTTATCACTGATTGGTTTTTCTGACGAGAAATGACTGGTCATTTCATAGCATTTCGGCCAGTTGGCTTTGCTTGTAATGAATTTGAGCGTACGGTTAGAATTTATGTTAAATGCTGGGAACAAAGTTGTTGTAATGGGGGAATGGTCGCTATTATAGAGGTCTTTTTCGATCTTCCAATTTGCGCATGGCACTAAATCTGCATAGCAAATACTGTGTTAGAGTCGTCAATAAATTTAGCTAAAGAACGTTCTTTGGGGTTGTTTTTCGGAGAGCCCCATTTGTTATGTCAAGAGTTGAAATCCCCCAAAATTAATTTTCTGCTAGTTGTAACACATAGATTACGATTGAGGTCACTTAAGTCAAAACATCTGTTAGGAGAAATGTAGACAGAATAAATAACAAAGTCCAATTAAGAAGGATTATTAGCTGAACAGATGTCGAAATCGTTATTGTTAGTATTAAATTGGAATTTCACCGATTTGTGGATTAGGAGAGCACCGCTTCCAAATCTGTTAAAGTTGTTGCAGTTGACCATAGCAAATTTAATAGGGATGCTGGTGATGGTTTGTAAGTGAGATTCTTGTAGAGAAATAATTTTGAGATTGTGTTTTCATTACATGGTATCAAGCAATGTCGAAATTTCAATTAGTTTGAATACCGATTACTTCTAAACCACGCAACATATTTTGATACGGTTTTCACTGTTAATGAAAGAATTTTCTTGGAAAGGTTTGCATGTACATATTGTAAGCAATTGATTCAATAATTATTCTTAATTTTCAGTCACTATACATATTCCTATATGTCTATCATTAAAATTAATGTAGTTATCATAGTAATATAATTCATGAAAAAGCATTTACTGTCACTACAATATTCCAGCTTCTCATTGTGATTTTAGCTTTTTTTTATTTAAGGCTGATTATTATTATCATTAAAGCCGTACTATATGGTAAAGGAAACATTTGTTTAGTGTCTTTTTTTATCAAAACTTCAATTATGCCAAGTTGTTTAAATATAGTCGTAGCACGCCAAACGCACACAGCTGTCGTTTACTTCGGAATAATGAAACTAACGAAGAAAGGGAAACAAGACTGTCCTATGCAATATCAATGAGTTCTTTGCGTAGAAATAGAGACTCCTCTGTCGAACGTTAAATTTGTCTTTGTTATGCTAGAGATAGACGCAGATCTCAGAGAGCCCAAGAATTGTACGAACGCAGGTCGATGAGGACTTCTAATTTGTGGTTAAATAAATTATATTCTACCATGAATTACGATCCTTCTATTGAATACAAGAATGATCCTTTCGGTTCAATAGGTACAATGTCGGGTGTGTGCGAATATTGCTCTGCTTTGAAATAGAAGGATGAGTCCAAAGGTCATTGTTGCTTACAAGGAAAAATAAAATTACATGAAATTCTTCCTCCACCTGAA
>JBAMAW010002142.1:0-16382 GCA_037043295.1 Amiota minor
ATGAAATTCACAAAGACCTGAAAGTACCATCTGTAAAAGAAGAATGTTCCAAGCGTAAAGCTATTTACATGAATAAACTAGTTCGACATGTTAATCCTCTAGGCAGAGTCCTTGTCCATATAAGGAACTCATCTCGTCTGTTTCGCAACGATCGTGCTGCCCTTTTGCTTACTTAGAGGCTCGTAGTGCAAAAAGAACCCCTTCCTGTTTATTGTAGGAAGGACACACGTGTATTGGATTTTAAGAGTTGAAACCTTATTGTTGGTTCTATTCATACATATACACATATGGGAGTTACAATAAATACCATACATCTAAAAAAACAAAAAAAAATATAGAACATCTGAATATCGAAGAATAGCATGTTATCTTAAGATTACTTGAAAGCTTCAAAGATTTATTTTTTAAAGATGCTAATGTATTATCGGCATGAGATAGAACACCAAATAGTAACAAGTACGGGTACCTATATTTTCGAAAATGTATAGATATCCGCAAGTCCATGAAAGAGAAATAGAACAACAAATTAATGAAACGCTATAGCATATTATAATAAAAGAGATTATTTACCATATAATTGACCTCTCTGGATTGGTGAGGAAAAAATGGACAACTCAGGGGGGAAAACGATTTAGAGTAATTATTAACTATAGACGACTTTATGATGTCACAATCAATGACGAATTTCCAATCCCGAACTTGAATAATTTGTTAGACATGTTAGGAAGGGCACATTATTTTACAACCCTAAATCTAGCAAAAGGCTTTTACCAGAAAACGGTACGAGAGGTCATGACGAATTTCTTAGGATGCTTTTTGGGTTAAAAAATGCCCCATCAACATTCTAAAGGCTAATGAATAGTGTCCTCAAAGATATTGTAAATAAAACTTGTGTTGTTTATATGGACGATATACTCATATTTAGTACATCATTAGACGAACTCGAAAGCACCATCAGGGCCATACTTAAAGATTTCAAAAGGGACAAGTCGACCGCAACCCCAAATACAAGCGGAATCCCAAAGAAGGCAAGAATTCGGAATAAGGATGGTCACAATTTGCCCCAAGTCCAGGAGTGGACCAAAGTTCCTAGCCGGAAAAAACGGGACAAGGGCATCAAATCGAAGCCGGATATTACTGCTAGTGCTCAATCGGCTGCCAGATTGAAATGCGTCAGTGTTCCAGACGGCGGTGGAGGTAACGCTAGGCAATGTGGCCAAAATCTTAATAAAAACGCACACGGCGTGCGTGGGATCTAGATGAGATCACAGCCGCTAAACACGTGTGTGATGCCCCACACACATAGTGCAAAATACGTCGTCCAGATGAAGAAGCGGGGGTGAAACTACAATGCAATGTTGTTGATTGACTTTAACCTGGCTAAATCAAGCACTCTCCTTCTGGGTACCGCTTCTGGACGATGAGCAATCTAACATCCGTCAGTTTGTTAGCTAGTGCGAGAAGGCGAAATTCCAGGCAAGATGGTTCCCCGAGTATGCGGCTTTTTGGTCAGCGTCTGTCTCCATGTTAGGGGCGGCTGTATTAGACCTGGCTGAAGGTAAACAGCTATGGGTAGGATCCTAGACAGAAAAACAAGTATGGAAAGTAATGGAAGTAATATGCTTACGGTGCAAGGTGTCGGAAGCTATGGTAGGCGAGAAAGCGGGCCTCCAGTCGTCGAGATTCTATGACCGCAGTGATACAGGAGTGGCCAACTTAGCTACTGTACCATCAAATGCTACAAGTTCAGACCTTTTAGCGGTCCCGGACCCATTTAAGAAGAGCACGAAGACACCAAGTTCCCCAATGGAGGCGAAGCAGGCCTCGGGATGTACGGCGGTACCGCCAACTGATGAAGAAGAGAATATCGAGGTAGATATGCTGGAAGCGGACGGGCTTTCCAGTTCACTCCTACTTTGCTCTCAATCCCAAAGACGATTTGTAACCGAGGGTTGAGCTGACTGCTTAAAAAAATTCGGTAGTAAGATTGGAGAGTTGGTCACAAGGTTGGAGGGTAAAAGACGAACGATCCATCAGCCTATGAGAGATGCAATTGATAGCATTAGTCGACTGTATCTTTTGGCAGTGCAGGAGATATCCGGTGATGGTGAAACTACTCCAGGGGAGACAGTTAAGGAGAATTTTGCGTAGACAACGCCAAGATTATGTGGAGCGAGTGCTCGTACGTCGCTTGTGACGTCGGGCCATTCTGGCAAAACGTGGCTCCCAACGGGTCCTCGTGTGAAAGTCAAGCCAACGAAGGTATTCATGCAGCCTGGTCAAACGGGTGGTGAGAGAGTCGGCGTGGGGAAAAAGCAATCCACTTCAAAACGAAGGCAAAGCGCATCCAAGGTGCCACAGTTTGACCAATGGCAGACGGATGGGAAGGCAAAGAGGAAAAACGCGCAGATTATAGGGTTCAGGAAGCACATTAAATCAGATGCTTTGGTTATCCACCGGCATGAGGTGCTGATATCCTGAAAATGATGAAATCTGATCCGGATTGTGGTGGTCTTACGGAGTTCGTACATAGAATTCGCAGAACGCAAAACGGTGATCTTTTACTGGAGCTAAAGACGAAGGGCGTGGAAACAGAAGAGCTGAGGGCTTTTGTTAATGGCGTTCTAGGGAAAGATGCGTCGGTCAGATCGGTAAGCCAAAAAATGACGATAGAAGTCAGTTACATCGATGAAGTCACCACTAAGGACGAGATACGTGGCAGTATATTGGAGCGGTTCAAGGAAGCTGATTTCCAGAGTTTGGAATTCATCAGTCTAAGACGGTCGTATGCTGGCACCCAAACGGCCGTTAAGGTAAGGTTTGGATGGGTTACCTGCCGCATTAGAGTAAATGTTGCATGGAAGAAATGCTTTACATGCTTGGAATACGGCCATATATCTCGGTCATGTAAGAATGAGGATAGGTCCAGGTGCTGTATAAGGTGTGGCGTGGAAGGTCACATTGCGAAAAACTGCTGTAATTCCCCAAGATGCATGCAGTGTGTGAAGAAATATCCGGCGATGGCAGACCATGTGGCGTGATGCAAAACCTGCCCGGTATTTAGAGAGATATTGAAAAACAGGAAGATATGTAGGTAATTCAAATCAAGCTGAATCATTGTCAAGCAGCGCAGGTTCTTCTGCAAAATCCATAGTGGAGGAAAAGGTAGACGTAGTTCTGGTAAGTGAGCATTACAAGAAGCGCCATGAGTCAGTTTGGCTGGAAGATGTTGAAGGTGTTGCTGCAATATGGGAGTGTGGTTCATACGCATTTGAGAATGTTGGTACTCGTACTGCTAACTTTGTTCGCGCGAGAATCGGCGGCATAAATTTCTTCAGCTTTTATGCACGCCCAAGTATGACAACTTTAGAGTTCGAGCACTTTCCCCACGAAACTCCGAACTTAAGGATTCAGCGTGGGCTCTGCAGAGCAGTTGGCGGATAGACTGGCAGACATGCTGTCCGTAGCCTGTGATGACACGATGCCTAGGAGAATCCAGGTTAGGAGCAGACCAGTATGCCACTGGTGGAATAGTGAACTGGGGAATTTCCATCAGCCTGTCCCTGTGCACGTCGACTCATGCAACAGGCGCGAAACAGAGGGAACTTCCAACAACGGCTTGATGAGTTCAGAACTGCCAGGCTTGTTTTCCAAAAGGCAGTCAAGTGAAGCAAGCGATCATGCCTTAAACAGTTTTTCGAGGAGTTTGTCGGAGAGATTCTTGCATTACGATAGCGACGATGGCAAGAATATGTACAGAGTTACTGCGGGGGTTCCTCAGGGTTCGGTGCTGGGGCCGCTCCTTTGGAACCTTATGTATGACCAGGTTCTGCGGTTGCAGCTTCCCGAAAATTGCACTTCGGTAGATTTTGCAGATAATCTGTGTCAGGTAGTAACGGTTAAGGATGTAAGGGAGGTAGAGCAATCTGCAAATGCCGCCATTCTCGCTGTTATAGCATGGCTTAGTTCTTCGATACTGACCTTGGCAGAGCAGAAGACGGAGGTGGTTCTGATCACCAATAGGAGTCGTATAGAGTTCTGCTCCGTACAAGAGGGTAAAGCCGCAAGGGTACAGCATACCTTATCATGGATGTTTCCAAATATCGGTGGCCCTAAGGCAGACAAGCGTCGGATGTTATCAAGGATGGTGACAGCTGTACACTGCTCCCGTTTGGACAGAATCGCTGTGAGCCGCTACCTACTTCAAAATCCTTTTCACTACGTATAGGTTAGCAGCGCTGAGAACGGTATTGGGTTTTCGAACTATTTCAGACGATGCAGCATTGGTGCTTGCGGAGATGATTCCCATTGACATATTGGTCGATGAAATGCGAAGACTCTATGTGACGTGCCATGGGCGTCCAGACAGTGTTTCAAGAAGTCGGGAGCGACAAGCCTCAATAATGGCTTGGCAGCTGAGAATGGTAGATGGACCTTCAAGCTCATCCCGGACATTGAAAATCAGTTGAGCAGGAAGAGCAGGAGGAGCGGTGAAACCAACTATTTCTTGACTGGACATGGCAGCTACAGGTGCTACCTGTACAGGTTTGGGCACGACAGCACACCAAGGTGCCCATTGTGTAATGAACCGGAAGACGCTGAGCATGTAGCTTTCCAATGTGCTCGGTCTCCTGTTCCAGTTGGCAATCCACATGAGTCAAGAAGTGTGTTGTAGTTCATGTTGGCATCTTTGGCGAACTGGGACGGGATCTGTGAACGTGTGACATGTATCCAGCTGGCGCTACGTCGTTTAGAGAATGCTAGACGAAATATGCAGGCGTTGTGGTGAGTACCAGTAGCCACGACGCACGTACGACAGCAGCACCTTTTCAAATAGAACTGATTGCTTTTCGAGCAGCAATGCTCCAACCTTCCTCCCGACGTAGAGGACAAGAGGATATGGTGCTGTAATTTTTAGCGGGTTGAAGTCCCGCACTCGGTGGTAGACCGGTTGGCTTTCGAGGCTTTTCTACCGCTATACACAAAACAAAAAAAAAAAACGTCGTCCAGATGAGTCATCGGCATGGCATGGCAGAGAGCATTGCACGCCACAATACCCACGGATCGCAAAAGGCTGCTTACTGGTGGAATGACGAGATCGCTGATCTTAGGAGGCTTTGTCACTAAGCTCGCAGAAAGGCGCAGCGTAGGCCGAGGGCATCTTTCCCAACATGTGGAAAAGACAGAGGCTTATTTTGTTGCTAAAACCTAACAAGCAACCAGAAATTCCTTCCGCGTACAGGCCGCTTTGCATGCTTGACAACATGGGCAAAATACTAGAAAATATCATTGTCAAGAATGTTGCTGTACAATACTGACGACGGCGTGGAGCAACACAGAGTCACATGTGGTGTTCCTCAGGGCTCCGTCTTGGGCCCTACACTGTGGAACGTGATGTTCGCAGGATTCTAAAAATGAGCTTACATTCTGGCGTAACCCTGATTGGACCCGCTGATGACATTGCTCTTGTGGTCGTGGGAAAGACTATAGAGCGAATACAAGTCCTGTTCAGTTTACCTACAGCCAAAGTTCAGTCCTGGCTTAATGAATCTCATTTGGAGTTGGCAGCCGAAAAGACGAAAGCGGTCCTCCTGTCAACACGGAAAGTACGAGCGTCTTTCGTGTTTCGTATATGCGATGTTTATAGAACATCCCAGCTTTCTATTAAGTACCTGGGAGTGTTAACTGATGCTAGACTGACCTCAAGGACCACCTTGTAAACGTAAGCAATAAGGTAGTTAAAGTTATTGGAGCTTTATCCCGCATAATGACAAACATAGGTGGGCCCCGAGCAAACAAGCGGAAGCTTTTAGCCAGGGTAATCGCTTCTATAATGCTATATGCAGCACCATTATGGGCTGACTCAAAACTAAACAGCGCATATGTGGTGGGTATCAGCTCGGCGTACCGGCTTACCGCGCTACGTGTTGCAAGTGGCTTTCGCAAAGTGTCGGATGTGGGGATAGATGTAATAGCGTCCATGATACGTATTGGCTTAATGGCACGTGAGTTGCAACGTACATTTAACGCAGGTACTGGAGCATCTAAAGATGAATACCGTCGGTGCAGCATCCAGAAATGACAGAGAAGGTGGGATACATCTGAAAAAGGGCGATGGACTTTCTCATTGATTCCAAGACGGGATGTATGGATAACACGGACCCACGGTGAGGTGGATTTCTATATGACGCAAATGCTCAGTAGACACGGGTGCTTTAAATAGTACCTGCACCGTTTTAAACATAACGAGGACCCCTTGTGTCCTACCTGTGTTGGCATCGCCGAAGATGCCCAGCACGTCCTTTACTATTGCCCTAGATTTACCGTGGAGAGAGCACATATCTAACAGTGTTTTGGCGAACCAACCACCAATCTCCGGAGAAGTAGCAAACAGTGAAAATTGCTACGTTTGTCATAATGGGTATTCTCTGCAAACTGGAACGCGGCAGCTTGAGCAAAGTATTTTTAATTTGTTGATGTGTAGGTTAGACCTGCTGACAAACTGTACACTGTACCCACGTATGTGGGTACGTGAGACAGATTGACTTTTGAGCACTCCCGCACTCGGTTGTAGACCGGCAAGTCTTTCGATGCTACTCTTCCGATATAAAAAAAATTAAAAAGAAAAACAAAAAAACAGCAACACAGCGGCAATAACACACACAAAATCATAGTCTTTGGTTGTTGTTTTAATATTGTGCACAAAACCAAACAACAATATTAACAACAACAACGATACAAGCAACGTCATAGGCTTTGGTTTTACCTACGACGATCAGTGACCGACATTCGGCCACTTGTTCGGACGTTCTTTCGTAAAGTAATCTCACATCGCCAAATTTTGATTTTCGTAAATTTTTAATTTTTTTTATATTGATGGTATTTATTGAATCTCTTATATAAATGAATAGGACTAACAATAAAGTTTTAACAATTAAGAACTAATACACGTGTATCTTTCCTACAATTAAGAGAGGTTCACTTAGCACTACGAGCCTCCAAATAAGCAAAAGGGCAGCACGATCATTATGAATCCGACAAGATGAGTTCCTTGTAAGGACAAGGACTCTGGCATGTCGAAATAGTTTGTCAATGTAAATAGCCTTACGCTTGCAACATTCTTCTAGTACTGGTGGTACTTCCAGGTCTTTGTGAATGTCTTCATTCCTGATATACCATGGAGCTCCCTTGATTGTTCTAAGTATTTTGGATTGTTCTCTTTTTATAACTTCAATGTTAGTCGCGTTCGCGGTACCTCACAATTCAGAACCATAAGTCAAAATTGGTTTAATAATAGAATTATACAATACCAATATGCGCTTTTAGCTTCTATATGCTTCCACCAGGTTAGCCGTCTGTCCAGATGAACGGCAAGATAAGTGATCACTTGAGTTTGAGGAATTGTAGCACTATTTAACGTTACTGGAGAACAAGTCCGTCGGTTCAATGTAAATGTAATGCGCTTTCATTTCCCCTCATTGAATTTAATTCTCCAATTAGATAACCAGGAGTGGTCACAGACTAACATCACATCTACATTGTTGTCCTCTAGATACTTCATCAACTCTAGTTTGTGCTGTGAAACGCCATTTGAGTTCCAGTAAGATATTTTTATAAGAGCCATAATGGGGAATCAAACTTATCCAAAATTTTCATTTGGATTTTCATCATCTCGTGAAAAGAGTTTTGCATCATTAAGATTGATTGATTCATGGTTTGTAATAAATTCACTAGAACTTTCTGGTTGCAACACTGGCTCATTACAAGCATTTTGAGTTGGGATAGTTTCTGAAATTGGTTCATTATGTGGAGACATTAAATCTAATTTGTTGCAGTATTAAACACAGTTGCTTCTGGGTTTGAATAAAAAGGTGGTTGAGGGGAAGGGCACTGAGCACTCCATAGAAGTAATAGACAAGTGCTACCTGCACTAGAAGGCAGAATAGGAGAGCAAGTACAAAACTCTTGAACGACGCGATTATGCCCATACATACACTCACACACACGCCTTAACTTATATCTACTTTTTATTATTGACTTTTTCATTCTTCCTTACCCATTGACACATGCACACGATGTTTGCTCATACACATACTCACACCATAAATTATGTTTTTATTATTATATTAACAACCACTAAAAATCAAGTGCGTTATACATGAAACACTCTTTGAAAAACTTAGTTAACTTTGGAACAGTATATTTACGAGGGTCAATCAACCAGTACTTAGCCTCACCTCCCGATGGTACTGCTATTACAAAAGAGTGTTACCATCGTACAATACATCTTACAATTTCATTCTTGAATTCTGTTATTCTTTATGCGCAAAATATTTTTATAGTACTTTGAATAGGAGGGGAATACGCAGGGGGGTTAGGATTGACATATTATTAGTGTTTGGTGTTATTTGACTATTTACTATTGGACATAACTTATATTTTTTTTAAACTACACTCTTTTGTTTTGTTTTACTATTTTGTACCGGGCTGAAATTCTTAGCGGAGGGGAGTAATATCGCAAATCAAATGTAACGAGCAGGACGTTCACCTCGCAAAACGAATAGATCCAATCGGCCTCATTGAGAAGTGCATACTTCACGTTTGTCGCTACTGGATCAAACAAAGGTACCTTATTCCAAACAACCGCAAAGCCAGCGGAAGATAGATAGCGCAAGATCCAGTGCAGCTTCTAGTGCAGGTAGCGCTTGCCCACTACTTCTATGGAGTGCTCAGTGCCTTTCCCCTCAAACCGAACCAATTTGTTATTCAAATCTAGATAGCCAACTGTGTTTAATAATCTGCAACTATAATCAGATCTTAATGTTGCAACCAGAACCAATTTTAGATAAGCTATCCCAGCTAAAAGCTTCTTGGATAAAAATCCTGATCATCTCTTAAAACATCTTGAAACTGCGTTTCCATACAAAATACTAACGACTGAAGTATCTAGAGGACAACAATGTAGATGTGACGTACGTCTCTGGTTATCTAATTGAGGGGAAATGGCATTACATTTACATTGAGCCGACGGACTGTTCTCCAGTAACGTTAGATAGTGCTACAATTCCTCAAAGCTGATCCATCTTGCCGTTCATCTCAGACGGCTAACCTGGTGGAAGCATATAGAAGCTAAAAGCGCATATTGGTATTGTATAATTCTATTATTAAACCAATTTTGACTTATGGTTCTGAATTGTGAGGTACCGCGAACGCGACTAACGAAGTTATAAAAGAGAACAATCCAAAATACTTAGAATCAAGGGAGCTCCATGGTATATCAGGAATGAAGACATTCACAAAGACCTGGAAGTACCACCAGTACTAGAAGAATGTTGCAAGCGTAAGGCTATTTACATTGACAAACTATTTCGACATGCCAGAGTCCTTGTCCTTACAAGGAACTCATCTTGTCGGATTCATAATGATCGTGCTGCCCTTTTGCTTATTTGGAGGCTCGTAGTGCTAAGTGAACCTCTCTTAATGGAAAGATACACGTGTATTAGTTCTTAATTGTTTATTGTTAGTCCTATTCATTTATATAAGAGATTCAATAGATACCATCAATATAAAAAAAATTAAAAATTTACGAAAATCAAAATTTGGCGATGTGAGATTACTTTACGAAAGAACGTCCGACACAATGTCGGTCACTGATCGTCTAGGCAAAGCCTATGACGTTGCTTGTATCGTTGTTGTTGTTATTGTTGTTTGGTTTTGTGCACAATATTAAAACAACAACCAAAGACTATGATTTTGTGTGTGTTATTGCCGCTGTGTTGCTGTTTTTTTGTTTTTCTTTTTAATATCGGAAGAGTAGCATCGAAGACTGCGGTTACAACCGAGTGCGGGAGTGCTCAAAAGTCAATCTGTCTCACGTACCCACATACGTGGGTACAGTGTACAGTTCAGCAGGTCTAACCTACACATCAACAAATTACTCAAGCTGCCGCGTTCCAATGAGGAATACCCATTATGACAAACGTAGCAATTTTCACTGTTTGCTACTTCTCCGGAGATTGGTGGTTGGTTCGAAAACCGTAATATGTGCTCTCTCCACGGTAAATCTAGGGCAATAGTAAAGGACGTGCTGGGCATCTTCGGCGATGCCAACACAGGTAGGACACAAGGGGTCCTCGTTATGTTTAAAACGGTGCAGGTACTATTTAAAGCACCCGTGTCTACTGAGCATTTGCGTCATATAGAAATCCACCTCACCGTGGGTCCGTGTTATCCATACATCCCGTCTTGGAATCAATGAGAAAGTCCATCGCCCTTTTTCAGATGTATCCCACCTTCTCTGTCATTTCTGGATGCTGCACCGACGGTATTCATCTTTAGATGCTCCAGTACCTGCGTTAAATGTACGTTGCAACTCACGTGCCATTAAGCCAATACGTATCATGGACGCTATTACATCTATCCCCACATCCGACACTTTGCGAAAGCCACTTGCAACACGTAGCGCGGTAAGCCGGTACGCCGAGCTGATACCCACCACATATGCGCTGTTTAGTTTTGAGTCAGCCCATAATGGTGCTGCATATAGCATTATAGAAGCGATTACCCTGGCTAAAAGCTTCCGCTTGTTTGCTCGGGGCCCACCTATGTTTGTCATTATGCGGGATAAAGCTCCAATAACTTTAACTACCTTATTGCTTACGTTTACAAGGTGGTCCTTGAAGGTCAGTCTAGCATCAGTTAACACTCCCAGGTACTTAATAGAAAGCTGGGATGTTCTATAAACATCGCATATACGAAACACGAAAGACGCTCGTACTTTCCGTGTTGACAGGAGGACCGCTTTCGTCTTTTCGGCTGCCAACTCCAAATGAGATTCATTAAGCCAGGACTGAACTTTGGCTGTAGGTAAACTGAACAGGACTTGTATTCGCTCTATAGTCTTTCCCACGACCACAAGAGCAATGTCATCAGCGGGTCCAATCAGGGTTACGCCAGAATGTAAGCTCATTTTTAGAATCCTGCGAACATCACGTTCCACAGTGTAGGGCCCAAGACGGAGCCCTGAGGAACACCACATGTGACTCTGTGTTGCTCCACGCCGTCGTCAGTATTGTACAGCAACATTCTTGACAATGATATTTTCTAGTATTTTGCCCATGTTGTCAAGCATGCAAAGCGGCCTGTACGCGGAAGGAATTTCTGGTTGCTTGTTAGGTTTTAGCAACAAAATAAGCCTCTGTCTTTTCCACATGTTGGGAAAGATGCCCTCGGCCTACGCTGCGCCTTTCTGCGAGCTTAGTGACAAAGCCTCCTAAGATCAGCGATCTCGTCATTCCACCAGTAAGCAGCCTTTTGCGATCCGTGGGTATTGTGGCGTGCAATGCTCTCTGCCATGCCATGCCGATGACTCATCTGGACGACGTTTTTTTTTTTTGTTTTGTGTATAGCGGTAGAAAAGCCTCGAAAGCCAACCGGTCTACCACCGAGTGCGGGACTTCAACCCGCTAAAAATTACAGCACCATATCCTCTTGTCCTCTACGTCGGGAGGAAGGTTGGAGCATTGCTGCTCGAAAAGCAATCAGTTCTATTTGAAAAGGTGCTGCTGTCGTACGTGCGTCGTGGCTACTGGTACTCACCACAACGCCTGCATATTTCGTCTAGCATTCTCTAAACGACGTAGCGCCAGCTGGATACATGTCACACGTTCACAGATCCCGTCCCAGTTCGCCAAAGATGCCAACATGAACTACAACACACTTCTTGACTCATGTGGATTGCCAACTGGAACAGGAGACCGAGCACATTGGAAAGCTACATGCTCAGCGTCTTCCGGTTCATTACACAATGGGCACCTTGGTGTGCTGTCGTGCCCAAACCTGTACAGGTAGCACCTGTAGCTGCCATGTCCAGTCAAGAAATAGTTGGTTTCACCGCTCCTCCTGCTCTTCCTGCTCAACTGATTTTCAATGTCCGGGATGAGCTTGAAGGTCCATCTACCATTCTCAGCTGCCAAGCCATTATTGAGGCTTGTCGCTCCCGACTTCTTGAAACACTGTCTGGACGCCCATGGCACGTCACATAGAGTCTTCGCATTTCATCGACCAATATGTCAATGGGAATCATCTCCGCAAGCACCAATGCTGCATCGTCTGAAATAGTTCGAAAACCCAATACCGTTCTCAGCGCTGCTAACCTATACGTAGTGAAAAGGATTTTGAAGTAGGTAGCGGCTCACAGCGATTCTGTCCAAACGGGAGCAGTGTACAGCTGTCACCATCCTTGATAACATCCGACGCTTGTCTGCCTTAGGGCCACCGATATTTGGAAACATCCATGATAAGGTATGCTGTACCCTTGCGGCTTTACCCTCTTGTACGGAGCAGAACTCTATACGACTCCTATTGGTGATCAGAACCACCTCCGTCTTCTGCTCTGCCAAGGTCAGTATCGAAGAACTAAGCCATGCTATAACAGCGAGAATGGCGGCATTTGCAGATTGCTCTACCTCCCTTACATCCTTAACCGTTACTACCTGACACAGATTATCTGCAAAATCTACCGAAGTGCAATTTTCGGGAAGCTGCAACCGCAGAACCTGGTCATACATAAGGTTCCAAAGGAGCGGCCCCAGCACCGAACCCTGAGGAACCCCCGCAGTAACTCTGTACATATTCTTGCCATCGTCGCTATCGTAATGCAAGAATCTCTCCGACAAACTCCTCGAAAAACTGTTTAAGGCATGATCGCTTGCTTCACTTGACTGCCTTTTGGAAAACAAGCCTGGCAGTTCTGAACTCATCAAGCCGTTGTTGGAAGTTCCCTCTGTTTCGCGCCTGTTGCATGAGTCGACGTGCACAGGGACAGGCTGATGGAAATTCCCCAGTTCACTATTCCACCAGTGGCATACTGGTCTGCTCCTAACCTGGATTCTCCTAGGCATCGTGTCATCACAGGCTACGGACAGCATGTCTGCCAGTCTATCCGCCAACTGCTCTGCAGAGCCCACGCTGAATCCTTAAGTTCGGAGTTTCGTGGGGAAAGTGCTCGAACTCTAAAGTTGTCATACTTGGGCGTGCATAAAAGCTGAAGAAATTTATGCCGCCGATTCTCGCGCGAACAAAGTTAGCAGTACGAGTACCAACATTCTCAAATGCGTATGAACCACACTCCCATATTGCAGCAACACCTTCAACATCTTCCAGCCAAACTGACTCATGGCGCTTCTTGTAATGCTCACTTACCAGAACTACGTCTACCTTTTCCTCCACTATGGATTTTGCAGAAGAACCTGCGCTGCTTGACAATGATTCAGCTTGATTTGAATTACCTACATATCTTCCTGTTTTTCAATATCTCTCTAAATACCGGGCAGGTTTTGCATCACGCCACATGGTCTGCCATCGCCGGATATTTCTTCACACACTGCATGCATCTTGGGGAATTACAGCAGTTTTTCGCAATGTGACCTTCCACGCCACACCTTATACAGCACCTGGACCTATCCTCATTCTTACATGACCGAGATATATGGCCGTATTCCAAGCATGTAAAGCATTTCTTCCATGCAACATTTACTCTAATGCGGCAGGTAACCCATCCAAACCTTACCTTAACGGCCGTTTGGGTGCCAGCATACGACCGTCTTAGACTGATGAATTCCAAACTCTGGAAATCAGCTTCCTTGAACCGCTCCAATATACTGCCACGTATCTCGTCCTTAGTGGTGACTTCATCGATGTAACTGACTTCTATCGTCATTTTTTGGCTTACCGATCTGACCGACGCATCTTTCCCTAGAACGCCATTAACAAAAGCCCTCAGCTCTTCTGTTTCCACGCCCTTCGTCTTTAGCTCCAGTAAAAGATCACCGTTTTGCGTTCTGCGAATTCTATGTACGAACTCCGTAAGACCACCACAATCCGGATCAGATTTCATCATTTTCAGGATATCAGCACCTCATGCCGGTGGATAACCAAAGCATCTGATTTAATGTGCTTCCTGAACCCTATAATCTGCGCGTTTTTCCTCTTTGCCTTCCCATCCGTCTGCCATTGGTCAAACTGTGGCACCTTGGATGCGCTTTGCCTTCGTTTTGAAGTGGATTGCTTTTTCCCCACGCCGACTCTCTCACCACCCGTTTGACCAGGCTGCATGAATACCTTCGTTGGCTTGACTTTCACACGAGGACCCGTTGGGAGCCACGTTTTGCCAGAATGGCCCGACGTCACAAGCGACGTACGAGCACTCGCTCCACATAATCTTGGCGTTGTCTACGCAAAATTCTCCTTAACTGTCTCCCCTGGAGTAGTTTCACCATCACCGGATATCTCCTGCACTGCCAAAAGATACAGTCGACTAATGCTATCAATTGCATCTCTCATAGGCTGATGGATCGTTCGTCTTTTACCCTCCAACCTTGTGACCAACTCTCCAATCTTACTACCGAATTTTTTTAAGCAGTCAGCTCAACCCTCGGTTACAAATCGTCTTTGGGATTGAGAGCAAAGTAGGAGTGAACTGGAAAGCCCGTCCGCTTCCAGCATATCTACCTCGATATTCTCTTCTTCATCAGTTGGCGGTACCGCCGTACATCCCGAGGCCTGCTTCGCCTCCATTGGGGAACTTGGTGTCTTCGTGCTCTTCTTAAATGGGTCCGGGACCGCTAAAAGGTCTGAACTTGTAGCATTTGATGGTACAGTAGCTAAGTTGGCCACTCCTGTATCACTGCGGTCATAGAATCTCGACGACTGGAGGCCCGCTTTCTCGCCTACCATAGCTTCCGACACCTTGCACCGTAAGCATATTACTTCCATTACTTTCCATACTTGTTTTTCTGTCTAGGATCCTACCCATAGCTGTTTACCTTCAGCCAGGTCTAATACAGCCGCCCCTAACATGGAGACAGACGCTGACCAAAAAGCCGCATACTCGGGGAACCATCTTGCCTGGAATTTCGCCTTCTCGCACTAGCTAACAAACTGACGGATGTTAGATTGCTCATCGTCCAGAAGCGGTACCCAGAAGGAGAGTGCTTGATTTAGCCAGGTTAAAGTCAATCAACAACATTGCATTGTAGTTTCACCCCCGCTTCTTCATCTGGACGACGTATTTTGCACTATGTGTGTGGGGCATCACACACGTGTTTAGCGGCTGTGATCTCATCTAGATCCCACGCACGCCGTGTGCGTTTTTATTAAGATTTTGGCCACATTGCCTAGCGTTACCTCCACCGCCGTCTGGAACACTGACGCATTTCAATCTGGCAGCCGATTGAGCACTAGCAGTAATATCCGGCTTCGATTTGATGCCCTTGTCCCGTTTTTTCCGGCTAGGAACTTTGGTCCACTCCTGGACTTGGGGCAAATTGTGACCATCCTTATTCCGAATTCTTGCCTTCTTTGGGATTCCGCTTGTATTTGGGGTTGCGGTCGACTTGTCCCTTTTGAAATCTTTAAGTATGGCCCTGATGGTGCTTTCGAGTTCGTCTAATGATGTACTAAATATGAGTATATCGTCCATATAAACAACACAAGTTTTATTTACAATATCTTTGAGGACACTATTCATTAGCCTTTAGAATGTTGATGGGGCATTTTTTAACCCAAAAAGCATCCTAAGAAATTCGTCATGACCTCTCGTACCGTTTTCTGGTAAAAGCCTTTTGCTAGATTTAGGGTTGTAAAATAATGTGCCCTTCCTAACATGTCTAACAAATTATTCAAGTTCGGGATTGGAAATTCGTCATTGATTGTGACATCATAAAGTCGTCTATAGTTAATAATTACTCTAAATCGTTTTCCCCCCTGAGTTGTCCATTTTTTCCTCACCAATCCAGAGAGGTCAATTATATGGTAAATAATCTCTTTTATTATAATATGCTATAGCGTTTCATTAATTTGTTGTTCTATTTCTCTTTCATGGACTTGCGGATATCTATACATTTTCGAAAATATAGGTACCCGTACTTGTTACTATTTGGTGTTCTATCTCATGCCGATAATACATTAGCATCTTTAAAAAATAAATCTTTGAAGCTTTCAAGTAATCTTAAGATAACATGCTATTCTTCGATATTCAGATGTTCTATATTTTTTTTTGTTTTTTTAGATGTATGGTATTTATTGTAACTCCCATATGTGTATATGTATGAATAGAACCAACAATAAGGTTTCAACTCTTAAAATCCAATACACGTGTGTCCTTCCTACAATAAACAGGAAGGGGTTCTTTTTGCACTACGAGCCTCTAAGTAAGCAAAAGGGCAGCACGATCGTTGCGAAACAGACGAGATGAGTTCCTTATATGGACAAGGACTCTGCCTAGAGGATTAACATGTCGAACTAGTTTATTCATGTAAATAGCTTTACGCTTGGAACATTCTTCTTTTACAGATGGTACTTTCAGGTCTTTGTGAATTTCA
>JBAMAW010002145.1:0-13226 GCA_037043295.1 Amiota minor
GGTGAAATACCTTGGTATAACTGTGGGTGAGAGAATGAATTTCATTCCTTATATTGTTTGGTGTGGTTGGTAAAGAGCGCCGGATTTTGCGGAGTGAATGGGGTCTCAGTAGGCGTGCTGTTCGTACCATATATGGAGGTCTATTTGTTGCTTGTGCAACATATGGATCTTCGGTGTGGTACAAAACGGCACCGTCTGTTGTAGGCAGAAAGAAAGTGCTATCATGCCAGAGGGTCATGATATTGGGATGTTTGCCGGTATGTCGCACTGTCTCCACTGAGCCTTTGCACATTTTGCTTGGTGTGGTTCCTCTTGATCTTGAGCTCAAACGAAGAGCCATTGATTTCAAGATGAGGAGAGGATTACCATTGCTGCAGGATGAATGGTTGTATGGTATGGATGTGGAGAGCTTAGGGCGAAATGTGTGTAAGAGAATGTTGAAAGCGTGTGTCCTGTCTGACTGGCAAATCAGATGGGACAGTTCTGTGTGTGAGCGAATGACATACAGGTTCATTCAGGATGTCACATTTGTTGGCAGTCGACCGGACTTTGGTTTTAACCTTTGGCTCGGATTCCTGTTGACTTGTCATGGTTCCCTTAATGGTTTTCTGCATTCAAGGGGCCTAAATGACAGTGCGTAATGCCCTTGTGGCTCGACGGACGAGACATGGCAACATGTTCTCTGTGAATGTTCTCTATATGACGATTTAAGGGATTTGAATGAGTTTGGTATTTTGAGTCTTAATGGGGGTTTTGATTTTAGTGAGGTGCTCTCCAATAGGGTTAGAGTTAGTTCCACCCGGGGTAACCAGTCCCTGAGCTTCATGGAGGTCTACTGGTAGTAACTTGGTTACGCTGCCTGACCAGAGGTATTTTCTGATACCACGGGCGTCTGGCTTGTAGCGCTCTCAGCCTACTACCCTTTCGCCTAAAGTCCTTGTGGCAGTGGGGACATATGCTCGCCTGATTTTGATCAAATAAATGCTGCCAAATTGGCGGAAGAGGTAGGAATAGACTTCGATCCCAACAGTGAGGAAGCTGTACCCATGAGTATAGCTTTATACTGTGCCATCTGTGGGCTACCAACCTGCATGCTATTCCAGAGAGCTATGTTCTAATTTTGGCCACCAACTCATGAACTTTTTGGAGTTCGAATTTGGTAGTACCTCGGGTACGAAGTTTGATCAGAGGCTATTTTCTGGTACCTCGGGTGGTCAGGAGCCCACGGAACTTGTTTCCGTCCTGGCCAGCGGGTACGGCCCCCTTGTGGGAGTATCGTGGTGGCTGTGGTTTAATACCCAAATGCGGGTAGAGTAATAACTCGACGTGGAGTTGCGTTATACAACCGGGTGCTGTGACGCAGAGAGCAG
Source organism: Amiota minor (assembly GCA_037043295.1). Taxonomy (NCBI): domain Eukaryota; kingdom Metazoa; phylum Arthropoda; class Insecta; order Diptera; family Drosophilidae; genus Amiota; species Amiota minor. The sequence continues at coordinate 1,371 of JBAMAW010002145.1, forward strand.
CAGAGGTTTAAGATGGGCCTCGCTCCCCACCAAGGAGAGAGTCATATTTACCAAAATAAATATGACTTAAATTTGGGACCTGCGGATATATATCCAAGGGGACGTTGATTGACGTTTATCAATCCATGTGCTTGGCACCGTGTTCTTAAGTCTTCACAGACAGGTGAGCACTGGTATTTCATTGTAACTCGAACATGAATTTCATTGCAAAATATCATGTGTTTGGAGAAGTACGATGTTGGATGTACTGTGTAGAGTGGCAGAAATGAGGACTGCCTCATGCGCACATTCTCATCTGGATGGTCGAAAAAATAAGAGTGGATGATTTTGACTCGATCATTTCCGCAGAAATTCCTGATCAAGAAATAGATACAGAGTTGTATGAAGTTGTGAAAAAGACCATGATTCAAGGACCGTGTGGCGAACACAATCGTGAATCAACGTGCATGATCGACAACAACAAATGCACTTGCTTTGTTTGCTGATACAATTACAGGCAATGATGGTTACCCCATGTATCGCCATCGTTCTGTAGAAGACAAAGGCAGAATAACGTTGCAAGTCAGAAATAAGATTGTTGTAGTCAACAACAGCTGAATTGTTCCGTTTCCATCGCTGCTTTTTAAAACATTTAAAGCACATTGCAATGTAGAGTTCTGCAATTTGGACAAATCAATCAAATATTTTTGCAAGTACGTGATGAGCGAGTGGCTTTACAACAAATTTGCATCAAAAAGTGAGTTTCGAAAAAATGTCGCTTAGATGTTTTTCGCGGTTAGGGTTCGATGTATTAAACGCAATTCCCTACCCCGGGGTAACTTTTTCACTTAATTTTGGAATGTAGTATGATTTTTCTACCAAATCTTGTGTCTTTGTTGCCAAAAATTGTCCCTGCTTATGTGCCAGCTGTATTATTTCAACCTCCATTTGTACTGGTATCACCATCAACTGATTATTTGGATCTTTAAACAACACTTGATTCTCGAACGCTATCTGCCGCATTTCCTCAAAAATAAATTTTGACTCCTTTCGCATTATATCTGACAACGGTCTTGCCATCACAGCACATCCTTCTATAAACCTTCTAAGATATGAAGTCAACCCCAAGAATAGTTATATTGCCTTCTTGTCCCTGGATATCGGAAACTGTGTTACTGGTCTGATTTTCTCCGTACTAAGCTTTATTGTACGATTCTCAATGATTTAGCCCAAAAAGTCTACTTTGTACTGCAACCACTGACACTTAACCCAATTAAACCACAACCTGTTGTTGGCTGCCAACTCAAGAACCCTTTTCAATTTGTGCAAACCCTCTTCCACATCTTTACTAGGAATTATCACATCATCCTTGTATACCACTATATTATTTACCAAAATAAATATGACTCAAATTTGGGACCTGCGGATATATATCCAAGGGGACGTTGATTGACGTTTATCAATCCATGTGCTTGGCACCGTTGCCTTAAGTCTTCACAGATAGGTGAGCACGTAAAACACTGGTACTTCATTGTAACTCGATCCACACTCTTAACATACCATCAGGAAGCCGCTCGTCCCAGTCCAGTTTTCTGAGTATGAGGTCCTGCATAAAAACTTTACACCTTACAATGATTGAGCTCACCAAACCAAGTGAATCGAAGATCTTAGCAACTGTAGATGACACTTTGACCAGTAGATCTTTTTTCTCCTGAACTTCGTTCACCTGATCTGCTCCTATTAACAAGTCATCAACATACAAATCTGAGCGCAAGACATACGTACCAAGTGTATATTCAGGTTCAAAAGTATCTGCTATGTAAAAAAGACTTCGTATTGCGAGAAATTGTGCAGCTGACGTGCCATAGGTCACTGTGTTCAATTTATATATTTGTAATCATCATTCGCATTTGTTCTCCAAGTTGGAATTGTCTATCGCGTTTATCTACAACAACCTGCGTGTACATTTTTGTAATATCTCTTGATAGAGCATATTTATGCAATCGAAATGTAAATAATGTTGTAATCAAATCCTGTTGAATTGTTGGACCAATAAGTAGTACTTCATTTAATGCAACTCCTGACGTTGTAGTAGCAGATGCATCAAATACGACACCCAATTTCATAGTTAGACTTTGCGGTCGTACCGCGCAATCATGTGGTATGTAATAATGTGGCTGATATTTATCTATTTCACGAATATATGATATGTGACCTGGTGAAAGATATTCTTTTACAAAATATAAATATGCTGCTTTAAGCTTTGCATCTCGATCAAGTCATCTTGAATCGTTGATATACGATGTCATATGAATCTCCTAGTTGTTTAGGAGAATCTCTAAATAGAAGACGTACCTGCACGCGGCCGTCTTCGTTCATTGACATTGTTTACGTAGTGTTCTTCACACATTTGTTCCTCATGTGTGAATTTTGTTGGTACCGTTGTGTACTCTTTAACGTTCGAGAAGCGTTGAACCATAGTGTCTAGTGACGGCTGTTCATGTACCAAATTGCATATGTATTGTAATTCAATTTGCAGACTGGTTATGTTGCCACCAATTATCCATCCAAAAGCTGTGTTAATCAGGCTTGCCATATTCGGATCGAATCATTCTGTACGGATAAGAATGTCGATCTTGTTTGACTCGTCGAATGCTGGATCGGCAAGTGTTATGCCGTCAGGTAAGTTCCATTCTAAAATAAGAATTAATATTGTTTTATCGTTGACTTGTACAAATCTTGTTTATTATTGCGAACTGTGATGACCACTCAAAGTCTGACACTCGGGATTTTAGCGTAGCCTATACGTTAAAATTGATTTGGTGATGAAATTCAGAAATGCCGCTGACCGCTTGTGATACACGATGCTTATTTAATTGCAACTGGGTTCGCCGTTTCTTCTGATATTAAATTTACTTTTTTGATAAAAGGACTAGATTACAGTGACGACGAGTACTGTAGCCTCTAAAATGAAAATACGCTTTTAATAACAAAATTATCGCAACTGGAAAAGACAGAAAACGAAGTATCACAGACAATTTTTCAACCGTCTGGCGTCTCGCACGCTCCACACTAGTAGTAAGCGTGGATGAATTCAAAATGGCTTTTGAATGACTCACTCTTAAATGCATACATGCTATTTGTAGTAATTGTGAATGTATGTGGTATTTCGTTTTTATAATGTATATGTTGTATGCATACACATGTTTGTATGTATAGGCAATGTGAATGAACGAAACATTGGTACGGCTGAATAATGAATATAACGTTTAAGAATACAGCATACTCCTGTCACTCACGTCGCTCTCCCTCACCCCACAGACGCTAAACGAAATGAAACACCACGAAAGTAGACAAAAAGAAATGTCGGCAAAGCCTACCGCACAGATTTCACACATTGCCTCGCTTCCCTTATTGACAAGCATACATTCGACTGAGAAAAACGTCATCGGAGCAGTTCATGGAAATACCGTTTTGTTATTTGTTTTGTTTACTTCAGTTTATTTCAGTTAAATTAAATAATAGAAATTATAAAATAATAATAAAAATCAGTTAAAATAATTAATGTTAATTAAAACAATTCACTTCATTGAAACACTTCATTGTTCAGTGAAAGGAATGATTAAATTCGGTCGGTAATAGTCAGCGAACAATTCTTCTTTTCCTTGTGTAGACGGCTGCAACAAATCTTAATTTTGATTTGTGGTATCGTTATCAAATGTTTTCATTATTTCAGAAATACCTGCAATTGTTTCCTGTCAAGCTTCCGTGAATTGCGAGAGGTTATTAGTTGGTGGAAATAAGAATAATGCGAATTTATGAAACTTCGAAATATTTTAAAGAAACACTTTGTCTAGTAGATCAGCGTATATGCTTTTACTTTTGTCCACAATTTCCATTTCAGTATCATCCATTCTATACAATTTTTTTAGATTATTGATATGTGGTATTGTTTGCGACAACGTTTCATAATTGGAACCTTCTAAATATTTCGAAGCGGTTTCGAATGGAGCCAGTACGCTTATAACAGAACTTAAACTGCCTAAATTTATTTGCTGCAACCTACTTTGTTCATGCCTTTCTTTCAAAATGTTTGAGATCTCATTCCAATTTGTTTCATTAGATTTCAACAAGTGTAATACTGTATTCCAACGAGTTGGGCAGTAACTTTTCAGTGATATTTCCAATTTGGAGTTCATACCAGATTTTGTAAAATACTTTACGATTTTACTGCAATGTTGAACCATACTTTGCAACTCAAGAACTTCTTTAATAGTTTTCTCAACTATATTGTGAAATCGTGGAATGCATCGATCATGTGTGATCTTCGATCTGTTACAATAGTTGGGTTGTCCTTTTCCAGATCACAGTCGAACTGATTTAAAATTTTTTCTCTAATTTTCACCCCTAAGAAAACGTTTAGTTTTAAAATTATTTGTCGACTTATGCATATAAATCACTTACCAATAAATGAGATTCCTTTCATAGACTTAACTGCTAGCAACCGGTTCATCAAATCACCTTCCTTAATATAGTGTATAAATTTGAAGTTCGTTTCGGACTTCTTGGAAATGAAAGTCGTACAGTTTCGATATGTTCCGAGATATTGTCGTCCAATGTGGCAACAAATTGTCAATATTCACATTTTCTTCGAATTTGGCACCAACCGCAATTCAAAATTTCGGCATATTTATAAAGCCCGAGTCATACAGAAGGAACGAGCATTTGTTACAATCCTTTCCATCATAAGTTCTGTTCCCTGTTGCTTGGTTTGTATGGGAACGTTTATCTCTGCAACAGTTCTGTTTTGTGGATTAGCCATCATGAAGCATCTATGCTTAATTAGATTGGATGTGCTTTCATCGAATTTATAGATATTTCTGCACGTTTTGCGTCCAACTACGTTTTTGCGTTCGTCCGCTCACTTAATTTTATACTCCACTTTAACACTTGTGTTCAACTTCAATATATTCATGCGAAGAAATTTTTTTTTTTCTTTATTCATTGCCTCAATTAAAATTTTTGAATGAGAAGGCACAATACACATTCCATCACTTCGTACTGCATATACAATGTTTCTTATTGCACAACATGCACAACATATAAGTTTCGTTGTATACACTAATATTGAGTATAGATTCATGAATTACAACTTTTTTTGGCAATGTGAATGAGCGATTGTTCATGTCTAATACATACTAATTAACTTATCACGAAGTTGTTAGCTGTAAAGTCCAATAAAATAGCAAATACGTTAAGACAATAAAGTACCAGGAATTTGTCATTCAAATGGGCTCGTTAAGTATTTTTTTTTTTTGTATGTTATTAGGTGGCTGGTTTAATCAGTCCACTTCAGTAGTTCTCGGCGAATTTTGTTTGATAGAGTCTATGGAGTCATGCCGGGTTCCCCGAAGCGGCACTTTGAGTTTGGGGTACAGGAAAAAGTCATACGGAGCTAAGTCAGGTGAATAGTGCGGCTGGTCGAAGCGAAGCGAGCAGGGGGATGGCCCCCTAGTTATTACAAATAAAATAAAATAAATAAAATATGAAAATTCTCATCGATCCCAGGGTCGCCACAAAAGTTATTCAAGGTAAAAAATTTCGATTTTTCACATTTTTCTCATAAACGGTAAAGCGTTATCGAAAAATATCTTGGGCAATATTGTAGATCAAAGACTATTATTCAACTTTTTCTCGTAAGAATCACCATTCTCGAATTATCGGTGGTCTAAAGTTGAAGATTTCGTAATTTACATAACATGCACACATTTCCACACCACCAAATGAGACCCTTTTTTAACGTGGTTTCCCGAGTAGGCATATTCCACCATCTATTCTGATAAAGATTTATTAAACATTATTGCTTCAAAAAATGGTACTAATAATATTAATTAAAGTGGAACGGAATATTCTTCATTTTGGGGAAAATTTAGTCGGACTGATAATATTCACTTCTGTCTTTTTCTTCGCTTTCTTCTGCCTCTTCTTTATGGATATCCATAGATTGCTCTAAGAAGAAAGATGCATCAGTTGCCTCCTCATTTATATCATAAATAAATCATCTGTCTACGTACATACATACAAACAACGTAGTGTAACAGATATCCTCCATCGATGATATAAGTAGCATTTTAAACTGAACGCAGACTTTTTGGTGCCTATATTTACTAGATATAGAATATTTACTACATTTTGATCCCGTTATTTCAAAAATGAACGGTAAAATTTAGATTTTTGTTTTTAATTTTCATACTTATGAAAGTAATGAACAAATACATGAAAAAAAAATTTTTATGAATTATATATTAACATAACGAGAAAAAGTTCAATAATAGTTTACGTAGAGAACTCGTACAATATGTCTTTAGACATTTTTCGATAACATGCGAATTATTGTAAAGTGAAATGCTACTTTGACCGGACTATTAATGGAAAGGAGAATGTGAGTGAGATAGCTTTGTAAAGAGACCTGCCACGAAATCCACGCCTGTAACTAAAAATTGACGTTCTCCATACAGCCTAACAGATGGAAGATTTTCCACCACCTGTTGCATAAACCATGCTTTGTAATGAAACAGTGTGTGCATGAACGCACAATCTTTCGCATTGGCTCTCTGGCATTTATAACCCATATCTGTTAATGCAGAAGCAAAATAAGATCTTTTGCTCCGGCGTGTAAATTATTCCTTTGTAAATATTCCGCATATAATTGTGCAAATCTATGATCCCATGGCAAAATACAATTGTTTGAAATTTTCCATCGAACGGTATTTGTGCGTTCGCCGATTCTCAAAACTGTAATTGTTTTGTTGTCTTTTTGCATTTTATGTAGAAATGGTGTGAGGCTTTGCATGCTGACGCATATTCAGCCAACTTGACACAATTTTTGAATATAACCAAAATAACATCTTGTCAATATACTCGTTTGGATGCATCAGCGAATCCATCAATTTCACTCGTATATTGGTGTGACATAAATACAAAACGTGCAATTTCTATCACATTCATCTACAACAATCTGCCCGTATGTGTTAATAGAGTTGTAATTCATGAAATCAAATTCATTCAATGCAAGCCCAGAGGTTGTAATAGTAGATGCATCAAAGGCGACACGCAACTTGTTTGTCAGGCTTTGTGATTTTACTATGCAGTGAGGCGGGATATAAAAATGTGATTGAAGTTTACCTATTTCAATAATAATTGACATGTGACCTAGTGCAACATACTCGTTTAAAAATTCTACATAAGCTCCTTTAAGCTTTTCATTTCGATCATGTCTGTGCTTTATTGTTTTACATAGTTGATATGCGATATCATATGAATTTTTTAATGTTAGAGGAGAAGCTATGAATTGAAGACGCACTTGCACGCGGCCATCCTCGTTCAAAGTAACTATGTTTTTACGATATAATGTTCTTGGATACTTTATTCTTCCTGTGTAAATTTCTTTTGTACAGTTGTGTATATCTCAGTATCCCAAAAACGTTGAATCATCTTTTTTAATAGCGGACTGTACATATTGAAATCAACTATCCAGCCAAATGCAGTTAATCAGGCTTAGCATACTTGGATCAAGAAATTTTTTCGCATTCGAATCGCATCGAAGAATCCTTTTTTGCTGATAAGTATGTCAATCTTGTTCGACTTATAAAATTCTGGATCAGCAAGCGTTATGCCGTCAGGTAGCTTCTACTCTGAAATGTTAATGACAAAAATGACTGATTTGTGTAAATATTTTTGGCTACAGCGAAGTGTAATGATCACTCAAACTCTGAAACTAGGGACTTTATCTTAGCACACATTAAAGTTGATCTGTTGATGTAGTTCGGATATGCCTCTGACCACTTGTGACACACGATGCTTCTTTAATTGCAGACGTTATGCCATTTCTTCTGATATTAAATTTACTTCTCAGCAAGAATCTAAGAATCTTTGATCTTTATAACTGTATCGGGTAATATGCCTCTCTGAGCTGTGCGTGCAATCAGAGTGAAATTCGGCTGAAATTGAAAATTTCATTGACCTTGCATATGTGTTAAACCACCCTGTTGGTCACTTTCTGCAAATGTTCTTGAATTATAAATGTAATTACGTAGAAGTGAATGATGAGCTGATTGGCTAACCTTACATCGTAATTTTGATTAACATGCGTTGAATGTATGATCTATACGCAAACAATTAAAACAAAGTATTGCCTCTTTAAGAAGTTCCTTTCCTTAGATATATAGTGATGTGGTGATTCGCAAAAAACGCAAGTTGTATTGGTCATAATGAATGAATGTATTATATTGTAATTTGGCTCCTGTTTATTACTTACATTGTTTGGAATGACTTTTAGAACGGAATTCTAAAAATTGGCAACGGTGTTTCAGAACTTTAAAACATTCAGCCCAAGTTATCTGTTTGTCATATACTTGCATCTCGTCATAGTTTAATTTTGTGTCTGCGTTGACCTTGGATAACAAAATGTGAATCATTATAGCATTCTCGTATTGCTGATGCCGTATCGATCGTATCCGGTTAACTTATTGTAGGTAAATTAAACATGCTCGAAATATAAACAAGAAAGATCAAAACGTTATTATCATATCGTTCTTTGAAACGCGTTAGAGCCTTCGTATAGTTGATCTTATTAACTTGATATGGCTGTACCATTTCAAGTGCAGGTCCTGATAAGCAATTTAACAAGTAATAAGCGGATCCTTATCAACAAAATTTATGAATGCAGCCATAAAGCGCTTAAAATTGGCATATTTACCATCAAGGTGCGGTAATTTGAGGTGTGGTAATATTGCTTGATGTGATGTAACATTGGAAGTACTTTTTGGGACATCCTGTCTATAATTGCAATAAATTCTACTTATTGCTGACAATAAATATGCTTTAGTAGAATTAAATATCTATTCAATATTCCAACGTTTATTATCCGTCCAATTCAATTCTTCTATTTGCATCTGCAACACAATAATCTGATTAAAGTACGATTCTAGTATCTGTATACAACATTCTAATATAAATTATCTAACCCTTCTCCATAAGCTACTACTTTTTCTTTTAAGTTTTGTACGTTTTTCGTCATTGTTGTTCGTTGAATTCGCCGCTTTAGTAACGGTATTTGAGTCGTTAATCTCTACCACCACTGCTTCCACGCCTTGACTCAGTTACCGCGTTTATGCGATAGCTGTGTCGATCCTTCTTCGTTCGAAATAAGTAAGACCGCATGCATAAACACTTTTATAATGCGATTTAACGCACGCAGTGGTTTAAGCAAGACCGTGTTTTTAATGCGATGGTTTTTTTTTCAGTATACCTAAAAGGTCGCATAAACACTTAGACTAGGTTGTATTAAAATCAGCTCTTCCCAAAATGTAGCTTCGTGCAGATTTGCTATTTGGTATAAATATTTTGCTTTATTTTAATTTTTTGTAATGTTTTTGTGACATATAGACGGAAAACTCTTTGTAAAATATTATTAAAATATCAAGAGAAGCTTCATACATTTCTATTTTTTTTTATGCAATGGAAACTTAAAACAAACTCAAATTGCATGTTATGTACATGGCAACTCTGAATAATGTAAACAAAGACAAAGTCGTATTAAATAAGACCGATGCGCTGTCGTAGGCTATCGCATAAACGTATTATTAGATTCTGTGTCCCTAGCCTTACATCTAGAAATTTTGTTCCCTTATCCATAGGTACATGCACAACTATGCCCTACATGAGTTTTATGCATTCTTTATAATAAGTTCTGTCACTGGTATCAATATTTTGCTTCATTTAATTTGTTGTATATACGGGTAAAACTTTATTAAAAATCAACATAAGCCTTATACAAAAATAAAATACAAATTATTTTATTTTATGCAATGGAAATTAAAAACAAAAATTATTTTCACATTGCATTTTACGTACAGGGTAACTCTGATTAATGTAAATAAACCCAAAGTCGCATTAAATAAGACCGCGGCGCAGTCGCAGGCAGAAACACGCACAATTAAGCGCTCTTATTTAATTCGAACGAAATAACGTCGAACTAAGCTGTCGCATAAACAAACTAATTATGAGGATTTTTTCGAGCAAAAAATAAGACAATAGTAAACATAATGATGTCACCAACAAATTCAATATCAAATGATATTTTCAAAGTTCAATATCAAAAGGTAACTTCGACAGAAGTGGGAATTTCTATTGTGAACGGTATTAAATTGCGTTTAGACCCATTAGCAAATATCCTACATATACAGAATGTACCATCTCTTTGACAATGACAACAAATAATAAGCAACAACTTGTTTACCAAAAAATCACAGCACAAAAGAATTCGCAAAGATACCGACGCGCACTTATATATTTTTATGTACAGTTATATAATTCGAACTCTAGTTATGAATATTATTTTTGTGGAAGAGTAGACATGTGTGTAGAAACTGAGAGTGAGAGAGAGCTTAGAACTATACACAACGTCCAGCACTACTGAGTGTGAGTGGGTGGTGCCGTGTGCAGTTTGGTGATGGGTTTCTGTTTAGTCAGCGAGAGAGATGTTATGTCGTCGTCGTCACACGGTCAACAAGGTGAATGTGCAGCGGGTGATGTAGTAGTAAAGACTATACATAGATCTGTCTGTTAAATAGAATATTGTTTGTCGTTAAATAAACTACTTTTTTGTTGTTGTTAAATATCATTAAATTAATAACGAAACATATACTTATATAATTTTTTTTTTTTTGTGTTTTATATTATTTATTAAATCACTTTGGGTACAACATAAAGCTAACAATAATTAAGGAATCTCAGTATTGAAGATTTAAGAGTTTCTGTTGTGGTGAGCTAAAGATACTTTTCAGCGGTGCGTGGTCCTTCCAGGTATATGGGGGAGAGTCATTCCGAGAGCTTAAAAAGATATTTCTGTTACATTTGGTCCAATTGGGTTTTCATTAGTGGGACATTAAGGTATCCGTGGATATTCGCGTTCGAAATGTACGAGGGAGAACCTGTTAAAATTAAATTATTACGAATCATTTTCGCTTGAGCTCTTTGGATGACTTCAACGTTACTTGGGCTTGCGTTCCCCCAAAGCTGGGAACCGTATGTCCAGATAGGCTTTATTAAGCTCAATAATCATCTTCGGGGTGATGAGATCGTACCCAGGCGCTATCTTTGAGATAAACTCCTTATGAAGTGCTACTCTTATCTTATTTGAACTAATAGTTAAACTACACTGCAATTAGCAAATTGAGCGAATGGCTGCTGGGGAAGCTGAAATCCGTTTCTTGGTAAGTTTGGTTGAAAGACGGATTTGAGGTGGTTAGCAAAAGTGAAAGCCTTTTTCTCGTCAGTTCGCGACCAGTTTCATTCGTCTTCGAGCAGTCTAACTGATCGGACGTTTACTTCGCAGCTAATAAATTTATTTTATTTGCTTCCTATCAAAGCCTAACAGCAGCAATAATGATAGCGAGAAATGCATACTTCTCGTTTGTCGCTAATGATACCAGGAACAAAAACAAAGGTTCCTTATTAACCGCTCAGCCGCCCATAGATAGAGCACGATCTTGCTATCCTGTTCTACCTTCTAGTACAGTAAGCACTACTGACTCAGTCTCATGGAGAGCCCAGTGCCCTTCTCCTCAACCACCTTTTTATTCTAACCCAGAAGAAACTGTGTTTAACCCTACAACAAACACAACACAAAGCACAGCTTTCACTTCAACAGCTAGTGCAGTTTCAGCAACAACAACAGTGTTCTCAGCTACTGCTTCGATTGCGTCCTCACATGCAGTTTCTGCAGTTTCCCAAACATTTAATAGCGATATCAATAACCCAAAACCAGAACAAGCATGCAATAAAAAAAATTCTGTTACGCAAGCAAAAGCAATC
>JBAMAW010002147.1:0-50179 GCA_037043295.1 Amiota minor
GACGATATGTCTGCACATGCAGTAGCTTCTGTGCAAAGAAATATGATTCCATGCAAGCGTTTAGGAAAGAACAAATTCACTGTGCTAAGTACGGAGCAGAGAAATATAATTAAGTATAAAAGAAAGAGAATGTAGATTTAAGTTTCAGTTATGAAATAAACTCAAAATAAAGCACATAGTGCTGAATAAAAACTAAACTGTTTAATTCTGAATAAAACTAAAGCACATAGTGCTGAATAAAAAACTAAATTGTTTAATTTAAAAAAACTAAATTGTTTAATTGGCGCCCGAGCAGGGACCGCGTCGGAAAAAGAAAATTCAATACGCGGACTCAAATAAATTTCAATACCATAAGTGGCGCCCGAGTATTTGAACGTTAATTCAAAAAAAAGGAAGGACTGTATCGTCCAGCCCTTTACGGTACAACATAGTGGAAAAAATAAATAAAATATGAAAAATGAACATTAAAAACAATTAAAAACTAAAGTTGATCAAAATACAAAATATGTTTTTGTGCAGCATAATTTTATAAAATAAATTTGAATCATGTTTATATGAAGTATCTATTACATTTTTTTCTATTCCAATTATAACATGCAAATTTAAATTAATTACTAACTGTGATTAAGTGATAACCAAGCATATTTGAGTAATTGTTAAAACTAATAGAAACACAACAACAATAGCAAAATTAATAACAAGTTACGGAAGTTGTTTACATACAGCAAAAAACAAAAAAAAAATTTTTGATAAAAAAAAAAAAAAAAAAAATTATTATAATAAATACATAAATTACATAATAAAATGCAACAGACAACCATTCATTATACAACTCTAAATGTATAAAACTATTTAAACAAAAAAAAAGAAGAAAAGAAGAAGAAGAAACAAAAAAATTCATCAGCCAGAATTTCAGAAGAGGAACCAACCACACTCAGACGAACGAAGGAACAATTCATCAGGAAATCTACAAAAAAAAAAGAAGAAGAAAAGAAGAAGAAGAAACAAAAAAATTCATCAGCCAGAAATTCAGAAGAGGAACCAACCACACTCAGACGAACGAAGGAACAATTCATCAGGAAATCTACAAAACAACCGAATACATGGAGAGAACCATATTAATGTAAGCCATATTTTTAAGAAAAAAAAAAAAAAAATTTAATATCATTAAGTAAATATAAGGAAAACAATAATTACACAATTCAAAATGAATGAAGAAGAGCAAATAGCCTCAACTTTGGCAAAACTAAATTTAGGAAATTCAAACTTACCAGTGTTCACAACCGGACAGAAAAAGGAACTTGCAAAAATAATAGTAGAAACAATTAGGGAAACTTTAAACCCAATAACAGAAGTAGACGATGGTGAACCAACCATAGATTTTACCAGGAATGTAGAAAATTCAGAAAGAGTGCCAGACGTAGTCAAATGTCTCAGGGAATTCTCTGGCAAACCTGGGGAATTTAGCTCGTGGAGAAAATCTGTCGATAGGATTTTCCAAATGTACGGAAGAGATATTAACACGCCGAAATATTTTGTGATTCTTCACACCATCCGACACAAAATTGTTGGAGAAGCCGACGCAGCACTTGAGTCTTATAGAACTCCACTAAACTGGAATAAGATAAAAAAATGCCTAATGCTGCACTATTCGGACAAAAGAGATGTCGGTACATTGGAATACCAAATGACAACTCTTGCCCAGAGGAACACAACAGTCGAAGAATTTTATCAGCAGGTCTACCAATATCTTTCCCTCATTCTTGACAAAATCGATTGTTTGGAACTCGGCGAAGAAGCCTTACTTACGTTAACTTCAACTTATAGGGATAAAGCTCTCGATACTTTTATTAGAGGACTTAACGGTACCCTACCAAGCCTTTTGAGTGTAAGAGAACCGAAAAGCTTGCCTGAAGCTCTTCATATGTGTTTAAAACTAGGCAATATGAATTACAGATCTAACCATGCCAATAATATGCCTTCGGGTTTCCAAAACAAAAACCAAATTAAGCGTCAACCACAACAATATCAGAAACCTTCAGGTTCACGCCCTTTCTATCCAGAGCTTACTAACTTCGCTCATAAACAATTCCCAAACCAACAACAAACTTTCCATCCTAATCAAAAACAAACATACTATGCACAGACACATCCCTCAACCACCTCTTCCACCCAAACCACAAGCGCCAATGCCAATGGAAATAGATCCATCCATGCAAACAAAACACGTAAATTACCAAAATAGACCATCCTATAACCACCAAAACAATTTTCAAAAACGACCACGTTCGGAAAACACCCAACAGCCAAGGAAATTTACAAGGCTTTATAATACAGAAACAGCAACAGAGGACCCTCAGGAACAAAAAGACGAATACACCGAAGACACTTACACGGAAAATCCAGAAGCTTATCAAACTGATTACGAAGGAGAATACGCTGAAGGTGAAACTACAATTGATGATATTAATTTTTTAGACTAAACTCTTCTTCATTGCCCTACCTAAATTTCAAAATGAGGAATGGCAATGAAGTTAAATTTCTATTAGACACCGGTTCCAACAAAAATTACATTACCCCAAAATTAATAAGAAACCCTCTACCCAACAAACCATTCTTTGCGAATTCAGTAGGCGGACAAGTAAAAATCACTCATCACGCTTACATCGATATATTTGGCAATAACATAGGGAAAATTAAGTTTCATATCTTACCCAACTTGAAGACATTCGAAGCTATTATAGGAAACGATACACTAAAAAATTTAAACGCAGTTATATTTACTAAGGAAAATTACTTTACTCTCCTAAATAAATTCAGATACCCTATGAGACAACTAAAACTTAATACAATTACGCATACCTTACTTCGGGTAACCCATCTTAATTCTGAAGACAGCCATAAACTAAAAGAACTCTGTTACACTTGCCCAACTTTATTCGCTGAACCAGACAAAAAGCTTACCTTCGTAACAAATGTAAAAGCTGAAATAAGAACTAAAAGTGATAGGCCCATTTATTCAAAAACATACCCATACCCTATGCCTCTAAAAAATGAAATAGATAAACGAATTGAAGAACTATTAAGAGATGGCATTATTCGCCCATCAAAATCTCCCTATAATTCTCCAGTTTGGGTAGTCCCAAAGAAACAGGATGCTGCGGGCTTACAGAAGTATCGTATGGTAATCGATTATCGTAAATTAAGATACCATACCTGGCAAATACCCGATCCCGGACATAACAACTATTCTCTCTAATTTAGGATCAAATAAATACTTCTCCACAGTTGATCTTAAAAGTGGGTTCCATCAAATTGCATTAAATGAAGCAGATATTGAAAAAACCGCTTTCTCTATTGCTAACGGAAAGTTTGAGTTCACCCGATTACCATTCGGGTTACGAAATGCCCCTGCTATCTTCCAACGCACACTGGACGACATACTACGAGAACATATTGGTGTTCGATGTTATGTTTACATCTCATGATTTCGGCTATTGTAGAGTGAAAGCGTTCTATTTGTCCATTTACTTCACTTTTGTAGGGAGGGGCAATAAAGGTATTAATATTGAATTCATTTTCTAACATAAATTTTATAGGTTGCGAATTAAAAGCTTTTTCATTATCAAAAATTATATTTTTAGGTACTCCAAAGTAAAGTATTATTTCTCTAAGAGGTTTCCTAATATTTTACATGCTTTTTCCATTTATATTCTTTGTAACGGCTAATTTTGAAAATTTGTCTATGGACGTGACTATTTTATGTTTATCTGTGGAGAAAATGTCTAAGTGGATCGTTTGGCCTGGATATTCGGGCAGTGGAGTAGACCCTAATTTTGTTTTATTTGGATGACGGTCATATTTGTTTTCTTTGCAAATTCGACATATTTTTGTTATATTTTTGAATTTTTTGCCATTGCTGGGAAAAAGTATTTTTCTAAAATTTGTAAACGGTTTTCTTTCTCATTTCTATGTGCTCGATTGTGGGTTTCAATAATAATTTTATTTTGTTCTTCTGTGACAATTACGTCTTGTACTATTTGCTGTGGAAATCGTATTTTGTAATTAGAAAAGTGAATCGGGTAGATATTTTGAATTTTCAACATTATTTGTTCCGATGTCCTTATGCCGTTAATTATTGCAAGGTTGAGGTAGTTTCTTAAAAGGGTTAATAGTGAGGCTTCGTCAGTATCACTTATTAAGATTGTATGTCTATGGTACATAGGGAAGATAATATCAAACTTGTAAGAGGGCGTAGGATCTTCAGATAGGAGAATGTGATTTTTGAACACATTAATCGGTACTTCTACGGATGGTATTAAATTTTCAGATGAGCTGTCGCTACTGTGGGCAGTGGGAGTTAGTGAATTTATGGTGTTTATCGGTGGTCTGGAAAGTAAATCGGCTACTACATTTGTATTTCCCGGCTTATAAATTATTTCGTGATTATATTCTTCTAGTTGAGCTTTCCATCTTTTCATCTTTGCATTTGTGTTTTTGTTGCTTAGTGCAAACGTTAAGGGCTGATGATCAGTAAATATTTTTACTTTCTTTGAGCCGTAGAGGAAACATCTAAGGGATTGTAATGCGTAAATGATGGCAAGCATTTCTTTTTAGTTAGTTGCGTAGTTTTCCTCAGCCCGACTTAATGATCTCGATAGGAAGCATATTGGTCTGCCTTCTTGAGAAAGGACAGCTCCTAGAGCATAATCAGAAGCGTCAGTAGTAAGCTCAAAGGCTTTATTGAAATCGGGGAAATGAAGCACGAAATCCTCTGATACTAGACAATTTTTCAATTGCTTAAAAGCTTCTATCTGTTCCGCTGACAAGTTTATTGGAGTTTTTTTTGACATGTGTTTGGAAATTCGTCCCATTTCCCCTCTAAGAATTTCAGTTAGAGGTTTAGCGATTTGGGCATAAGCCTTTACGAATCTGCGGTAATGTCCGGCCATTCCTAAAAAGGAACGTAAATCATTGATATTCTTTGGACGGGGGAAGTTTTTTATGGCTTCCACTTTTTTAGGAGTGGTATGAATACCTTTTTGTCCTACGATAATCCCGAGAAATTCAAGTTCTTCCTTAATAAATTCGCATTTATCAAATTGCACCTTTAGATTTGCGTTTTCCAATGTGTCAAAGATAATTTTGAGATCATTGAAATGTTGTTCTTTGCTTTTACTGAATATTATGATATCATCGATGTAAACAAAACATCGAACACCAATATGTTCTCTTAGTATGTCGTCCAGTGTGCGTTGGAAGATAGCAGGGGCATTTCGTAACCCGAATGGTGAAGTCAAACTTTCCGTCAGCAATAGAGAAAGCGGTTTTTTCAATATCTGCTTCATTTAATGCAATTTGATGGAACCCACTTTTAAGAACAACTGTGGAGAAGTATTTATTTGATCCTGAATTAGAGAGAATAGTTGTTATGTCCGAGATCGGGTATTGGTATCTTCGTTTAATTTACGATAATCGATTACCATACGATACTTTTGTAAGCCCGAAGCATCCTGTTTCTTTGGGACTACCCAAACTGGAGAATTATAGGGAGGTTTTGATGTTCGAATAATGCCATCTCTTAATAGTTCTTCAATTTGTTTATCTATTTCATTTTTTAGAGGCATAGGGTATGGGTATGTTTTTGAATAAATGGGCCTATAACTTTTAGTACTTATTTCAGCTTTTACATTTGTTTCGAAGGTAAGCTTTTTGTCTGGTTCATCGAATAAAGTTGGGCAAGTGCAACAGAGTTCTTTTAGTTTATTGCTGTCTTCAGAATTAAGATGGGTTACCCGAAGTAAGGTATGCGTAATTGTATTAAGTTTTAGTTGTCTCATAGGGTATTTGAATTTATTTAGGAGAGTAAAGTAATTTCCTTTAGTAAATATAACTGCGTTTAAATTTTTTAGTGTATCGTTTCCTATAATAGCTTCGAATGTCTTCAAGTTGGGTAAGATATGAAACTTAATTTTCCCTATGTTATTGCCAAATATATCGATGTAAGCGTGATGAGTGATTTTTACTTGTCCGCCTACTGAATTCGCAAAGAATGGTTTATTGGGTATAGGGTTTCTTATTAATTTTGGGGTAATGTAATTTTTGTTGGAACCGGTGTCTAATAGAAATTTAACTTCATTACCATTCCTCATTTTGAAATTTAGGTAGGGCAATGAAGAAGAGTTTAGTCTAAAAAATTATGTCATCAGTTGCAGTTTCACCTTCAGCGTATTCTCCTTCGTAATCAGTTTGATAAGCTTCTGGATTTTCCGTGTAAGTGTCTTAGGTGTATTCGTCTGTTTGTTCCTGAGGGTCCTCTGTTACTGTTTCTGTATTATAAAGCCTTGTAAATTTCCTTGGCTGTTGGGTTTTTTCCGAACGTGGTCGTTTTGAAAATTGTTTTGGTGGTTATAGGATGGTCTATTTTGGTAATTTACGTGTTTTGTTTGCATGGATGGATCTATTTCCATTAGCATTGACGCTTGTGGTTTGGGTGGAAGAGGTGGTTGGGGATGTGTCTGTGCATAGTATGTTTGTTTTTGATTAGGATGGAAAGTTTGTTGTTGGTTTGGGAATTGTTTTTGAGCGAAGTTAGTAAGCTCTGGATAGAAAGGGCGTGAACCTGAAGGTTTCTGATATTGTTGTGGTTGACGCTTAATTTGGTTTTTGTTTTGGAAACCCGAAGGCATATTATTGGCATGGTTAGATCTGCAATTCATATTGCCTAGTTTTAAACACATATGAAGAGCTTCAGGCAAGCTTTTCGGTTCTCTTACACTCAAAAGGCTTGGTAGGGTACCGTTAAGTCCTCTAATAAAAGTATCGAGAGCTTTGTCCCGATAAGTTGAAGTTAACGTAAGCAAGGCTTCTTCGCCGAGTTCCAAACAATCGATTTTGTCAAGAATGAGGGAAAGATATTGGTAGACCTGCTGATAAAATTCTTCGACTGTATTGTTCCTCTGGGCAAGAGTTGTCATTTGGTATTCCAATGTACCGACATCTCTTTTGTCCGAATAGTGCAGCATTAGACATTTTTTTATCTTACTCCAGTTTAGTGGAGTTCTATAAGACTCAAGTGCTGCGTCGGCTTCTCCAACAATTTTGTGTCGGATGGTGTGAAGAATCACAAAATATTTCGGCGTGTTAATATCCCTCCCGTACATTTGGAAAATCCTATCGACAGATTTTCTCCAAGAGCTAAACTCCCCAGGTTTGCAGAGAATTCCCTGAGACATTTGACTACGTCTGGCACTCTTTCTGAATTTTCTATTGTACATTCCTGGTAAAATCTATGGTTGGTTCACCATCGTCTACTTCTGTTATTGGGTTTAAAGTTTCCCTAATTGTTTCTACTATTATTTTTGCAAGTTCCTTTTTTTGTCCGGTTGTGAACACTGGTAAGTTTGAATTTCCTAAATTTAGTTTTGCCAAAGTTGAGGCTATTTGCTCTTCTTCATTCATTTTGAATTGTGTAATTATTGTTTTTCTTATATTTACTTAATTATATCAATTCTATTACTTAAAAATATGGCTTACATTAATATAGTTCTCTCCATGTTCTCGGTTCCTTTGTAGTTGATTCTTCTGATTTCCTGGTTTTTCGTCTGGCTGATGAATTTCTCCTTCGTTCAGCTGAGTGTGGTTGGTTTCTCTGTTGTTGATTCTTCTGATTTTCTGGTTTATCGTTTCTTCTTCTTTTTTTTTTTTTTTTTTTTGTAATAGAAAGTTTCTACTTTATGTTTTAACTTTAATTTTAGTTCACGTTTTATTTAAAATTTGTTTTATTTTGACAATGTAAAGGGTTTGCTTTTTTCTTCACAATAAAAAAAGGGTCTTTAAATTTGTTGTGTTTCGCAATGTAAAGGGTTTTATTTTTTCGCAATAAAAGGGCTGTTTTACGTTTTAACTTTAATTCAAGTCTTATTTATTACTTTATTTTGGTTTCACAATGTAAAGGGTTTAGTTTTAGATTTTTACTTTAACTTTGTTTTGTTTTCACGATGTTGTACCGTAAAGGGCTGGACGATACAGTCCTTCCTTTTTTTTGACTTAACGTTCAAATACTCGGGCGCCACTTTATGGTTTTTAAGATTTATTTAAGGCCGCGTACTGAATTTTCTTTTTCGACGCGGTCCCTGCTCGGGCGCCAATTAAAACACTTTGGTTTTTTATTTATTAATTAAATTTTTATTTGCAGCACTATGTGCTTTATTTTTAGTTGCAGCACTATGTGCTTTATTTTGAGTTCATTTAATAACTAAAGCTTAAATCTAAATTCTCTTTCTTTTATACTTAATTATATTTCTCTGCTCCGTAATTAGCATAGTGAAATTGTTCTTCCCTAAACACCTGCATGGAATCATGTTTCTTTGCACAGAGGCTACTTCATGTGCAGACATATCGTCAGCAAATAGTGTGGGAACAAATATGTGAATAAATGGTTGCAGTGGCATAAAGTGGAGCCTTAACTTTCATCAGCACAGGCACACAATTGCATGATGCTTGCCCTACACATACCCACACATACACCTTCCGATGCCAACAAAGTACTGAGCTCCCAGTGAGTTCGTATCGGTTGGGTATCCTGCAGATTGCGGGACTGCACAGAGCGAACAAGGAACTACAAGTGCTGCGGCTACATTTATAGAGCACAAAACTGCAAAGAAGAAGTGGACTGTAGTAACCTTTGTAGAAGGTGTGGACAAGAGGGCCATCGGGCAGAACAATGAAAAAATTACGAAAAATATATGCGCTTTGCAGTGGGGACTATGCAGCCGGTAGTGTCCGCTGTCCGGTACATCAAAGGGCAGTTAAGGTTAAGTAAGTATGTGGGCGATGAAAATCGCCCAACTAAACTTTAACCACTGTGTGGCAGCCCAAGACTTGCTGCAACAAACGGTGTTCGAGCAACACCTCGACCTGATCCTTTTATGGGAGCAGTATCGCAATATGGATATCGGATGCATCCTGTAAGTCCGCCGTATGGATCACAGATGATAGGATGCCGCAAAACAGACCACTAACTGGGGAGTCAGTCAGGTTTCTCGTGGGTCAAAGTAAATGGTATTTACTTTTTCCCATGTTATGGGTCCCCAAGCTTGGAGCTTAACCAGGTTGAACGGCTAATCATGGAGCTGGTAGCGGAAGCCAAGGCAAGAACACCGTCTATCATCGCAGGTGATTTTAATGCTTAGTCCACAATGTAGGGTATAAGGTTCATGAATCAGCGCAATAGAGTCCTGATGGAGTGCATAGCCACACTCAACATGGAGCTACTGAATGATGCGCAATTCACTTTTGAGGCAAGTAACAGGCGGTCAGCCATAGATCTTACCTTTGCACATTGCTCGTCACACAACATGGAGCTTTGGTAATTTCTATACGAACAGTGACCACCAAGCCATTGTGATTGAGATTGTGCTGCATCCGGCAATCTGTGGTCAGTTTCGTTCTACAATAGCTAAATGCTGGAGAGATTAAGTTTTTGACAAGGACGTCTTCCTACAGACCTGGGAAGATGGTATAACAGTCTCTAAAGGAGCGAATAGTATAGCAAGAAGCGTCACAAAGCGGATTTCCATAGCTTGTGATGATTCGATGCCCAGAAAAACTAGTGACCCTGCGCGTAGCGCCGCTTACGGGTGGAATGACGAGATTGCTGAGCTTAGGAGTAGCTACATTCGGGCACGCAGGGTTGCGCAGCCTGCCAGAACTTCTCCCTATTGGGAGAAATTGCAATGCGATTTTAAGAGGCTAAGGTGTCTTCTGATGAAGGCTATACGCTCAACCAAAGATGCTCGCTTCAAAGACTTGTGAGACAGTTCCGATACTGATCCATGGACTCCAGGACAGCCATCAGACTCAGCGTTGATGGATAACGTGGTTGCGGATCTTTTCCCCGTCGGTGATATATTCGTGCCCACTGCCACGTCTACAGACGTTGCTGAATTCCCAGTGGTTCCTACCGAGGAGGTGCTGCAAGCATTTAGAGAGCTGGGAGACAAGAAAGCCCCAGGACCGGATGGTACCTACTGTATGATACAGATGAAGGTCAGAAGGTGTTTAGGATTATAAGGGGAGTGCCACACGGTTGTTGGCACTACTTTGTGGAACATAATGTACGCCTCCCCATAGGATCAACTCTGATTGGCTTTGCCGACGACATTGCTCTGGTAATCGTAGGAAAAATTATCGAGCAAGTCCAAGCTACTTGCACCGACGCTAAGGCCAGTATCATGAACTGTCTGTCACGCACATCTGGAAGTGGCGATTGAGAAGACTGAAGCTGTTCTCCTGTCTACTCGGAAAGTGCGGAAAACTTTAAAATTTCGAACAGGTGACTGCCTCATGACGTCCCAGCCATTCCTCAAGTATCTGGGAGTGCTTATTGGCACTCGGCTGTCCTTCAAAGAGCATCTAGTCTCCATAAACGACAAAGCGGCGAAAGTAACTGGAGTTCTATCTCGTATTATGGCAAACTTAGATGGCGTGCAAGCAAGCGGAAGCTGCTAGCCAGAGTCGTTACCTTCATTGTCTTATATGCGGCGCCAGTGCGGTCGGATGCAACACGGAAGAGCTCTTACATGGTGGGTATTCGCTCGACGTACCGTCTGGTAGGTTCACTACAGAGGCATCTGCAAAAGATGAGCGACGATGCAGTATCCAGTATCGACTTGTTCGTACGTTTCTTCGTAAACACACATCAGTAAAGCATTTTTTATCTCTCTCCTACTCATGCATAAACATTCATTCCCTAAACAAGTTTCACTTCTCACGACTCTTGGGATGTAATCCCAGCGCACTACCTTCTTGCCCAACGAGCAAGTCCATATATAGTACAAATTAATAATTATACAATAATACTAAATAACAACACATTCACCAATAAAAAAGATTTGTTTAAAAAAGTATGTTTGAGTAAGATGACATTTCATAACTAACATCAAATGTTTTTATACGAATAAGCAAATTAAAAATTGTATGTCACAAGTAAGCGGAAAATACGAGACACCTGCTCTATGCTTTAACTAAAGAGATGCGTTACGTTAATTTATATGTCAAGCGTCATTTATTAAATATTTTCTTCTCATTTTCCCCCTCACACAATTTTCATGTTCAAATTTGTCTATTTGTTTGTTTTTGGGCATGTTGGACAAACAATGTAGGACCTTGAGGTGCCTTTAGACTAAGCAATGCATCAGAAAAGAAACATATTGATTTTTCGCTCGCACGCATGCATCTATATGCACACAAAGTTCTTCTGTTTGCTTTGGTTTTGTTAAGTTTTCTCACTACTATTTCTGTGCGCCTGGTTGTCTGAAATTATATTTGACAATTTATTTATACAATACGTACAATAGACATACAAAAATACTACAATTACTAATAAAATTTATTCATTCTTATTATTGTATTTAATATTTAATTAAAACAGCAGTGGTTTTGATCAATTCTGTATTTCGACTGTGTTCTCTTTATTTTTTACATTGCCCTTTATATGCTAAGAATATTAGGCTACATTGTGTTTATGCAATATGTATATGTGTGTATGTGTACACGCGCTTGTGGCGATGTACTTTAGTTATCTTCTGCAAGCGCAGCATAATCGTCAATTCCTGAAGTGGCTGATCATGTTTCCGTGGGATTGGAATGTGTGCTGACATAAACGTTATGTCAGAAAATGACTGAGGTGTTTGATCATATATCCGTGGAATTGGAATGTGCGCTGACATAAGTGGTTTATGAATTCTGTTTATATATGCAACAAAGTGTTACATATTGATACATACATATAATTTAATGAACACACTACATTATATATACCGAAAGTGTTGAGAAGGAGGGTGGAAGGACGGGTAAAATGCGCATTAGTCAAAAATGCTCGTGCAAATTCTGTGCTGTAACGAAAGCAGCAGCGTCTAGATCGAACATACAATTCTAGTTCGATTAAGCGTCCTGTCCTGTTTTATTTTCTGGATGTCCGTTATTTTCCAAAAATTGAGAAATAATAACTTTGCAATGAAAATATGAATTTTATACGTGTCCGTGTTTAGTGTTGCTTCAACTTGTGCGATGAAAGTTAGTAGTTCTTCAAAGGTCAAGTTTTCTGCAGCAACTTTTTTTTTAGCAACGTTTTTGCAGATTTGACCGCTGCCTCCCATAGTCCACCAAAGTGTGGTGCTCGTGGTGGTATGAAGCAAAACTCAAAACCCCTTGTAGCGCTGTAGGATTTGAATATGTTCAATGCATCGGAATTGAGGTGCCTTTAACAAATTCAAGCAAATTTTGATATCAGAGGAAGGTATGTTAACCTATCCAGACCACAAAAAGACATTCGACCTAGCCACTGACGCGTCCTTACATGCGCTGGGGCTGTGTTGTCTCAAGGCAGTAAGCCAATCACAATGATTTCGCGGACTTTGAATAAAAAGGAAGAACATTTTACTTCAAATGAACGTGAGCTCTTGGCGATAGTTTGGGCTTTAAAGGCCCTTTGGCACTATCTGTACGGTGTAAAAGAATTTTATATGTTCACTGATCACCAGCCTCTTACCTTTGCAGTCTCTAATCGGAACTCAAACCCAAAGATAATTCGGTGGAAGGCTTTTATTGAGGGATATAAGGCGAAAAGATAATCTGGTAGCAGATGCCTTGTCTCGTCAATTTATCAACTCTTTGGAGAGCAACAATCCATAGTGAGGAATCACTGACCTACACCGTCGAGTTTGTAAAACAACCGTTAAACGTCAACAGCATCAGCTGCTCAAAATTCCTGGCTACAGCCTTCCGTCACACAACAACCTTCGTGACAGATATTGTTGACCCCAACGAACAAATGGAGATCATAAACCAAGAGTATAATAGGGCTCACAGGGCCTCGCAGAAGAACGTTTAGCAAATACTTAACGACTATTTCTTTCACAAAATGGGCAAGAAGGCCAAAGAGGTTTCGAAAAACTGCAGGACCTGTTCTAGACCGATTAACTCCAGGTAGTGCAGCTTATACCTTATAATTGACATTAAACCATGTGTCCTACAGTTGTTGAACATTTTTCCTGGGACTAAGACAATACACTGCGACAACGAGAAGTCTCTAAAGTCTAACACCATTAAGTCATGTCTCAGGGAGCATTTTAACATCGACACTGTCAACGCGCATCCCCTACATAGCACGTCGAACGGTCAGGTAGAAAGGTTGCATAGCACGCTGGGTGTAATAGCTAGGTATCTAAAATTGGAAAAAGTGGTGAAGGACACTGCGGACCTCATACTCTTAGCCATCATAGGCCAATGCTTTCCGCTTTTTAGTGGAAGATAAAAAGAGAACAGTAGAGAGAATAGAACATGCCCAAAAGAATACCATAAGTAATTTAAGCAAAGGTAGAGTGGCGCGTAGTTACAACATCGGGGACAAGGTATTCAAAAATCAAATCAGCGTCTAGAAAATTAGTTAACCCCTCTTTACATCGAGGGGGTGATCCAAGAAGACCTGGGCTCCACTGTCAAGATAAATAGCCGTATAGTTCATAAGGATAAGCTTCGTTAGCAGTGTAAGGTAGATAGTAATAATCAGGCTAATATAAACTTACAGCTACAGGAACAGGTTAATAACCTTACGGGTACTATAAACAGCATGCTTAGGATACAAAAATCCTATTCAATAGATACCTCGCATCTCACAACACTCTTGGCAAGAAACAGGGCCATCATTTCAGACCTCGCCAATTTACTTCTCTCTATCACCTTGGCACAGTTGGGGTTATTAAACCCCATTATCTTAAATAATATAGAGGTAAATACACTTGCCAGCAACGAATCTCTCAGCAATTTGACAGTTATAGAAATTATATTAGTTGCTAAATTTAAGGTATTCCACGATAATAAATTAATTAATTTCCTAATTAAGTATTCCAGACCTAAGTTAGTTTGTAGGAAAATTACTTCTCTTGCGGTATTGCACAATAATAAAATGCTGTCGCTAATCGATAATACCATCGCAGTCTGAGTTAGACAGGTTTTTCTATAAAAGAATATCAGAGGACAACAATGCTATTAATTTTTTTTTTTGTTTTTTTGGTTACTGAGTAGCAAGGAGGTGGTAATCTTCTAAAGATACGGTTGCCAGATTAAAAGCATTCACGATTCCTAGCCAAATAGATAAGGCCTACGTACTAAACCCTGCACAATTCAACCACTATCCCCGCGGAACTGTTGCCACATATTACTTCGCGGGGCGGTTAGCAATCTTGCTCTCATCTAAATATTACGCCTTTTTCTCTCTAAACGGCGCTGATCCAACTGGATTTCTGATACGCGCTCACAAATCATATTCCAGTTAAGAGCAGATGCCATCATGAACCCCAGCGTATCCTCAGGCTCATGAGGGTAACCTACTGGAACAGTAAAAAGTGGACAGCGAAAAACAACGTGCTCTGCGTCCTCAGGTTCTTCACACCTTTGCCTCCTTGGTGTGTTGTCGTGCCCATACCTACATAGGTACCACCTATAGCTACCGCGCGAGTTATGTTTATTTATTTAAACAGTTATGTTAGTTAGAAAATCCAAGTAAAGAAAAAGAGGAATGCTCTTCGGAGCTAAACACTTCTTTATTATTTCGGATCGGTCTTAAGACTAACTTATGCTAAATTTTTCATGGCACATGTAAGTGCGGTTTCTTTCCTTATTAATGCTGAGCAAGCATAAAACCAGTCGAAAGAGTTTTCCTATATGTCAGCATACAACATAACTGAGGTAACCACTCTTGCTAATATCCGGCGCTTGTCTGCTTTAGGACCTCTGACATTTGGAAGCATCCATGATAAAGCCTTTTGAGCCCTTCCCAGCCTTATCTTTAACGTATAGCAGGTGCTCTTTATACGATAGCCTGCTGCCAGCATTACCTCCATATACTTTAAAGTCTTTTAGATCGCTTCCATGGTCTACGACTCCTACCGAATAGAATTCAACGCGCCTCTTGCCTGTAATCAGAACCAACTGCGTCTTTTGCTCTGTCAAGGACAATTTTGAGCATCCTTTCCCGTTATCACTAGAGAAAGGTCATCTGCAAAGTCTACCGAAGTGCAGTTTTCGGGTAGCTGCAAGCACAACACCTGGTCATACATGAGTTTCCACAAAAAAGGGCCAAGCACCAAACCCTGAAGAACCCCCGCCGTAACTCTGTACACTTTACTTCCTTCATCACTATCATAGTGCAAATATCTCTCCGACAAGTAAGACATTATCATATGCTGTAGGTACATTGGCGCCCCCGTTCTACGAACGGAACCTATAATGTGCAACCAGTTAGCGGAGTTAAACGTGTTTTTTATGCCCAGCTTTTCTATTGCGCAGTACTCCTTATCACCATAGAGCCACCTTTCACCTTGGATCGTCTGGTTTGCTTTACAGACCACTTTTTTGATCGCATCCACTATCGAACGACCCTTACGAAAGCCAATTTGGCTTTCAGAGAGAGAGCCACTCTGACTGACACTCCACTGACAATTTGCCTCAGGTTACCGCATACAACCTTCTCCAATATTTTGCTACAGTATCCAGCAAACATATTGGCCTATACGACGACGCATAATTGGGGGGTTTGTCAGGTTTTGGAATTAGAACGAAGGCACTGGTTGAAGAGATTCAAAAAGACCTCAAGGACATTGGAGATAGCCGCTTTTAGGGCTTTATTCGACACTCCATCAATGCCTGGAGTCCTCCTGACTTGTACCTTAGCACTAGCCCTGCAAAATTCTTCAATACTTTCGTCAGAAATACTTTCCTGCTCAGGCAATACTGATACTACTGGGGTTGCCGCCGGGAACAGTGCCCTTACTATTTTCCCGAGCATTACTGGGCAAGTGGGTTGTGGTACTCTACAATCCTTCACCCTCGACATGGCCTTCTTGTAAGCTGTGCCCAAGGATTTATGTGGGATTCCTCGAGAAGCTTCCTAATGCATAAACGCTTACTCCTCTTGACTGCCTTTTGAAAAACCAGCCTGGCAGCTCTGAATTCTTCCAGTCGATGGTGGAATTTTCCACTGCACGAAGACATGCCGATCGCAACACGCCTAGCTCTCTATTCCACCAGTGACATGCTGTCCTTTGTCCAACATGAATTCTCCTGGGCATGGCAGCATCACAGGCTAGGGACATCATATCAGCCAGTCTGTCTGCTAACTGCTCAGAAGAGCCAACACCAAGCTCTTGTGCTCGGAATACTTCCAGGAACATTTCTTTGTCAAACAACGAGTCCTTCCACCTAGGCCCAGTTGTGTGTTGTTGCTCGGCTCTGTCGCGACGTATTATACTAACCAGGATGGCTTGATGGCCGCTATGCTTTACTGACCATCCATTTCACGCTAGACACCATGCTGCTACTAGCAAAGGTTATGTCTATAACCGATTCTCTGCCTGCCTTCCTATACGTGGACGCAGAATCCTTGTTGAGCAGTATTACATCATGAGTTGCCACAGTATCCACGAGTATTTGACCCCTAATGTTAGTAGATCTGCTTCCCCACTCCGTTGACCACGCATTGAAGTCTCCTGCGATTGTCACTGGCGACTTATCCCATGCTTCCGTCACTAATTCCTGAAGAAAATTCTCATACTCCGAAGTTGTCATGCTGAAGAAGTGGATAACGCCGATTCTCGTACTAACAAAGTTAGCACCACGAGTTCCATCAACCTCAAAAGCGTATGGACCACATGCCCAAATTGCAGCAACACCTTCGTATCTTCCAACTAAACTGACTCATTGCGACTTCTATACGGTTCACTAACTAGAACTACATTCGCCCCTTCTTCAACTACAGTTCTCTGCAAGAGATCCTGCTCCACTTGACAATGGTTCAAATCATCTTCATATTCTTCGGGTTTTAAGTGCTTCCTGAAACACCGGGCAGGTTTTACATCCCGCCTTATGATTTACCTTCGTCGGCAATTTCTTCGCACAAAGTATACATCTTGGGTCACTGCTACAGTTTTTGGCGATGTGCCCAACCAGGCCACATCTTATGCAGCACTTCCACCTGTCCTCATTCTTACACGACCAGGACACATGACCGAACTCTAGGCAATTAAAGCACTTCTTCAACTGTATATTTGCTCTAATGCGGCAGGAAACCCATCCAATCCTTACTTTGCCTGCCCTGAGGAGCTCATTAGCCGCGTTCGACTGCAATGAGATTACTACAGTTTGACTGCTAGCGTACGACCTCCTCAGACTAGTGAGTTCCAGACCCTGAATACGAGCCTCCTTGAACTGCTGCAGTATAGCGTCCCATATCTCTTCCTTGGTGGTAACTTCGTCGATGTCTCTGACCTCTATAAGCACTTTTTGAGTTAGAGAGCTGTCCGATGCTTCCTGCCCTAGGATGTCACTGACCATTGTCCTCAATTCATCCGTTTTCGACCCCTTTGAATTTAATTCCAACAGAAGATCGCCCTTTTGTGTTCTGCGAATTCTGCGTATTGACTCTGTAAATCCACTGCAGCCACACTGCAGTCGGCTTACATTTTTTTCTGAATGTCTGTATATGTTGCCTCATCATCCCGATGAATAATTAAAGCATCATGTTTTATATGCTTCCTGACCCCTGAGATCTTCGCAGATTTCTTCTTTTCCACCACCTGCTATTGATAATTGATGCGACGCCTTTGGTACATTTAACCCACGCTTCAAAGTGGACTTTTTCCTTCCCACCCCAACAATATTCTCTCCTGTTAGTCGCTCAGGTTACATCAATGCCTCTTTAGGCACCAATCGTGAACCAGCCCTCATTTTTCCCTGTTGACGTTTCTGTTATGGCTCAAATGCTAACAGAGGCGATTTAGGAGCATATTCTTTACACAATCCCACCGTTGACTGCACGGAAATCTTCTCCGTATTCCCCATTGGGACAATATTGGAGTCATCAGCTAACTCCTGCGCTGCCAAGAGATACAGTCGGCTACTGCTACCAATCCATTGTACAACATTACGACCAACTTCTTTATTCTGCAACCGAGCTTTTTGAAGAATTCGCCTTTACACTCCACTGTCTTCGGCCCTTTAGATTGAGGAGGAAGAACACTTGGACTGGACGGTCTTACTGCTTCCAGCGGATGTACATTATTCCTCTCCTCCACTACAGTCGGGGGCCCCCTGCCTACTCTCCTTCCGCTGGAGAACGCGGAGTTTTTGTGCATCTCCTAAATGGATCGGGAACAGCCAATAAACCTACATCCAAATTTGTAACATTCGATGATACAGGAGCCAAGCTATCCAGTCCTGAATTACTGCGGTCAAAGTATATCGACGACTGGGCCTGCTCATTGGTCGGGGACTGCTTATTCAATATTCGCAGCTAACCAACATATCTGCAGGCCATCCACTATCTACCACCTGTCACCCCCACTCTAGCTTGATCAACGCCGAGCGCTATTCTGTAAAAAGTTGTGCCCGTGTATTACAGGACAACCACCAATCAACTCGAGGCAATCCAAGAAATTAGGGATGGCATAGTCATAATCAATGATCACAAGGCCTCAGTGACACTGGCAGATGAAACAATCCAGCACTTACTTAGTCATCATAAATGAGACTACATTCGTGAACTGAAGGATAGGATTAAGGATAGAGCTCCATGTTTTGCTCTTGTTCTAATGAGATGCATTTGGTTATTTTAATTTGCCGTTTAAAGAGGGCTTTTCCTTTTTGTATTTTAAAATACTCTCAGTGGAGGTATTATGCCTGAGCGCATGCTAATGTAGATTTTTATCCTGTTTTAGTCTTTGCAGGTTGGTATTTCAGCAAGGGACTAGACGATTATGATGACGAAAGAATAAGGATTGGGGAATTAAGACCTTTGATCTTTCGCGGATGATTTTTATTATACATATTTGATGATTCTTTGTTTAAGTTGGTTATCGTTAGGTCGTTGAATGTGAAAGTTGTGTGAGGCGTCTTTATATAGTGGTCAATTTGTTTATCTCATTTGAATTTTGGGATAGTGGGGGTGGTTTAAAAAGGTATAATAATAATTCTGAAGTAGTTGCTGCAAAATTTATCGCAATCTTTTTCTCGGTTTATGTATGAGGAAATGGAGAAATCTATGAGGAAATTGGGTTAAACTTGATTTTCCAGTTGATTGGTTTAAAAAGGTATAAAATTAAATGGTGAAGTAGTCGCTGCAAAATTTATCGCAATCTTTTTCTCGGTTTATGTATGAGGAAATGGAGAAATCTATGAGGAAATTGGGTTAAACTTGATTTTCCAGTTGATTGCTGCACCAATTGAATCAAAATCAAGTGGGAGGTTAAAGTTTTTGTGCTAAAGAGATTCATGGATGATGATAGCGACACCTCCTGATGACCTGGGTGAGGAGTTATAGGCGTAAATTTTATAGTTTATGGGTGTTAGTACGTTCGTTGGAGATTTAAGATAGGTTTCTTGGATGGTGATGATTTTTGGATAGTATGTTTTAACCAGGATTTGTAATTGATTACAGTTATTTAAATAACCATTGCAATTCCATTGTAAAATCTTTAAAACCATGAGATTGATGTAAAGAGATAGAGTTGTTTATAGGTTTTGTGATTTTTGTTGAGTTAGATCAATTACTGGCGTTGAGGTATTTAGATTGATCGCAGCCCAGTTTAAAAAAGATTAGTGTCACCTGTTCATGCTAAGTCCAAAGTTGCATCTTTGGAAGGATCCTAGTGATGCTGGTCGCAGAATTTGTTGGTGGTTTGGAGTGTATCCGTTACAGCATAATTTGTTTGAGAAGAGTGGGCGGCAACAGAGAAGGTTTACGTGCTTTTTTGGTGGCGATAGATTTTATGAAGAGCTTTCATGTCTGTTTTTTCAATGACACTGATGGCATATATTTCCTTCTGCTTGATGAAGGTTATAG
Source organism: Amiota minor (assembly GCA_037043295.1). Taxonomy (NCBI): domain Eukaryota; kingdom Metazoa; phylum Arthropoda; class Insecta; order Diptera; family Drosophilidae; genus Amiota; species Amiota minor. Next base: position 19,901 of record JBAMAW010002147.1, read on the forward strand.
AAGTTTGGTCTCGAGAATTGTGGTGGTAGTTAGGGAAGTTACTTTCTCTGCAGTTTATGAATCGATAGAGGTTGGTGCATCATTCATTTTTTCATAGAAGCGTAATAATCGCTCATTTCTTGCTACTTTTCGAAGTAAGCACTTTGTAAATATTTCGTATGCCATAGGTAACGCGCTCACGTCTGTTCTCTCCAAATATTTCATAAAAGTGAGCACACACACTTACTTACTTCATGAAGGGGTAAATGAGATAGCATGGCCAAAGAGAAAATGTTGGTCGTAAAAGAGAGCGTTGAGAGAATTAGATTAGATATTTCGTCATGCTTTGTTGATGCCACTGACTGATTTCTTCTTTTTTTTTTTGTTGCGCGCCAACACAAACAGCTGAGTTAATTGATGAGTGTGATCATGATATTTTTCATAAAATTCTCAATGTAATGTGTTGAGTCCCAAGCTTTTTGATTTCGATTTCTGGAGGGCTTGGTTGATGAGAAGAGGCATTGCCACTCGCGAAAACAGCGGTTTTATTAACCAAAAGATCTGCTTCATATTTTAGTAACTGACAAAATCTTGTTTCGAAGTTTGAATTCAATTGCACCAAAATGGAAGAACCATTAATTGCAGAAATTCAAAAAAAAAAAAAATTAAAATTCCACGTGATAGAAGTGAAACTTCTTAAAAACAGACAGAGGGGGATCATCTCAAAACAAATGCAACTACTTGCAATGTTATAAGTTTGTCAAGAAGTTTGTAATGCCGGCCACACATGCGATTGATTGTACAATGTCATTTTGCTTGTGGACTCTTACAACGTGTGCGTGGAAGGGTCATGGTACGATTGTACGTCAATCTGTCATTCTACCTGTCTGTCCGTCTGTATATTACTCTTGGATTTTGTGGCGAGTGTAATTGTTGTTGTTGTGCTAAACAACGTGTTTATATTTGTCGTCTGTCCTCTTTTGCTCAAAAATTAGATCAACTGCAATCTGCTATGTGTTTCTCGTTTCCTTTTCTTCGTACGTTCTCTTGTGTTTGCACACACACAAGCTGCGTGTTGTTGTTGTATAATTGTAGTCTCTTATTGAGACTTTTCCGGTGGATGTTTTATTATTTGTTGGGGATATGGAAATCGAAATACACATTCTGTGAAAATTTCAAGGCTCTACGTAGTGCGGTTCATGAGATTCAAAATTGAAAGAATCGTGACGATTTGTAATTTTTCACTCAAATTTTTAGTATAAATTTGGTATAAAGAAGTTTCACTTCAAAATAAATGCATTTTCGACAAAAGTAGTAATAGAGTGGAAGGACTGAGGGGTAAGTGGGCGAGGGAAGGGGAATATGGCTATTCAAACAGCCACCAGAATCGACTGTTTTCAATTTGTCACAAAAGTGATGATTTGCCTATATTTGCCTCTTTCACACGCACTTACTTTGTGAAGGCGTAAATGAGATAGCATAGCCAAAGAGAGAATGATGGTTGTGAAAGAGAGCGTTGAGAGAATACAATGCATGATGAAATATCTTAATCGATTAGATATTTCGTCATGCTTTGTTCATGCCACGCACATATACTTATTTCACAAATATTATGTTAAATGACTGATATAATGCATGACCATGTTGGAGGCCCTTAAGCCTCGTGCTCCCTGCATCCAAGGAAACAAAAATAAACTCGAAATCCATGAGTGACAAAAATCATCGTGTAAGTCCCAACTTAGCTACGGTTTAGTTTTATTTTTTTGTTGTTGTTTTACATGAATTTGTTGTTTATGAAAAGAAATGAACGCTAGCAAAAATCACGACCGTTCTCAAAGAATATGAGTTTTTGACTGTAAAACTAAAATATATTAAAAAATTTCAAAGGGCCCCCATACAAGAAACATATGGGTTTGTATGGAAGCTATACGATCCTCTAACCCCACGATCTTGATATTTGCTTGGTTGGTGAAAGTGGATTTGAAACTCCCATACACAAACCCACCATTAAAATTCAGGTTCTTATTAGAAAACCTTGTTTTATTTTTTTCACGGAAATAGAAAACGGAAATTCAAACACTAGCCGTTATGTGAATTAAATGGGATGATGCGTTGGAGAGACGTTGATGATGGATACACTTTGCATATTGGCTTATTAATCTGCAGCATAGAGAATGAATGTTTATGCATGAGTAAGAGAGATATAAAAAATGCTTTACTGATGTGTTGTTTTACGAAGAGCATACGAACCAGTGGTCAAATGACCAAGCGAGCGTCTGTCGAGAAGGGAAGTGCGCGATCCCTCACTGATGGTCTTAAGTTTAGCCAAGGCTTTGCTTGTGTTATTGATGTTCAGTTGGTGTTGTTGTTGCTGTTGTTTGTTTTTGTGTAAAAGATAAGAACAATAACCAAAGTCTATGGCTTTGCTTGTGTCATTGCTGTTGTTTTTGCTGTTTGCTTTTTTGCACAACATATCAACAACAATAACATACCTGCCTGCAAGTAAATAAACTCATTGACAATAAAATTATATAGACTGAAAAAATCGCTCACAAAGAGGAGTGGAGACAATTTGATGTTGGGTGACACCATCTGTGAAAGCAGAAAAAGATCTCTCTCTCTCTTTGTAAGCGCCTTGTCTAGTCTATATAATGTTATAGTCCTTAGCGAATCAAAGAAAATATATATATAATATATGTATTAGTCAATAATTGAGGATGATTTAAACGAAGATATTATCAACGTAAGTTGATACATGGATTTATAATTGATAATTTGTTTTACAATCAACAACAAGACATGGAATAACAATAGTTGCTATATTTACACGGAACTTAAACACGGTAGATGCACGAATATATGTGTCTCGTTTTAGTTATCATAAGCTTATCATAACGTTTGTATCACCAAGTAATGAAATAAATTAACATAGTTATAAAACCCATTTCCAGTCATCATTTTAAAACTTGATTCTTACTATTTTGTTCAGCAGTTTCAATCAATAGTACACTTGTTGTAATCAGCCAGATTGAGCTACTAGGAAGGTATCTCCCATACAACCCACCATTAAAATTCAGGATCTTATTCGAAAAACTTTTTTGAGTTTTACTCTATTGAACTGAAATTTATACACTATCAGGAATGCCACAGAAAACACTTCCTCCTCATGTCCACCAGTTTTCCGTTTTTTGGTACAACAAAAAACTCATTTGGAATTTTTCGAATCCCCCTGTGTTTGGTTTGGATAATTGGTTTTTTTCCCCCATTAGTACATTTTTTAAATAAAACCATTGTGATGAATGGATAGATTATACTTTTTCAAAGTCATATGCATAATTTTTTTAAAAACATTTCATTTGTTTAAACTATGAATTCCTTATTTTATGAAATATCTTCTATAAATCTCCTTCAGTCAACAAAACCAATCGAGCAAAGGAATGCAAACTCGTTTTAAATATAATGTTGAATTTTTCGGAGTTTTTGTTTTTATCGAATAGATCAATAAATTAATTGTGTTGTATATTAAAGTAATAAAACTAATAACAATGCTGTTATGTTTAAAATGTTCATTAATCACGTATTTACTGTGCATTTTAAGTAAAAAAAAAATGTTGTTTCAAGTTGGCATGCTGCCAACAGCAAAAGAGGAATGTGAACGAAAAAAAAGAAGAAGAAATAAAACAAACAAAAGGCATCGAAGACGTTTCCGTTTTCCTTCTCTCCATTCATTTTTCCGTAAGAAATCAATGGCCATTAAGCGATCCATAGCCATTTCATATTTAATAGGTTTTATTTATAAATCTCTTTTGTTGCAAACATTTGTAATGAAAACAAGGAAAACAACTAATAAGCGGCAGTCACAGAGAACCAAAGAATATTTGGCAGGAAGAAAATTTAGAAATTTTTCTTTTACAATTTTAAAAGTAAAAGTGTAATAATTTGCTTCTTAATTCCTCTTTAATGGCATACCCGTTTGTACCGTTGTGCTTATCAAAATTATTGCAAATAAAATGAATAAAAAATTTTAGTAAAATGTTTTAATATACTGACAGCCCTATTAAGACCAGTATTGAAACAGTTCAGTTATTTGGCAAAATCAATCCGAAAAACGAAACCTGTATACATTTTTTTACATATGTTGGAGAGAGGGTATCTCCCATACAAACTCCAATTTGGTCTGGAACCCTCCGTGTGCGAGTCAGACTCGCACTTGGCCGATTTTTTTTTTAAATAACCAAAAAGAGGTTATATAAGATAATTATATTACTAATATGTTTATTTTGTATGTACACATAGGTATATAAATATATATATATGCATATTGCCGATTATGCATATCAGACGTTTACGGAAACTTACTATTCTATATTAGTTTAACAGTATAAATCAATACCAAACTACATGTGCAGCAAAATATCATTAAAGAGGAGCAAAACAGAACTAAATCAATGTCAACTAAACATCAAACCATATTTTGCTAATAAGTTACGTATACCTATGTCATTAATATATTTAAACTAGAGGTCTGTATGTTGGCAAAAAAAAAGCGCTGTTCGAATCAACAATGCTCTGTATAAATTGAGTGAAATAGAAAGCGACGCCAAAGGAATTCGAGTGAATTTGTGCACTCACCTCAGACTCAGTCGCACAACGTTTACACAAAGAGGCATGAAAAAACTTCGACCATCTGCTAGTGTGCCTTCTACAAGTTCAATTCCACTTTCGAACTCTATCTCACAAAACTAATTTTGCCTTTTGATAATCTTTCTATTCAATATCAAAATGTTACAGATCTCCTTACTAAACTTAAAATTTTGTTTAGGGATAATTTCTCGTTTGAAGCTGACGTTATAGCGTTTTCTGAGACTTGGCTCAACTCTGGTATTCTTAGCATGGGAATTTTTTGCTCAAACTTTGTTACATCTAGGGCAAATCGCCCTTTTCGCCGTGGTGGTGGTGTCCTCATCACTGTTCCATCTCGCCTGCCATATGATCTTGTTAATTTGAACTAATATTGAGTTGATTTGTGTGAAATTATTGTTGCTTCATGAATCTGTTTTCATATAATGTTCCTAATTCCACTTTGGAAATTTATTTCAATCATGCCAATGCTATTAACTCAGTTAAGAACATTCTTCGATTCGATGATTCTCTTATCGTTCTAAGTGATTTTAATCTCCCACGGATTTCGTGGTACTTTTTCGATATCTCGAATTCCTTCAGCGCATCATGATTTCTTGGACGCCCTATTTGACCACTCTTTATTTCAAATGAACTCTATTGTCAATCATTCGAATAGATTACTTGATCTTGTTTTCACTAATGATTCTGTTGGTACTTCTGTTTCAAGATCCCAACCTTTATGACTTCCTGAGGATACTTATCATCCAACAATGGAAATATCCAATTCTTTAACCTGTCCTCTTTCTGCCTCAACATATACATGCTACCGCCGGTTTTGATTTCGCAAAGTAAATTTTGTCCAATTAAATACATCTTTCTTGGAACTGATTAGTCCTTTTTATATAATTGCAGTAATATGACTACTGCTAAATTTAATTTTTTTCTATGCAATGGTTTTTAATATTTTCAATACCTATGTCCCCTTTAACGTTTGTTGTAAAGTATCCTATAAGCCACCTTGGTTTACGAAAAGACTCTCTAACCTGAAGAACATTAGCTCGAGGCTTTCTAAAAAATACAAGAGTACTGGCTCTTCTATTGCTTTTGAGAATTATTGTGTGGCTTGGGCTAATTTTCTTTCTTTAAATAGCCTTTGTTACAATAAGTACCTCTCTCGCTGTAGGCTGCAACTTTCGCGTGACCCTAAGCGGTTTTATAAGTTTGTGAATTCAAAGCGCAAGTCTTCTTTATTTCCCTCGTCTATATATCTAGTTGAAGAACAAGCCTGCAGTGATTTGGGTATTGCAGACCTGTTCGCAAAATTTTTCAATCCACTTATTCTTCTAAATCATATATTTACAATCGTTCTGCTTATCCCATTTCCCAATGTATCCTCATTGTTTCTCCTGTAATTGGTGAGGAGTGTCATTTTACCAAAAAATTTTTAAAATATACATACCCGGTCCTGACAAAATATCTATTTGTGTACTTAATGTAAGCCGCTCCTTACACTTTTAAATTTATCACTTCAAAATGAATTTTTTCCTTCTATTTGGAAACCTAAACCTCTAACCTCACTCCAATTTTGGTGTTATAATCTTCTGGTGCTAAACTGCGCTAAATGTATATTCATGACGTTTCATCGTAAGAGACTACATTTAACTTTTTATACGATAGACAAATGAGAGGTTGTTTTCGAATTAATTCGAAAGCCTTCATTTTTTTTTTTGGCATGAGAACTTGGTGTACTATGCATATACATACACACAACCATTTAGAGACTCGTCTGCGGGAATCGGGGGTGCAACTGCAAGGCAATGTTAGTGATTGGCTTCAACCTGGCAAAGTCCAGCACTATCCTTGTGGGTACAGCCCAAGTAGCTCGCAGCCTTCACGTAGCGCTTCTAGGCCTTCTCCTTCCGATGGTTAGCTAATGCGAGAAGGCGAAATTCTAGGTGCGACGGTTCCCAGAGCGGGCAGCATCCTGGTCAGGGTCTCTCTCCATTTTAGGCCTGGTTGAAGGTAAACGGCTATGGTTAGGATCCCAGACAGAAAAACAAGTATGGACTATAATGGGAGTAAGATATTTACGGTGCAAGGTGTCGGAAGCCTAGTACAGGCGGCTATGGTGGGTGAGGAAGCAGGCCCCCGTCGAGATCCTATAACCGCAGTGAAGCAGGAGTGGCCAAAATTGCTCCAGTACCATCAAATGCTACAGGTTCAGACCTTTTAGAGGTCCTGGACCCATATAAGAAGAGCACGAAGACTCCGCATTCCCCGATAGAGGCGGAGCAGTCTACTGGATGTATGGCGGTACCGCCAACTGTTGAGGAAGAGAATATCGAGGTGGATATGCTAGAAGCAGAAGGGCCTTCTAGTTCATTCCTATCTAACCCTCAATCCCAAAGACGATATGTAACGGAGGGTTGAGCTGACTCCTTAAAAAAGCTCGTTTGTATGATGGGAGAGTTCGTCGCAATGTTAATGGGAAAAGAAGAACGATCCATCAGCTTATGAGAGTTGCAATCGATAGCGTTAGTAGACTGTATCTCTTGGCAGTGCTGGAGCTATCCGGAGATGGTGAAACTGCTCCATGAAAGACAACAAAGGAGAATTTTGCGCAGACAACACCCGGATTGTGTGGAACGAGCGTTCGTATGTCATTTGTGACGTCGGGTAAAACATACCATAAGGACCATCCTGTCACAACGGGGCTCCCAAAGGGTCCACGTGTGAAAGATAAGCCAACGAAAGTATTCATACAGCCTGGTCGTCAAACGGGTGGAGATACGGTCGGCTGGGGGAAAAGCAACCCACTTCAAAAGAAGGGCAAAGCGCATTCAAGGCGCTACATCTTCACCAATGGAAAAGGGTTGGGAGAGCAAAGAAGAAAAACGCGCCGATTATTGGGTTCAGGAAGCACATTAAATCAGATGCTTTGGTTATCCACCGTCATGAGGAGGGAACCTATGCTGACATCCTGAAAAGAGTGAAATCTGACCCGAATTGTGGTGGTCTTACGGAGTCCGTTTAAAGAATTCGCAGAAACATTTCCAGATTATCTTCAAATAACGCGACAAGAAGATCTTTCTATTGGGTGTATGCATATGATTCCGCCCTTTCCGATAGTTTTGCTAGTATCGCCGCTTACACTTGCACACTAAAATACTAATACTTGCATTCGATAGTGCCTTCTATCAGCTGTTAAACACAGTGTATAACAGCTGATAGAAGCATAAACAACAAATATTTCTAATTCATTGAAAATGTCGAGTTTTATCCCAAGTAAACATCATTTGCGGGAGGTTTTATTGCACTATTTTGTTGCAAAGAAAAGTGCAGCGGAAACTTATCGTTTGCTTGCTGATGTTTACGGTGAGCATGCTCCATCGAATACAACTTGCAAAGAATGGTTTCGACGATTTAAAAATGATGATTTTGACATTGAGGACAGAGAACATGGAAAACCACCCAAAAAATTTGAAGATGCTGAATTGGAAGATTTATTGACCGAAGATTGTTGTCAAACACAATCAGAATTGGCAACAACATTAAATGTTGATCAATCAACTATTTCAAGACGTTTGCAAGCAATGGGAATGGTTCAAAAAGTCAATAACTGGGTGCCACATGAATTGAAAGACCGAGACATCGAACGTCGCAAAACCATTTGTGAAATGCTGCTTCAAAGACAAAAAAGAAAAGGTTTTTTGCATCGGATAATCACGGGAGATGAAAAATGGATATATTACGAGAATCCTAAACGCAAAAAATCTTGGCTGAAGCCAGGTGAGGCCGGCCCATCACAGCCAAAGAAAAATATTCATTGTACCAAGGTTATGCTCTGTATTTGGTGGGATCAGAAAGGTGTTGTGCACTATGAGTTGCTGAAACCGTCTGATACTATCACTGGCGATGTTTACAGACGACAACTAATGCGGTTGAAGGTAGCTATAGAAGAAAAACGACCGGAATGGGTGAATAGGCATGACAAATTAATTCTTCAACATGACAACGCCAGACCGCATACGGCAAATGTTGTGAAAACATATTTAAATGGACAAGACTGGGAAGTGCTACCCCACCCGCCATATTCACCAGATATAGCCCCTTCAGATTTTCATTTATTTCGAAGGATGCAGTCTGATCTTACGGGAGAGCGATTCACTTCTTATGAAGATATCAAAATTTTTTTTTTTTTTTTTTTTTTTTTTTTGAATCTCCTATATAATACATAGGACTAACAATAAGGTTACAAATCTTATAAAACTAATACACATGTGTCCCTCCTACAATGAAGAGGAAGGAGTTCACTTGGCACTACGAGCCTCTAATTAATCAAAAGGGCAGCACGATCATTACGGATCAGTCGAGATGAGTTCCTTGTATGGACAAGGACTCTGGCTAGGGGATTAACATGCCGAACTAATTTATCCATGTAAATAGCTTTACGCTTGGAACATTCATCTTTGACAGGTGGTACTTCCAGGTCCTTGTGAATGTCTTCATTCCTGATATACCATGGCGCTCCCGTGATTGTTCTAAGTATCTTGGATTGTGCTCTTTGTATAACTTCAATGTTACTCGCGCTCGCGGTACCCCACAATTCAGAACCATAAGTCCAAATTGGTTTAATAACAGAGTTATACAGCATCACCTTGTACTCAAGTCTCAGTCCAGATTTAGAATTGATTAGCCAGTGAATACTTTGAGCCCTTAGTTTCATATGTATCTTTTTAGATTCTATATGCTTCCGCCATATCAAAATTTGGCTTCATAATTGGATTGCCTCAAAAGACCAGGACTTCTTTATGCAAGGAATCCGTAAATTGCCTGAAAGATGGGCAAAGGTTGTAGCTGCAGATGGGGCATACTTTGAATAAATAAATTTTCCTTTTTCTAAACAAGCAAATTTTTTTTGTTTTCACAAAAAAGGGCGGAATCATATGCATACACCCAATATTTAAGGGAAATTTTAAATTTGTACTTATTCGAAAACTAAATTTATGTATTAGAAGAGTACAATTGCATAATAATTACTATAATCCTCTATTTATTTTCAGGAAAAAATTTGAACGTAATAAATTAAGTTGTATAAACAATTTTCCCAAAAATATCTTTAATTCCATTATGCAATTATTTCTTTTGTAATAACAATAACATACTTATTCTGAAAATCATTTGTGTAAATCCATTTTTCTAAAAATAAAAGATAATAACATACTTATGACCTTAAACTAAAATTCATTTGTGTAAATTATTATTATTTTTTTTTAAGTGAAACTTCTTTAGCAAAGGGGAGTAAATCCAAAAAATATGAAAATGAAATGTGACAAAAATAAAAAATGTAATGATGCTTCAAAGACGCAGTGGAGAGACGCACAAAGCAATGCGCATTATCTTGTGCGTGCTCGTCTGCAGCGTAGAGAATGAATATTTATGCATGAGTAACAGAGAGATTAGAAATGCTTTACTGATGTGTATTCTTACGAAGAGCGTACGAAGAAGTGGCCGAATGACCGAGCGAGCATCTGTTGTGAAGGGAAGTATGCGGGAGGTAATTGTCTCCACTCGACCCTGAACCATTATACTGGCACAAACGAAGTTAGCGTAATTGTTCAGAAATATAAAAACCTAAGAGTTTAAAAACAATTACAAAATAAGCAAAATTAATAACAAGACAATATTGCAATCCAAAAGAATGTGTAATTGGATATTTGAAATAAACAATAGTAAAAAGAACGAAACAAAGCGTCGGCTTCGCTTCCGTCACTTATGCTTAGCTTAAGAACGAAACTTGCATGTGCCAAGAATAATAAATAAAACGAAGAAAATGATTTCAAAATTAGTTCTAAAACTGACGTTAATAAATAAAGTAAGAAATCATCACTTAAGAGATTGCTGTATTTGAATACCAAACTAACCAAATTATGCAAGAGCGGTCATTTATGGGTTTAATAATAAAAAACTTACATTACTCGACAAATACTGCAGTGATCAACTGACATCAACCTATGCTGATATCCTGAAAAGAGTGAAATCTGACCCGAATTGTGGTGGTCTTACGGAGTCCGTTCAAAGGATTCACAGAACGCAAAAAGGTGATCTTTTGCTGGAGCTAAAGACGAAGGGCGTGGAAACAAGAGTGGCACTCTAGGGTAAGTTGCGTCGGTTAGATAGGTGAGTCAAATAAGCGACAGTTTATTGCAGCTGTTCAAGGTAGCTGATTTCCAGAGTTTGGACGTCATCAGTCTAAGACGGTCGTATACTTGCGCCCGAACGGCAACGATCTCTTTGCAGATAAAGGCAACCAATAAACTCCTCCAAGCCGGTAAGGTAAGGATTGGTTGGGTTACCTGCCGCCTTAGATCAAATGTGGCATTGAAGAAATGCTTTAAATGCTTGAAATACGGCCATATATCTCGGTCATGTAAGAATGAGGATAGGCCCAGGTGCTGTATAAGGTGTGGCGTGGTAGGTCACATTGCGAGAAACGGCTGTAATAGCCCGAGATGCATGCTGTGTGTGACGAAATGGCAGACCATGTGGCGTGATGCAAAACCTGCCCGGTATTTAGAGAGGCATTGAAAAAGAGGAAGATATGAAGGTAATTCAAATCAACATGAATCATTGTCAAGCAGCGCAGGATCTTCCTTAGTGGAGGCGAAGGCAGACGTAGTTCTAATAAGTGAACCCTACTCGAAGCGCAATGAATCAGTTTGGCTGGAAGATATTGTTGCTGCAATATAGGCGTGTGGTTCGTATGCATTCGAGGATGGTGGTACTCGTGCTGCTAAGTCTGTTTGCACGAGAATCGGGGGCATACATTTCTTGAGCTGTTATGCACCCCCAAGCAAGACAACTTTAGAGTTCGAGCACTTTCTGCACGAATTAGTCACGGAAGAACGAGGCGACAAATCGCAGGAGACTTCAATGCTTGGTCAATGGAGTGGGGAAGCAGATCTACCAGCGAAAGGGGCAAGCCTCGACATAGTACAGCTCAACAGTTGGCGGATAGATTAACAGACATGCTGTCCGTAGCTTGTGACGCCGTGATGCCTAGGAGAATCCAGGTTAGGAGCAGACCAGCATGCCACTGGAGGAATAGTGAATTGGGGGAGTTGCGATCAGCCTGTCTTCGTGCACGTCGACTCATGCAGCTGTCGAAAAACAGAGGGAATTTCTAACAACGGCTTGATGAGTTCAGAACTGCCAGGCCTGCTTTCCAAAAGGCAGTCAATTGCAGTAAACAATAGTGCCTTAAACAGCTTTTCTAGAAGTCTGACATAAATTCTTGGGGAACAGTGTACAGGATGGAAATGTTGAGAGTGAAGGGTTGCAGAATAACACAACCCACTTGTCCAGTAATGCTCGAGCACATTGTTAAAACACTGTTCCCGGCAGGGACCTCAGTAGTGGATGAGATGCCTGAGCAAAGACCCCGGGAAGGAGTTCTGGGTGTTAGTTCTCACGAACTGTCCCGAGCGTGTGATAACATTCAGGACAAGAAGACCCCGGGTCCCAAATAAGGTCCTAAAAGCGGCTATTTGAATGTTCCTGGAGTATTTCTGCAGGTTTTCAACCAATGCCTTCATGACGGAGTATTTCCCAAAAGATGGCGGCATCGAAAGCTGGTCCTTATACCAAAAGCTGGTAAGCCACCCAACGAGGCGTCGTCGTATAGACCGATATGTTTGGTGGATACTGTGAGTAAAGTTCTGGAGAAGATTGTATGCAACAGACTGGAGCAAAGTGTGAGCGAGGGTTGCGCTCTCCCTGAAAACCAGTTTGGCTTTCGAAAGGGTCGCCCACCAGTAGACGCGGTAATAAAAGTGGTTGGTATAGCAAAACGGACAACACAAGGTGAAAGATAGCTATATGGTGATAAAGCAGTCATCACGCTAGACATGAAGAATGCGTTCAACTCTGCCAACTGGCTGTATATCAGAGGATTCGTCCGTAGAACGGGAGCGCCAATGTACCTACAGAAGTTGTTGAAGTCCTACTTGTTGAAGAGATTCATGCACTACGATAGCAACGATGGCAAGATAATGTCCAGAGTTACTGCGGGGTTTCAGGTTCAGGTTTTGGTGCAGGGCCCGCTCCTATGGGTTCCCGAAAATTGAACTTTGGTATGTTTTGCAGATAATCTGTGTCTGGTAGTAACGGGCAAGGAGATAGAGGACATAGAGCAATCTGCAAATGCTGCCATTCGCGCGGTTATAGCTTAGTTCTTCCAAACAGACCTTGGCACAGCAGAAGACGCAGGTGGTTCTGATCACCAGTAGGAAACGTATAGAGTTCTGCTCCGTACGAGTTGGCCTGAGATACGGTCCAAGAAGACCATAAGGTACATAGGTGTAATGCTGGATAGCAAGTTATCATATAAAGAGCACCTGCTGTACGTGAAGGGTCAAGCTGCAAGGGTCCACAATGCCTTATCGTGGATATTTCAAAATATCGGTGGCCATAAGGCGGACAAGCGCCGGATATTGTTAAGGGTGGTGACATCCATTATGCTGTACGCTGCTCCCGTTTGGGCAAAATCGCTATCTCAGACGATGCAGCATTGGTGCTTGCGGAGATGATCCCAATAGACATATTGACCGATGAAATGCGCAGACTCTATGTGACGTTTCATGGGCGTCCAGACAGCATACAAAGAAGGCGGGAGCGACAAGCCTCAATATTTCTTTGGCAGCAGAGATTGGCAGAACGCTGAGAATGGTAGATGGACCTGCAGGCTCATCAAGGACATTGCAAAATACTTGAGCAGGAAGAGAGGAAAACCAACTACCATTTAACCCAGATCTTGTCTGGACATGGCGGTTATAGGTGGTACCTGTACAGGTTTGGGCATGACAGCACACCAAGGTGTCCATTGTGTGATGAACCGGAGGATGCTGATCAATGTGATCGGTATCCTGTTCCAGTATGCTACCCACATGAGCCAGGAAGTGTGTTGCAGTTCATGTTGGCATCTTCGGCAAACTGGGACGGGATCTGTGAGCATGTGACAGGTATTCAGCTGGAGCTACGTCGTCTAGAGAATGCTAGGCGAAATAGGCAAGCATTTTAGTGAGTACCCGGTGGGGGTTTCGTAGAATACTAGTGAGTAGCCACGACCCACGTACGAAAGCAGCACAATATATGGCCTTTTTAATTAGGACTGATTGTTTACGGGCCAACTTTCCTCCCGACGTATTATTTAACCATCGTTCCAGGGCGACAATAAGACATGGTGCGGTAGTTTTCAGCGGGTTAAAGTCCCGCACTCGACTGTAGACCTGTTGGCTTTCGATGATTTTCTACCGATATACAATAAAAAACAAAAACAAGACTCGTCTGCGTCTTTTTCTCCGCTCATTTCCTTGCTTCTTCTTGTGAATGTGTTCAGCTATGCTGCAGTTCTCATTTCGTTTTGCACGCTAATTTTCACTCATTTCACAGAATGCAGGCGGCTTTTGAACTCAAAACACAGTCGCATTCATTTTCTTTTATTTCGTGTCTCGCTTTCACTCAATTCAATTCAATCAGAGTTCATTCTGTTGTACTTCAGTTGTGAGCGAAGCCACACAGCTGTCTAATTTAAGCAAACATTTATTGATTCACACAACAAAGAAACAAAAAATTAAAATGGGCCAAGTGCGAGTAAGACTCGTACACGGAGGGTTCCGTACCAGATTGGGGTTTGTATGGGAAGTACTCCCCCTTGTGGTTCGATTTGACTGATTCTAACAGATGAATAACGCCTATGTCAAAAACTTAAAGTGTCTAAATTTCATTATGATGGGACAAAAAACGAAAAAGCTTTTCTAATAAGAATCTGAATTTTAATGGTGGGTTTGTTTGGGAGGTACCCCTCCTAGTTTGCCGATTTAACTGATTCTAACAGATGTATAGCGCCTATATCAAAAACTTATAGTGTCTAAATTTCAGTTTGATAGGACAAAAAACAAAAAAGTTTTTTTAATAAGAATCTGAATTTTAATGGTGGGTTTGTTTGGGAGGTACCCCTCCTAGTTTACCGATTTAACTGATCCTAACAGATGTATAGCGCCTATATCAAAAACTTATAGTGTCTAAATTTCATTTTGATAGGACAAAAAACAAAAAAGTTTTTTTTAATAAGTACCTGAATTTTAATGGTGGTCTGAATGGGAGCTACCCTCCCTAGTGGTCCGTCTAAAACAACCATAAAAATTGTCTGTGAACATTTTGCATTTGCTTTTTGTGTATACTTTTTTACCTTGTGAAGTAATTTCTTGTACATTCAGCAATGTTGGGTTTTATCACCATGGTGCTATTGACATCTCTGGGCAGATACCGCCAAGAAGGTGGAGATAACTTTCAAAAAGAAGGTGACGTCGCCCGACATGAGACTAAAAATAAGCTAGTAGAGCTAAGAACCCATTTTAACTTTTTAATCGCCCATAATCACCCAATCGTCTTAAGTAATACCAATCGGTTCGCTATCCTCGATGACACTATAAAAGAAAATGACGCAGGAAAAAAAAGTCTTACTTATATATATGTAAATCATGATGAGACGGTCAAGTATAATGGTAAAGAAGGTGAGCAGTTGAAGAAACCTGATAAATTCCCTAGAAAAATCTAAGTTGAATACCAAACTAACCAAATTAAGCAAGAGCGGTCTCTTATGGGTGTAATAATAAAAAACTTACGTTACTCGACAAATACTGCAGTGATCAACTGACATCATCGGTAAGACAAGTTGTTAAAGTGAAAAATCGTAACACGAAACTTCCCATGAAAAATATTTTTCGTGGACGCCGGCTTAATTTCAAAATATAAAACTAAAAAACACAAAAAAAAAAACAAATACATAACGTGCGTACGACGAATATATGGAAAAATCAAAGCATATATGGATGTGCGAATTATGTTTGTTTCTACTTTCCAATTTCCGAAAGACAAAAATCTAGATCAATTACGCGTTGGAACACGGATGGGTCCTGAGATAATTGACTGTGTACTTAATTTATCGAGGGAAAAAATTCAAAAATATTATAGAAGGACTATGAAGAAAAGAGTTGAATCAGTTGAGAAACATTTCCAGATTATCTTCAAATAACGCGACAAGAAGATCTTTCTATTTAAGGGAAATTTTAAATTTGTACTTATTCGAAAACTAAATTTATGTATTAGAAGAGTACAATTGCATAATAATTACTATAATCCTCTATTTATTTTCAGGAAAAAATTTGAACGTAATAAATTAAGTTGTATAAACAATTTTCCCAAAAATATCTTTAATTCCATTATGCAATTATTTCTTTTGTAATAACAATAACATACTTATTCTGAAAATCATTTGTGTAAATCCATTTTTCTAAAAATAAAAGATAATAACATACTTGTGACCTTAAACTAAAATTCATTTGTGTAAATTATTATTGTATTATTTTTTTTAAGTGAAACTTCTTTAGCAAAGGGGAGTAAATCCAAAAAATATGAAAATGAAATGTGACAAAAATAAAAAATGTAATGATGCTTCAAAGACGCAGTGGAGAGACGCACAAAGCAATGCGCATTATCTTGTGCGTGCTCGTCTGCAGCGTAGAGAATGAATATTTATGCATGAGTAACAGAGAGATTAGAAATGCTTTACTGATGTGTATTCTTACGAAGAGCGTACGAAGAAGTGGCCGAATGACCGAGCGAGCATCTGTTGTGAAGGGAAGTATGCGGGAGGTAATTGTCTCCACTCGACCCTGAACCATTATACTGGCACAAACGAAGTTAGCGTAATTGTTCAGAAATATAAAAACCTAAGAGTTTAAAAACAATTACAAAATAAGCAAAATTAATAACAAGACAATATTGCAATCCAAAAGAATGTGTAATTGGATATTTGAAATAAACAATAGTAAAAAGAACGAAACAAAGCGTCGGCTTCGCTTCCGTCACTTATGCTTAGCTTAAGAACGAAACTTGCATGTGCCAAGAATAATAAATAAAACGAAGAAAATGATTTCAAAATTAGTTCTAAAACTGACGTTAATAAATAAAGTAAGAAATCATCACTTAAGAGATTGCTGTATTTCTTTATTTCACTGGCACAGTCGACAGCGTTTTCTTTTTGAAAAGTATTACAAAAGGACCTCCTTATAAGGATATTTTGGCAACCTAAAGGTCGCCTAACAATTTGCGTTTTTAAAATAAACGCAGGATAAAATATTAAAACAACAATATATCTAAGATTCCAATTGTACTGGTGCATCCGCATTACCCAGTAGCATCCAATTTGCTGATAACATTGCACAAAAAATTTGAAAAATTCATCTTCCTGACTACGTAGGAGGACATAGATCGTATTTTTAAAAAGTGGCAGATCTTACTAAAAGACGGAAATTTACCACCAAAATCTAATCCAGAATTAGAATCTCAACAAAAGCACGAGAAACTACAACAGCAGCAACAAGAACAATCAACAACAAAAGAAGAAACATATCACAAGAAATGGGAAACCTTTTTTAAAAGAAAGTGATTTACCATAAAATGCTGGTTCAAAACCACTTTCAATAGTGTCAAATACTGGAGGAAACAGTAAAACAACAGCAAGATGAAATACTGCAACAACATCTAGAAATACAGGCCCACAATAAAGAAATACCACTACAGGATAGGATCCAAGAATTGGAGAATAAAGTTAAACAACATGCACAACTAATATCGTTGCAAAACGATTCCATCCAATTGCAACATTACTACTTTCAGATGTTGCAACAACAACCAAGAACAAATAATCTACAATAATCGCTGAATCCGCTACCATTCACAACCAGAGATATTTTAGGGTAATTCAGAGCGAAGCAGCCTTTAAGTAATGAACATTATTTAGTTTCATTCATTAAATCGGTGGATCAGGTGATGAATCTATGCTATGGAAACACATAACTTCAAGAGTTCGGCCTAAGCATTATAATGAGTGAGAAACTCCGTGTGAATGCAGCAGCTATAATACAAGAACTTCCAAGTGGAGACAACATGTGTAACTGTCATACAGAAACTGAGATACCACTTCCGCCCGAAGACGACCGTTGCGGATGTATATAACATGTTGAGAGGAGTAAAAGTCTGATGGCAGAGGAGTTCGAAGAAATAAATAAATTATTTAAGTGCATCATGATATAATAACCACAACCGATAAGCCTCTATTTTCAAAGATATATAGATATCCCCAGATTTATGAAAACGAAATAGAAAGGCAGATAGAAGAAATGCTTATGCAATATATAACATAGGATAGTAATTCACCATATACTATAATAATCATAGCCCATTATGGGTAGTGGTGAAAAAATTGAATAATTCGGGAAAAAAGAGATAGTACCAAACTTGAGTACAATCCTAGATAAATAAGGTCTAGCCCAATACTTCACTATCGTCGATCTAGATAAAGGTTTCCACCAGATCTTAGTTTGAGAAGAAGATAGACCAAAAACTGCATTTTCAACCCCACAAGGCCGTTACGAATGCCTTTCGGATTAAAAAATGCACCATCAACCTTCCAAAGTTTGATAAATAAAGTTTTGAAAGACTTTATAAACAAAACTTGCTTCGTAAATATGGATGATATCCTTATATTTAGTACGTCATTACAGAAACACATCGTCAATATAAAAGGAATATTTCAAGCCTTACGAAAAGCCCAATTAAAAATCCAAGTTGATAAATGTGATCTTCTAAAGAAAGAAACACAATTTTTATGGCATGTTCTAACAGCAAGAGGGATAAAACTAATTCCCGATAAAGTTTCTATTATTCAGAAACTAAAGCTACCAAGTAGTACAAAACAAATAAAATCCTTCTTGGGTATTACATGATTTTATAGAAAATTTATTAAAGACTATTCTAAAATAGCACACCCTATGACTCAATACAATCAATAAATACAAATGACCCCAATTACATAGCAGCATTCGAAAAGCTGAAAGACCTAGATACTAGTTCACCAATTCTACGCTATCCCAATTTCAGTAAGAAATTTAAAATAACAACAGATGCAATTAAGTTTGCGATAGGAGCTGTTCTTTCACAAGAAGGACATCCCATTGCATATGCATCTAGAACACTTAACAAACATTAACATTAAATTATGCAGTTATAGATAAAGCACTACTTGCAATAGTTTGGGCAACCAAATATTTTCGTCCATATGTATATGGTAGAGAGTTCGATCTAGAAAGCGACAATCAACCACTTAAGTGGCTAATGACCAAATATTCAGGCAAAGACATAACCCCGAGATTATTACGTTGGCTAATAAGCTTAGCAGAATACAATTTTACCGTAGACTACATAAAAGGCAGAATAGCAGAATATCACAAGATGAAATAAATTATACAATTGATAATGTAAGCGTTAAGGAAGCACAAACAATTCAGGCTGTCGACTATCAAAAGGAAGACTTAGGCTTAAGTAAACAACCCGTAAGTGAAGATCAAATAAATGATTGGGACCCCGACACAGAAAACGAGGAAGATATGGAATTCACCGAAACACCCAATACTCACGAGGAAAACCCGCAAAATCATATTACTATATTGAACACAGTGGTTGCCTACTCAAATTATATTAGTAGAGGAGAAAAAATATAATATCATGAATATATTAAACAAAAAGCAAATATATATTGATATCAGAGACATCAAAAACGATAATGTTCTCAACATTTTTCGCAGGGAAATTACAAAAGGTAAGGTAGCAATATAACTCATATTTAAATGATAATCAATATAACAAAATAGAAAAAATTCTTCTAAACGAATTAGCAAACAATCCTCAAATAAAATTCGTGAAATTCTCTAAACGAGCCAAAGACATTGAAAACATTGATGAACTAAACAAACGAATTGCGCTATTCCACAAAAATGAGAGCGGCCATTGTCGCGTAGTCCCAACTTGTGAGCAATTAAAACCAAGATTATTTTTTTAAGGAACATATTCATAAGATTATTAATAATAGTGATAAAAAACAAATTCAGTATAACTGAAACATCGCAAACAACTGACGAAATTGTCCACTTTGATACTTATGTCAATTCAAAGCAATCATTTATTGTATTTATTGACAAATTTTCAACGCATGCTACATACATACCACTACCAGACAGGAACAATAGAACAACTGTTGACAAAATTCAACAATTCCTAGCCTTAAAAGGCAAGATAAGAAAATTCGTGTTCGATAACGAATTCAATAGTTCCAATGTAAAGGAATTTCTTAACAAAGAAAACATCGAGTTCCATACGACAAAGCCAAATAGTCATACTGGAAACAGCGATGTTGAACTATTAAACAACACTCTTACCGAAAAAATAAGAACATTGAATCTAGAAGAAAAATTGCCCATAATACAATTAAATGTACACCAGCCCAAAACAAAGAGGTGGAACACAAACAAATACACCTATCCCCCGATTTACACGGTAGATACGTTCCTGGGAAAAACGTGTAAATCGAAAAGTAAAAATTTTCAAGTCAAAACCGTGTAAATCGAAAAGCTTGCAGAAAATGCATAATTTTGCTATTTAACAGTTGTGATTTTTTTCAGTATTTTTAGGTGCACACAGAAATAAAAATAGAATGCATTGAATGGTTAAAATATGTAAAATATTACGGAAACACTGTTTTTTTATTTAATTACAATGCATGTAACAGAAGAACAAAAAATAAAACCAAAGGTGTTTTATTATCCTTCATCACTATCGGAAATTACTCTCATTCTTTTTTTCGGAATCGCCGGTTGGAATTCATTTTCATCACTCGAAGTTATTTGTGCCGATTCGATGTTTGAAGCAGAAATATTTACATTCTGAGAGGTGGTAATAAAATCGGTTATTAACAATTGCTTCGAGTTTTTTGTAAGATCTTTGTAAACTTCTTCATATTGAGCCAAGCAGCGATTTATGTCACGTTGGAATCGTAAAGCCCTTTCTACGTTTGTGTCATTTTCTATAAAATGATTACCCAGCTTTCTTCCCAATGCGAGTCCTTCGCAGATGACTTTAGCAGTGAATGTTACTGGTACTAATTCCTCTTCATCAGATTTGTCAGACTCACTTTCGCAAACTAAGTTAACTAAATCATCCTCACTTAGTTCTTTATCAGCCATTTACTCTGCGATATCATCATCAGTAAAATCATCAAAACCTTCTCCGCCCAATGAATGCGCCATCTGTACTATCTGCGAATATTCATCATTTAACGTTGAAATGGAATGTTCATTTTTGACTACATTTGGCCACAATTTTTTCCAACAGCTATTGAGCGTTGTTTGCTTAATCGCAGTGTATGATAAGGCGATATGCTTCATTTTTCTCCATTTGTTCCAAAATATATGTAAAGGCTCGTTTTATGTACAAAGCTTTAAAAGTAGAAATTATGCCTTGGTCCAATGGTTGTAATAATGAAGTTGTATTTTTTGGTAAAAATTTTACTTCAACGTTCTCATATTCTAGATCTTGTGGGTGACCCGGTGCATTGTCAATTAACAAAAGCACTTTAAAAGGCAATCCCTTTGAACCTAAATATTTTTTGGCATCTGGGATAAAACATTCATGAAACCATTCAGTAAACATTGCAGCAGTAACCCACGCTTTCTTATTAGCCCTCCAATAAACGGGAAGATTATTGATGATTACTCCTTTAAAGGCACGGGGCATTTTTGATTTGTTAATCACTAATGGTTTCATAATATAATCTCCTGAAGCATTGCTACAGAAAAGAATAGTTGTTCGAAGTGAGGTTATGGAACTTGGACATAACACGCACGTGTTCAAACACAGTAGCATTTAGTAGAGTGCGATAAAAACAAAAAAAAAAAATTATTTGGAAAACCGTGTAAGAGCGAAAACGTGTAAAACGAGTACCGTGTAAATCGGGGGATAGGTGTATATGACATAATTTTAAAACAAAAATCAGATAAAATTAACAAAGCTAATCAGAATAGAGAAAACTATAAGGAAAACTGGCAGGAAGGGTTCATAAAAAGTTATAAGAACCTCCGACATAAAGAACAACCAAAATTTAGAAATTCTAACATGAATAACATACATATGTCTAATATAAAACGCAAATTAAAATAATCACATATTGCAGGTACTGTTCCTCCTACTGATATTATTTATACCTGACCCAACCCACAGCAACAATAATGCTAACACCAATTGAAAACCAGCATGGATTCTTACAATTACTAATAAAACCGATAAAAATAAGTAATGATAATGTAATAGTATTGCACATAATAAATCCGCGTGAAATAACAATAATACCAGATGAAATAGACATCATCAATCAAGAATAAGAGTAGCTAAACAAATGTATCTAACAATTAAAATAGAAAAGATTAGATCAAAGATCGAATCTATAACACCAAGAAATAGACCAAAAAGGGGACTAGTACGCTATTGGATCAGCTCAAAAATGATTATTTGGTCTAATGGATAATGACGACAGACAGAACATTTT
The DNA here is from genome assembly GCA_037043295.1 of Amiota minor. Classification (NCBI taxonomy): domain Eukaryota; kingdom Metazoa; phylum Arthropoda; class Insecta; order Diptera; family Drosophilidae; genus Amiota; species Amiota minor. The sequence continues at coordinate 42,003 of JBAMAW010002147.1, forward strand.
AGAACGTATTAACAATAATCATCAAAATAATCATCAAATCATACAAACACATACAAATTAACAATCATTTTAATCAATTTATCACATTATTATTACTAGAAGATATAGTTCGAATTTTAGAGTCAATTAATACCATAACTAAGGTATCAAGAATATTGTCATATACCATGACCAAATAATAACATTACATTACCTTCAGGAAAAAATAGACCATATACTTGACACCATAGTATCAGCGAAGCATAATATTATTCACCCATCCATACGATCGGACGAAATAACAAAATATAACATTGATTTTTACTAAATAAAATTAATGAAAATAGATATATTGGTACCAAAATAAGTATATAATTTTCGCCATTTTTTATCTTTATCATTTTTTCTCTCTTACTCAAGCATTAGCATTCATTCTCTACGCTGTAGACGAGCCACTCCCCACTAAGTCTCTGAAGCATCATCGCACATCGCATTTTCATTTTCATCACATTTCTTTTTCTAATTTTTGGATTTACCTCCCTTTGCTAAACAAGTTTCACTTCCATATTGTGCTTATTAAAGTGAGGTACACTACCTACATTTTTTTATTTATTTATTAGAACTAAGATTATAATTACAAATTATAACCTTATGTTTAATATGAGCAATAGCGACAAAGACCCTCAGCTAAGGGGTAAGTTAAGAAGGAAAAGAGAAAATTTGTAAAGTGCAAGACCATATATAATACAAATCAATAATTGTACAATAAAAATAAACAACAACGTTTTCCAATAAAAAAGATTTATTTAAAGAAGTATGTTTGAGAAGATGACATTTCAAAACTAGCATTAAATGCTTTAATACGAATAGGCAAATTAAAAATTGTATGTCATAAGTAAGCGGAAAATATTGCCTTGGACAGGATTCGAAGCCACGTTGAGCTCTATGTACATTTTCTTATAATTATCCACAAATGTGCACCGACAAAAGTCACCGTACAGTAATATAAATCATGAAATATATATGATAAATTCTAGGATATAAATTTTATTAGTAATTATAGTATGTATGTTGTATGTAACTGAAATGAAATGAAATGCAACATATATTTAGTACTAAATAAATTGCCAAATCTAATTTCAGGCAACCAGGCGCACAGAAATATAATAGTAATGAGAAAATTTAACAAATCCAAAACAAAAAGAATAAGATTTTGAGCAATTTTTTTTTTTCTTTTATTTTTTTGATATTTGTAGAAACGCATTGAAAGCCTCATCGGTCTACAATCGAAAGCGGGACTTTAACTCGCTAAAAACTACCGCCCATGTCCTAATGTCCCGCCGAAACTCTTTTTCCATATTTCTTCGGAAGCGAAAAGGTGCAGCATCACTAATGTACTGTTTCACAGTAGGTCTTTCCTACACGTCAATAAACTAAAAATCAGTCCGATGTATACCGAACGCCAAACGATTACTTCCCCACTCCTGACCCAGTAGAGTACACCAACTCATTTGTATACGTTGAAGAAGTGCCTGAGGTTATTACTGCCGATCTCTTTAATGCGCTGATTAAGCAAGGGGATAAGAAAACTCCAGGGCCTGACGGCTTCCCTAACATCGCTTTAAAGGCTGCGATGGAAACGGATCCTGCTATTATCGCGAGAGTGAACTCCACATGCCTTGCTGAAGGTATCTTTCCAAACATATGGAAAGGACAGAGGCTTTGTTGCTAAAACCAAACAAGCAACCAGACCTTCCATCCACGACAGGCCGCTTTGCATGCTTGACACCATGGGTAAAACACTAGAAAGTATCATTGTCAAGCGCCTGCAGGATATAGCGGAGACGCGGAACGCTTTATCTGATCTGCACAGTATGGCTGCCGACGTGGTAAATCGACTGTTGATGCTATCCAAGCAATAACAGATGTTGCGCGTAGGGCAACTGGTGGAACTAGGTAGAAAGGTGGAAACAAGGAATACTGTGCAGTAGTGACCTTAGACGTTAAGAATGCCTTCAACACGGCTAGTTGCCAACGTATCATGCAAGCCGTTCACAGTATATAGGTGGGCCCGAGCAAACAAGCAGAGGCTATTAGCCAGGGTAATCGCCCCTAAAAATGCTATATGCAGCGCCAGTATGGGCTGACACAACACTAAAGAGCTCATATATAGTGGGAATCCGCTCGACGTACATTTAACGCAGATACTCAGTGGACACGGGTGCTTTAAACACTACCTGCACCGTTTGAAGCATGAGGAAGACCCTTCTGTCCTGCCTGCGTTGGCATCGCCGAAGATGGCCAGCACGTTATTTTCTGTTGCCCTCGATTTACCGTGGAGAGAGCTCGCGGTGAAAAATGTTTAGGCGAACCACCCACGGGTGGAGATTTGGTGAGATATATGTGTCAATCTCCAAAGAAATGGCAAACAGTGAAAATTGCTATGGTTGCCATAATGAGTACTCTCCTCACACTGCAACGCGGCAGAGCCGCTGATCGATAGCGTGAGCAAAGTAATCGTTTGGCGTTCGGTATACATCGGACTGATTTTTAGTTTATTGACGTGTAGGAAAGACCTACTGTGAAACAGTACATTAGTGATGCTGCACCTTTTCGCTTCCGAAGAAATATGGAAAAACAGTTCCGGCGGGACATTAGGACATGGGCGGTAGTTTTTAGCGAGTTAAAGTCCCGCTCTCGATTGTAGACCGATGAGGCTATCAATGCGTTTCTACAAATATCAAAAAAATAAAAGAAAAAAAAAAAAATTGGTCAAAATCTTATTCTTTTTGTTTTGGATTTGTTAAATTTTCTCATTACTATTATATTTCTGTGCGCCTGGTTGCCTGAAATTAGATTTGGCAATTTATTTAGTACTAAATATATGTTGCATTTCATTTCAGTTCATTTACATACAACATACATACTATAATTACTAATAAAATTTCCTAGATTTTAACATATATATTTCATGATTTATATTACTGTACGATGACTCTTGCCGGTGCACATCTATACATATTATAAAACAAAGTCGCTTTTTTCCTATATTCGCTTAAATCTTTAAAACTACGCAACGTATTTTGATGCGTTTTTTTTTAATAGATAGAGTGATTGCAGAGGAAGGTTTATATTTATAATAACATCCATTAAATAGGGGAGAAATACTGTTATTTTCACTATACATATACCTATATGCCTATCTTTAAAATTAGTGTAGTTGGCACAGTGTTATAATTCATGGAAAAAGCATTTACTGTCACTACATTACATTATTTACACAGCAAAGTTTCTTCAAATGTAATTTTAGAATTATTTTATTTAAGTCTGATTATTACTATCAAGAAATTATAAAGTCATGTCTGGAAGACGTCGTCGTTCGAACATAGGTCGTAGTACAGTGAATGCCAAAAGAGTACGTTCAGCAAGAGATGAAGAATCGTCAACGGAACGTGACGTCAGTCAGCTTCGGGATAGTTATAGAGCTGAGAGAGAGAGAGAGAATCATCAACACGAGTTACTAATTCATGGGTAAATAAAGAAAATTCTGCCATGAATTACGATCCTTCGATTTCTTACAAGGACGATCGTATAGTATCAATAGGTACTATGTCAGTAGTGTGTGAACATTGCTTGGCATTGAAATTCAAGGACGAATCGAAAGGCATGTGTTGCTTACAAGAAAAAGTCAAATTAGAAGAAGTTCTCCCTCCACCTGAACCACTTCACTCTCTTCTTACGGGTGATCATCAGAAATCCAAACAATTCACGTAAATTATTAATTACACATTTTACAACAAAGCTTTTTAGAAGAAACACCCAATTATTGGATATGTGGTGTAACAACGCACGCCGAGTAACGCTAGTTTGTGGATAATTATAAGAAAATGTACATAGAGCTCAATGTGGGTTCGAATCCTTTCCAAGGCAATATTTTCCGCTTACTTATGACATACAATTTTTAATTTGCCTATTCGTATTAAAGCATTTGATGCTAGTTTTGAAATGTCATCTTCTCAAACATACTTCTTTAAATATCTCTTTTTTATTGGAAAACGTTGTTGTTTATTTTTATTGTACAATTATTGATTTGTATTATATATGGTCTTGCACTTTACAAATTTTCTCTTTTCCTTCTTAACTTACCCCTTAGCTGAGGGTCTTTGTCGCTATTGCTCATATTAACATTAGGTTATAATTTGTAATTATAAAGTAAAGCAACAACAGTTCAGCATTGCGGGTCTGTTGTTGTTGGTATCTTGTACACAAATCTAAACATCAGCAACAACACCAACAAAGCAGCAATAACACAAGCAACCCTCCCACTTCGGCCACTTGTTCGTATGCTATCCGTAGAAACACACATCAGTAAAGCATTTTTTATCTCTCTCTTACTCATGCATAAACATTCATTCTCTACGCTGCATTGTGTTGTGCGTCTCTCCACTACGTCTCTGAAGCATCATCACATTTTGATATCCGTCACATTTCATTTTCATTTTTTTTTTTTTTTATTTTCTCCACTTCGCTAAAGAAGTTTCACTTCAATATTTATTTATTTATTTATATTATATAATGCTAACTTAAAGTTAAAACTAGAAGTTAACAGAAAATTAGCCATGGCTGCCAGGGCCTTCAGCTAATAAAGATATATATTTAAATAACAATGATGATAATAATAATAATAATAATAACAATAATAATAATAATAGTGACTAAATAAGTGCTTAAGTTTAAGTTTAGAGTTTACTGTACAGATTTGCTTTTTTAAAGAAGTTAAGAATAAGATTAATGTTAGAGGACGGATCGGAAATGATTGAGATGGGGTCTATATTAGCGAATGTGGATGATCTGAGGGGGTGTAATGAGGAGCAGGATGTGATAATGTGGTGAATGTTATTAGGAGCGTTATTACATAAGGGACAGATGTTATTTAGGTTTTTATCGATGAGGTGCATGTTTGTTAGGTTTGTGTGACCAAGTCGGATTCTAGTAAACTTTATCTGACCAAGTCTAGATAAAAGTTTAAAAGTTGGGGAATTATAAAGTGTGGTGGAAGTGGTATTTGGAGAGTGTATTAGCTTATACCAGCTGGAGGTGTGTTGTAGCATGGCGATGTGTTCAAGATTTATGTGTTTTTTGAGAGAATTAACAATGTCGCTTATGTTGTAGTTGGGTGTGTATATAAGTGGTAACTTAGTAGCGAGCTTTGCTGTTGAATCTGCCTTTTCATTGCCTATGATGTTGGTGTGGCTGGGAACCCAGATGAGTTTTATTTTGCGGAATTTTGTATTAAGTAGGGATCTTATTGTTGAGGCGTAGTAGTTGTGGTTATTAAAATTGGCTATAGCGGATAAAGCAGAAAGTGAGTCAGAACAAATAGCATGTCTACCTGGCTTACGTATACAAATGTTTATAGCTTCATGGATTGCAATGATTTCAGCTGCAAATAATGTTGAATAGTGGGGTAGGAGACCTGATGTCATTGGGTTTGTTTCAGTAGAGATGCCAAAGCCTATAATTTCGGATGATTTGGAGCCGTCAGTGTATATAAAGTTGTATTTAGAATGTTCGTTTTTGAGGGAAAGCAGTTGTGAAAGTGTTGTTGGAAGACTAGTGAAGGAGTGTTGTTTTTATTAAAAGCAGGAAGAGATAAATTTATCGAGTCATAAATGTTTTACAAGTTGTATTTTTTGCTGTTGATGGTTTTGATGGGAGAGAAGGGAAGATCATGTTGTTTGCAGATATTTATCGCTCTATCCACTGTGCTTAGGTATTTTGGTTTTATTTTTGGAGTTTTAATAAGGTTGTATAGAGCTGTATTGGAGGATAGGATTAGTATTTTAGAAAGTTTGCCTGTTAGGAAGTTACATCTATTTTCTATTGAGTGAATATTAGATTCTAAGATCATGTTGAAAATGGGTGTGGTCCGAAAAGCACCTAGAGCGGTTCTAATTGCTGCGTTTTGAATAGATTTAAGTTTGTTAAGATACGATTTAGGGGAGTGTCCAAAAATTGGGAGACAGTAGTCTATTTTTGAAATAAGGATAGCTTTCATTACTTGAATTAGAGTTGAGATGTTACAGTTGTATTTCTGGCTGGAGAGGTGCTTGATAATATTAAGTGGTTTTGTTAGTTCAACTGCTAAGTTAGCGATGTGAGTGTTCCATCTATATTTGCTGTTAAGAGTAAGGCCTAAAATTTTCAAAGAGTTCACAGACGGGATGATAAGGTTGTCGATGCGTATATTGTGATAGCAGTTTAATTTGCGGCAGATATGAAGATGATTTGTTTTATCTGTAGAAAGAACGGCACCTGAGTAGTTGCACCAGTCTTGGATACTTTCAAATAGTTGAGATAGGTCTGTCTGCTGACTTTTTTGCATTTTAAGATCGAGTAGGAGGTGGAAATCATCTGCATATGCGCAAAATTTTATTTCCTTGTGGAGTGCTAAAGTTTTTGTAAGGGCGTTGTAGGATATGAGGAAGAGGATTACAGAAATAGGTGAACCTTGTGGTATGCCATTATTAAGGGGAAAGCTATTGGATAGAGTTTTACCTGTTTTTACAATAATTTTCCTGTTTAACATAAAAGTTTTAACATAGGCGATTATTTTGGGCCCTAATTTCCATTCTTGTAGTTGGTTTACAATGGTGTGTATGCCAATCTTGTCGAAGGCCTTGGAGAAGTCAAGAGAGATTATGGACAAGTGACGCTTGGATGAGATAGCTCGTGTTGCTAGGAGATCTATATAAAGTAGATTATCTAGAACAGATTTGCCTCTCTTAAAACCATACTGGTTGTTGTGAATGAGTTTGTTTGTTGAAACGAACCACCACAACCTTTTGGAAATTATTTTGTCCAATACCTTAGCAAGGCAAGGGGTTAATGATATTGGTCCGTATGATTTGATTTCAGTTTTGATCTTATTAGGTTTGAGTATAGGAATGACTAGGCTAGTTTTATAGGATTGGGGGATATAGTTATTGAGGATGTTATTGAAGTGTTTGAGGATACGGATTTTAAAGACATGGGGTGAGTTTTGGATCATGGAGTATGAGATGCGGTCAGGACCTGGTGTGGTCCCTTTAAGTGAGTATAGTGATGATAGGAATTCCACAAAGGAAATATCTTTTTCTATTTCGTTAGCTGTTTTGGTCGGAGTGTAGTTAGAAGAAAGTGTAATAGCATTGTGCTTGTTGAGCGGAAATAGAGGAGAGAAGTTGGAATCATCAGCTTCTTTGGACCACTGGTCCGCAAAGCAGTTGACTATGATATTTGGGTCTGTTGTGAGTGTATTGGTATCGGAGTCGAGCATACTGTGGATATTTTTTGTGGGGTAAAGACCACAAAATCTTTTGATGTTGGACCATATTTTGGATGAGTTGGAGTTAGGAGATATATCTGAAGTGAAGTCAGTAATAGATTGTCTTTTGGCAATTTTAATTGCCCTTCTGTATTTAGCGTTAGCTTTTTTAAATTGTTTCATATTAACAGTATTCATGTGTGTTTTCAGTAATGACCAGTAATTGTTTTTAATTTTTTTCAGAGATGACAGCTCTTTGTTCCACCAGGGAACTGTGAGGGTCATCGCGTACGTGGTGTTTTGGGGTATGGAGAAATGTGCACTAGGGATTAGAGTTTTCTTAATTAGTGCCGCATACCATCGATTAGTTGGGAAGTGGAGTATTGATTGGTTGAAAGGGTCCAGTCGGCGCATTTTTAATGTCAGGTTTGGCAATGTGATTTGGTGTAGAGGTGGGAAAGAGAGTGAGAAACGTTGGCAAAGGTTGTCAGATATTTCCCATTGAGTGTAAGGTGTCAGTTGGGAAGAGCAGAGAGGATAGTGTCGAGTGTGTCTGTGGGTTGAAGTAGTGAGTTGGCGACATATCGTTTAGACGGGTAAGGTTAGAATGTCGAATGTAACTTGCTGAAGGTTTTGCCTCTTTTATTTTCTTGTGGGGAACCCCAGCTGTTATGCCAGCTGTTGAAGTCTCCTGTAATAAGGGCGGTTTAGGTTGGAGGAAGGTTATTGTTAAATGATTTGTTTGGGGGTATGCATGCAGATCAGACGGCAAGTTAGATCTTGAGTGCACCAAGATAGCAAATGCATCAAAGTCATTATTAAGTGGTATTGTATTGTAGTGAATTGAATTGTGAATTAATAGGGCGACACCGCCATACGAATTGTTAGAGGA
>JBAMAW010002148.1:0-50881 GCA_037043295.1 Amiota minor
ATAGAAGAGCCAGTACTTTTGTATTTTTTATAAAGCCTGACTTAATGTTCTTCAGGTTAGAAAGCCTTTTCGTAAACCAAGGTGGTTTGTACGATACTTTAGAACAAACGTTAAAGGGGACAATGGCATTGAAAACATTAAAAACCGTTGCATAGAAAAAATGTATTGCAGTAGTCATATCACAGCAATTAAATAAAAAGGATCAATCAACTCCAAGAAAGATTATATTTAATTGGGAAAAGTTTACTTTGCGAAAACAAAACCGCCGGTAGCATGTAGATGTTGAGGCAGAAACAGGACAGGTTAAAGAACGGGATATTTCCAATGTTGGATGGTAAGTATCCTCAGGAAGGCATAAAGGTTGGGATTTTGAAACCGAAGTACCAACAGAATCATTACTGAAAAAAAGATCAAGTTCTCTATTTGAATGATTGACAATAGAGTTCATTTGAAATAAAGAGAGGTCAAGAGATCATGATGCGCTGAAGGAACTAGATAATCCGAGGTATCGAAAAAGGACCACGAAATGCGTGGGAGGTTAAAATCACCTAGCGCGATAAGAGAATCACGGTCTCGAAGAATGTTATTAACTGAGTTCATAGCATTGGCATGACTGAAATAAATTTCCAAATTGAAATTAGGTGGAATATAAGAACATGATATGAAAACAGATTCATGAGGCAACAATAATTTCACACAAATAAACAGTTCAAATTAACCAGTTCACATCGCAGGCGAGATGCAACAGCGATGAGGACACCGCCACCACGGCGAATAGTGGTATCTCCCCTAAATTTAAGCAAAACATTTCATTGCTAAAAATACAAGAGATAAGCTAAGTCTCAGAAAACGCTATAACATCAGCTTCAAACGAGAAACTATCCCTATACAAAATATTAAGTTTACATTTTGATGTTGAATAGATTATCAGAAGGCAAAATTAGGTTTTTGTGATACTGTTCGAAAGTGGAATTGAACTTGTAGAAGGCACACTAGCAGATGGTTCACTTATTTTGAAAGAGCCCATGTCACGTGGGTTCGAGAAAGTAAATTTTTGAACATTCGCCTTAACAATTATTTTGGACTCAATATAAGAAATAATATTTTCGCAGGTTGTATCTGCTGCCAACCTAGAAGTGGGTGCAATCACAGTAAGAACAGGTGTTGAATTGGAACAAGTCAAGTTAGATGAAGGTAATGGTACAGACAAGTTGTTTAACTGTCCTATTCAGCTTGATAAATTTGTCACGTACACTACGATACATTGACGAAAATTCAATCTGATTCTTAGAACAGGACGGGCATGACCACGTCAATCTACCACAGACACTTTTAGATCTGCTAGTAATCCTGTCATTGTCACGACCCGTCAGTCCCGAACATTTTAGATGGCAAATATTATCACACAACCAACAATGCACGGCCCGTCGAGAATCAATATCAAATGAATTTTTATTGTTGCACGAAATATTGCAACAAATCATTTTTAAGCCAAAACAACAAAAGAAATTAAACTAGGTAAGAGAAAAAAAAAAGAAAATTGAAGAACAAATAAAACAGAGTGTATAAAAGAAAGAAAAAATTCAATCAGACACCCTGTAAAGCAGTTGCAATATATACTGTATAAAACCGTATATAAAAACAACAAGTAAGAATCTTAGCTATTATCGCAACAACAACGCAAAGCAAACAAAAAGCTTTGAAATGTTAATTATAATGACAAAAAGCACACAAGTAAAAACAAGAGAATAAATAACACAATAACAAAAATGCACTGATAATACCACAGAATGCACAAAAATGTGTAATAATTTCGCAAACCAAATCAGATTTATAAAACAAAAACTCAAATTATGCACAATTACACATACCATATGATCCGGCGAACAAGCAATGCAATATTTTAAAAAATAATAAGAAAATAATAATATAAAAAAAAATTATACAATATTATATTAAAAACGGAGCTAATCAAAATTATTTAGTCAAATATTGGGAAATCTACCGAAGTACAGAGTGAATATGTCATTCATGAACACAGGAGTAGACTATGCAGGTCCTTATTATATCAAATGTTCAAAAAATTGCGGACAAAAAACATATAAAGGCTACATTGCAGTATTTGCACTTGGAAGTAGTTAGCGACTTAACTTCCGATGCCTTTTTAGCGGCATTAAAAAGATTTGTGGCTAGAAGAGGAAAATGCACCAATATATACTCAGACAACGGAACAAACTTTTTAGGTGCTTCTAGGAAATTAGATGAAGAATTTGTAAAAGCAGTACAACATAATACTATGATTGTCTCAGGTATGGAAAACGAACAAATTCAATGGCATTTTATCCCGCCGGCAGGACCTCACTTTGGAGGTATTTGGGAAGCAGGGGTGAAATCCGTAAAATATCATATAAAGAGAGTAATTGGAGACTATCAATCATCCTTACAAAGATTGGGATTGTAAATTGTACCATTTTAGATATATACAAATAATGAGCATTCTACAAGTATACAATAACTATTTGGCGGAGGTAGCGTTTATCAAGGTCTTGTTAGATAATACGTTTTCAATCAAATATCCTAAGCTTAGATCACTTTGTAAAAATATTTAACGTATTTTCTGTTCAATTAAGTGAGAAAAGTCATACAGATAACTACGTAGCAGAGTGTGGCAACTGAATATTAGCGATCAGAAACTACAGCGCCAAGAAACCAAAAGCAATATACAGACGGACAGACAGACTGGCAGACTTTGAGACAGACTCTGTCTGTTTTTAAGAAGTTTCACATGAGTTACATGAAATATTATTTTGATTATGAAGAATGGTGACTCGGGAACAAGGAGAACAATTGAGTGAAAAAGAACAACTGAACAAAAAGTACAATATGAAACGAACATGTTCACTTCTTCAGTGTACTCACTCATGAGCTAGCTACCCAACACTAGCTCAGAAGTCATTTTTGTTTTACAGCAAGAATCCCTCAATTTCGTTATTTTCTGCGTAGTTGTTGTTCCCTTCTGAGCTGCTCCCAAATTAAAGCAGCTTGTGCTGTTCTGTGAAAAGGGCAAGAATATATATGGAAATGGATTGGGAAGGTGATTGGCCTTCCACCGAAGAATCTGAAGCAACATGAAAAGCTAAGAAAAGAAGTGTCGCAAACGATAGTTCAAAGGAGAAAAATGAAATCCTGAGGAATTTTCTTTTCTTTTTTTTTTTTTGCAGTGCGCAAGTTTCGCACCGTTCGCATTAAAATGAAAATTTGTCAACTAGTCGGTGTAAAAGAAATCGCTTGGGCTGAGCAACTGTGAATAAATTAAGAAGTCAAATGAAATTTTACATACAAATTTTAAAATATCAATGTTACTTAGTTTTATGTTGCTATTTAAAAACAATACAATATTACGAACAATTTTAATATTAATCGTTATTCCATCACATTCTAGGAACTCATGTCTTCTTGTCAATTACACCAACTGCATTATTCTTTAAATTTTTCTCGAATTGATAAATAAATAAATTTTAAATTCATCTCGAATGGCAGCTCCATCTTCTTCACAGCAAAGTCGATAATTGAATGTTGCTTTTACATAAGCGTAAGAGGAATCATGTTGAGTGTATGGTTCATCTCCTACAAGATACGAATCAATAACATTTGTTGACGTGAAGGCACAAGGAGGTGGAGTATTTAATTTCCCTTCGTTTATTATCTTTCCCATTATGCTTTTTGAAAAACTGCCTATAACAAAGGAAATAATTGGAAATGTAATTAAGTAACGACTGAGATTTATACCTGCAACACCTTCTGTAGCCCACATAAACCGCAATGAATTTATAAATTGAACCAGCATTTGGTAGGTATTTTATCCCGAAGTGTATGCATCGATTGCGCTACAACATTTTGGAAAATACTATTTAAGAAAATAATTGCAATAAGTTTTCTAAACAATTCACTGTGGGTGTTGGCATTTCTTTCTCCAGGAAATGGCATTCAGGCACTTTTCAACAAATCCAATTATTGCTGTACGAAGCGCTCTTTATTGGAACGCCAATCACCAGTAGCCAAGTAGCGATGTATAAAGCATAATTTGTAATGTGCACTGATGGGATTTCGCACCCAAATTATTGGGTTACTTTCCAAATCATTCTTTCTGGCACTCAAAACTTCGGAAAATAGAAGAGGGCTCAGAAATATTCTACAAATTTCGTCCATCAAATGCTGGCCAACCAAAACGCTGAAGGCATCCTCATCGCTTAATTCTCTTTATACGTATTTTCCTTGGTCAAGAAACGAACATATACAATAGCTTTCAAAACTTGATAAAAACAAATTCTCGCAGCATTTACTGCAGTCATACGATGCTTCATGAAATAATGTTCCATTTTTATTGTTGTTCAATATCTCCAAGGTCAAATAATAATATTAATTATTTTATTTATTTATGAATAGTTTCAATGTTCAAATAATAATACCTACACCTATTTATCTTTGACTGGCTCGTATGCTCAAAGGTTAGAGGGGGATTGAAGATGTTAATCGGAAAAGTTTTTTTTGATTTTCGCTCTATTGAAATGAAATTTAGACGATATAAGTTTTAATATAGGCGCTTTTCATTTGTTGGAATGAGCCAAATGGCGCCCCTAGGGGATTTTCTCCCATACAAACCCCTATTTGGTACGGAACCGTGTGCGAGTCTGACTCGAACCTGGCCGATTTTTTTTTTTTTTTGTTGTTTCCTTTGCTTTTTCGTGTTTTATGTATTTCTTGTCAATGTTTTCTTGTTAATTACCAACGAAGTATCTGCTTACCACTTGTGAATTGATGAGAACAATAATAAAATATCAGATTGTTTCTGTTCTACGCACACACAAAAATAAAAGAAACAGAACAGAAATAATAACAGAACCAGAAATTGGATTTCTGTTTCTGTTGCGCTGTATGCGACACCCACCTTAAGTCGTCGTTGCTCAAGCTAGATAGTGAACGGTATATATGCCTGTAGGTTAACTGGGAAATTCCCACTGGGAATAATAAATAAGCAAACAATGAGGGACGATAATGGAATGGGTAACTTAAATGTCTACAGACCCTTCCGAAGCGGCTAGCTGTTGTGAAATCAAAAAGCACCCAGATTGGCCGTCCTTTTGGTCTGCTTCTGAACCTAGTAGGTCGGCAGTAATGAAGCCTTAAACATAGTGAGTAGGTACCAAGAAATGAAGCCAGAATGTACAAAGAAACAGGAGAAGCAATTGGGCGAGCAAGCAGGCCCTACGAAGGAATACTTTGGTAGTATCATAAGGAATTAACGGGATTTGACGCGATAGGGGATTTTTAGTCGGTAAGTTAACATTTCTTTTGGAAAATTTATTTGAAGTCCGCATAACTTGTGTCACTGTTTTAGTCTTTAAATAACAACATGGTGCGCTTTAAAGAACGTTCATGACAGACTAACTAAAGATTCCAAATCCAAACCCAAAGAACTGCAGCCTACATATTTCACGTTCGAAGCTGTTCATGCTCGAATAATGTCACAGTTGTTATTTGCTGTATACTGTATTTCGTTTGCTTTGCTAATTGTTCTTGTACATTTTTGTCCGCTCGCCGTTACATCTGTTTTTTATTCTATGAGGTCATTAACCTATAGTTGTTGTTGTTAATGTGTTATTTTGTATGTTTATACGCTTTCGTGAATACCCCAAGAATATAATCAGATTCACTGTGACTTGCAATTTTCTGAAAATCTATTAGTGAAAAATATCATTTCAGTAATCAGAATATTGTTAGTAGCAGTTGTAGTATTTATCGAGAGTAAAAATGGGAAATAAATCATCACTTTTCCTCCGACAGGAAGAAATTGCACAAATACATGAAGAAACTGGATGTGAGTACTAGCTATTATAATCACAATTGGTACATGTATATAAATAAGTACACAAATAAGTATATATTACTTGTGACCTTGATTTTACACACTTTTGTCAATAACTACTTTGCTGCATTAAATTAAAAATTTATTTTTATTTATTTATTTTTTTTTTATTAGTAAGTTCAGATGTAATCTGAAATTACATAAAACTTAAAAAAAGAAGCTAGGGCCTTAAGCTTACTATAAAAAAAATAAAACAAAAATATTTACAGATAAAATGAAAATAGAAGTAAAGCTTAATTAATAATAAGTGTGTTTTATGGATAAATGCTATTGTTTAAAGTATTTACAATATTATACAAAATCACTAATAATATGGTAAAATTAATTTGAAGGTATTATATTTTATGATATACCTACGTGAAATGATATAAGAAAATTGCAGTGCTGTTTATACTTACCTATATGAGAATATAGGAAGATTTATTGGAATTAATGGATTTACAGTGGATTTGAAAATGGATCTGAAGTGCAGGTTAATGAATTTTTGAATAACAGGTGTTGTGATTGGTGGTTGTTATAAGGGGGAAGTTAGGTGTAGATTTTGCAGTCAGTCAGATTTAGCGCAGAACCTAAAGTTTGATTGATAGATGATAGAGTTTGTTTTTGATAAGTCGGAGCATATGGCGTATTTTCTTGTTTTCTTTTCTATGATTTCAATAGCTTGATATATGTATTGTGATAATTTCAGCTGAATAAACCGTGTAAGGTAATGTAAAAGCCCAAATTTGATAGTGGAGGTTTTATAGCTAATGCTGACAGATGTGTGATGAGTGATGGTCCGATTTAGAGCTGTCTGAGTAGATGAAGGTGTAGGATTTAAGTTAATTAATTTAAATGAATTTCTGAATGTAACTTTGATTTTGTAGTGTATGCTTTGTTAAGTTGGCTGATAAGTTAAGATGTGTGGATCAGAGTTTATTCGGAAAATTGACTGGGATGGAGACGTGTGGAAGGTATAAGATTTTCTGAATAACGGAAGGAAACTTAGGAGTTCTTTTAGACTTTCAGTATCTTAATAATATCTTTGCGAAATATCTAAGGGCATTATGTTTGATTCAAATAAGATATTGTGAGTAGGGGATGTTCTACAAGAGCCTAAGCATTTCCAGGTAGTAATCTGGTAGTCGTCTTTATTAAGCTTATTAAAGGCGATATGAAAGAGAACAACAGAAAGTAAGGAACCTTGCGAATAACAGGAACATTGTGTAGAGGGCGAACTTGGGATGTAGTAGAATCGACTTGAACGACAAGTCTTTGTGCATTCATCGAAAATATGTTTAACCAGGAGATTGTTGCCGCATAATGGGCAGGATGTTTCTCTAGATATTGATGAGTTAGCCAGTTGGAGTTTTGGTGGAATTATATGTTTTATATCAGATGAATGCCATTGGTTTAGTTCTATGTCACGCAATATATATCTTATATGAATCCGTATTTGCCTCTTTTTTCTTGCGCGTACTGGATAGCTTTTGCTATCGCTACGTCTTTAGTTACAAAAATTGAGTAGTAATGAGGAAGTAATCCCAAAGATATCATGAGACCGCGTTTGTCTACAACGGCGAAAGATATGCTTAAGACCGATTTGGAGCCGTCCGTTAACAATCAGTTCCAGTCGTTTGGGTGTAGGCTAGTTGATTTTTCCATTAGCATTTGACGGAAGACTGAATTCGAAATTGATGATTTGGAGTAGCGTAGTAGTAGTAGTAGTAATATTGGGTAGCTTTGAAAAACTTTTACATTCTTCTTAATGTGGACAAACCTTAAATCTGCGTCGACTTTTTGAAGCTTGTTGGCAATCCTTTATGAGGATTTCATTAGTGGAGCAGAAAAACTTAGGAATCAGCTTGTACGTCGTTTGAACGACTCTGCTGGGTATATCTAATAAATCTGATTTCGCTAGGATGCATCATTGCTCTGGTAACGTGGATAAAGTATGATGCGTGTATGAGGGAGCGTTTGGAACTTAAAATTAGAAATTTAATAATATTAACACGATTGTCTAGATTTTTCCTGGGATCGTTACAATGTTCCTTAATAGTAAGGCCAACACTAGTAAATTATTACATATTTTATTATTAAAAGTTAGTGGGAGAAACATACAGTTGCGTTTTGTACAAATGTGAAGGATTTACGTGTTTCGACTGATAGGGAAACCCCATTCTTCTATTTTGCTTAATAATCAAAATATAACGCATTATCGGCATATAGGGACAATACAATTTTTTTAAAACTTAGGAATGTGTCATTTAGGGATTGGCAGATGATCATAAAAATCACTAGGGAAAGTTGCGAACCTTGGCCATACACCACATGGTGGCAAACTCGTTTGGCGTCTCGGCAGATGATGAGAGAAGGAAATGGTAGGTCTTAATAACGATAAGTAATAAAAGGATTGTTTTCAGGGTCACCTCTCCCATTTTGAGACATCTCAAATTTCACAAGTTGGATACTCTCAGGAGACTCCAAGCGTTAAAGTCGGCAACTAAAACTATTGGAGATCTAATCGGGAAAAGTAAAGTAATAACATGCAGAGAAATTTTGTGAGTGAGGAATGTATGAGTTTTGATTATTCTGCTATTTGGATATGAAGAAATCTAGATGCCAATTTTTTTTTTTTTTTTTATATTAATAGTATTTATTGAATCTCCTATATAAATAACTAGGACTAACAATAAGGTTACAATTCTTAAAAACTAATACCCGTGTGTCCCTCCTACAATGAAGAGGAAGCAGTTCACTTAGCTCTTAGAGCCCCTAAGTAATCACAAGGGCAGCACAATCGTTACGGATTAGTCGAGATGAGTTCCTTGTATGGACAAGGACTCTGGCTAGAGGATTAATATGTCGAACTAGTTTATCCATGTAAATAGCTTTACGCTTGGAACACTCTTCTTTTGCAGGTGCTACTTCCAAGTCTTTGTGAATGTCTTCATTCCTGATATACCATGGAGCTCCCGTGATTGCTTTAAGTATCTTGGATTGTATAACTTCAATGTTACTCGCGCTCGCGGTACCCCACAATTCAGAACCATAAGTCCAAATTTGTTTAATAACAGAGTTATACAGTATCACTTTGTACTTAAGTCTCAGTTCTGATTTAGAATTAATTAGCCAGTGAAGACTTTGAGCCTTGAGTTTCTTTTTAGCTTCTATATGTTGCCGCCAGGAGGGCCATCTGTCCAGATGAACGCCAAGATAAGTTACCTCTTGAGTTTGAGGAATTGTAGCACTATTTAACGTTACTGGAGAACAAGTCCGTCGGTTCAATGTAAATGTAATGTGCTTACAGTGTTCCTTATTGACTTTAATTCTCCAGTTGGAAGAAATACTGCTGGGCAATATTCTCGTTCTTCAAAGGCAGTTCTTATTTCCAAAGTAAATCTATTGACTTGCTCAATCGTTCCATGTTTTGGTGATTGAGTTTAGCTTTAAGATCCTTCTCAAATAGCTTAGAAAGGCATGGAAGCAGTCCTTTCCTTCCCGATCTTTGGAACCATTATGATAACCGATTTCTTCCATTGTTTTGGAAAGTATCAAATTCGAACGATAGTATTGAAAAGACACGAGAGAAATACTATTGCTGCGTTTGGAAGTTCAGTTATAATTTTTGGCACGATACCATCATAACCAGCAGATTTTTTGGGCTTCAGTTGAGTCTTTATAATAGATACAATTTCACTAGAACTTGTTTTTAATGAAGACATATTTACTGAATTTGTGATTGTCTGGTGAGGAAGCACAAATTTATTAGTAGGTAGATTAGGTTGAAACACGTGCTCCAGATGGTTGGCAAATACATTAGCCTTCTCTTCATCAGACCGAACCCAACTTCCAGTTATGTCTCTAATAGTTGAATCCAGTTCCACAGGAGTTTTCAGCGATTTTTGTGCTCTCCAAACTGAAATTTTAGTGTTTGTGGGTGATAGGTTATAGATATAGCGCCTTTAAGCTGGTCGCTTAAAAGTGCTTTGGCTATTTTTTTTTTGTTGCATTTTTTAGCCTTTGTTTTGCAGTAGGAGATCTGTGCTGTTGCCATTCTCTTATCAATCGTCTTTTAGAAGTAACGAGTACTTCAATTTCCCTATTTGAGAACGATTTTCTACTGAACTTGTGAGCAACAATTGCAGGCGTTGATACCTCAGCTGCAGCTACCAATACGGAACTTAACTCATTAACAGATTTGTCGATATCACTTTCAGAGTTGATCGCAGGTGCAATTTCTGTGTGAGAACTAATAATATATTGCAACCAATAAGTTTTATTAGATATAAGTCTATACAGGCGATCCTCAAATATTGGAAAATCGAGTAAAACGATATCAACGGGGGAGTGAACGGAAGAAAGTTCAAAATGCTGATATGAGGTTTCTAGGAATATTTTTTGTGATACCAAAGTCGATGATATCGGGAGTTTTTCTTAGATCCGCCGGCCAGTATGTAGGCCTACCCGGAGAAACAAAGTCTAGCTTGTTTTTACAATTTACAAGAGTGCTGTAAAGTTGCCTTTTGGATTTACTAAACGAGAACCCCAATAAGTGTGTTTAGCATGTAGTCACCGGCCGTCAAAAATCGTGCTCCAAGAAAGAAAGAAATTTTTAAACACATCTGCAGATATTGAAAATCGTGGAGGACAATATACAGCAGATAACGTAAAATTACCATGACGCATTTGCATCCGAACCGAAGTTGCTTGTAGATAATTAGATGAATATGGCTCTAGAGTCTGATGCTTGATACGCTTTCTTAAAATAATGCATGTACCACCATGAGCCTTTCCACCCGGATGATTTGTTGTATAAACTAAGTAATCTGGTATAAAGAAGTTGTTTTTGCTAGTCAAATGAGTCTCACAGACTAACATCACATCTACATTGTTGTCCTCTAGATACTTCGTCAACTCTAGTTTGTGCTGTGAAACGATATTTGCGTTCCAGTGAGTTATTTTTAAATAAGCCATTATGGGGAATTTAACTTATCCAAAATTTTCATTTGGATTTTCATCATCTCGTGAAAAGAGTTTTTTGCATCATTAAGATTGATTGATTCAGGGTCTGTAATAAATTCACCAGCATAGATTCACTAGAACTTTGTGGTTGCAACACTGGCTCATTACACGCATTTTGAGTTGGGGTATTTTGAGAGATTGGTTTATTATGCTAACTGAAAGCATTTAAATTTATTGTTTTATGAGGGTGTTTTCCGAATAAGTCTACCAACGCCTTGCTTAGAAGACATGTTGGAAGTTAAATTATAGAAGTACCCATTGGAAGGCTTTGGTGGGAAAATGTTACTCAAAATTAAATTTAATTTCCGTCTGTATGTGTGCAAACTACTCCCTCAGTTATTTAGCTAGAGAGCTAAACAACCGTGTAGATTTCAAGACCCTATGATTACTGGATCGTGCAGCTCCCATACAGAGGGTGCGTGAAGAGTATATCAACTTCGGCATAGGCGAAGTAAACTTCTTTTTGCTTGTTTCGTATAAAAGTCTCAACAAAACGTAAGTGAAATTAATGCAATTATTATATCTTTTTAGTTACACCCAGTCAAATTGAACGCCTTTATTCTCGATTTACTTCTTTGGATCGCAATGATTGTGGTACTTTATCGCGCGAGGATCTTATGCGAATACCGGAACTGGCAATTAATCCATTATGTGAACGCATTGTACACTCTTTCTTTGCAGAGAGCAGCGATGACCGTGTCAACTTTCGACAATTTATGAATGTGTTAGCACACTTTCGACCTCTTCATAATAAGGATATCAAACTTAATAGTCGCGAAGAAAAACTCAAGTTTGCTTTTAAAATGTACGATCTTGATGATGATGGCGTGATTAGCCGTGATGAATTGCTTTCTATTCTGCACATGATGGTGGGGGCAAATATAAGCCAAGACCAACTAATGAGTATCGCAGAACGTACGATTTTGGAAGCAGATTTATGTTGCCAGGGTAAAATTTCATTTGACGATTTCTGCAAAGCGCTAGATCGTACCGACGTGGAACAGAAAATGTCTATAAGGTTTTTAAATTAGGAACGTCAAGCAGATCATATCAATCAAATAGTGTAATTAAATCTTAACATGTTTCAGTTTAGTGTATATGAATACGTAAAAATTAATTTAACTGCCTAAAGTTTAAATACATTTGAAATATGTTGATTTCTATTAATAACTTTAAATTTAAATTGCCATTTTAAAGTATTTGTTTTCAGAGTACCTAATTTCCAGCTTGTCACATAAATTTTTGAAAAATGAAACAGCACTAAAAACTACACACATCATTAAAACGGTAAACTATGTATTCAAAAAAATTTTAAATGCTGTTATTATCTTTTTTATACTCAGTGAATAGTATTATAAGTTTGTCATGGAGTTTGTAACACAGAAGGAGACATCGGAGATCCAAAATTTATTTGATCAGCCATGTCTGTCTGTCCGTTTGTACGTATGCAAACTAGTCCCTTAGTTTTTGAGCTAGGGAGCTAATTATACACTCGCCATACGCTGTATATTTGCCAGAATCAGCTAAATCGGACCACTAGGAGGTGTACAAAATGAAATTCAATGTTCATAAAAAAAATTTCTTTTATTTAAGTCACAAAGCCCTGTCGTTACAAATATTGCCAGTTGAATTAAAAGGACTTCTTGACATCCGATTGATGAAATTTTGTATACGCACTTCTGCTAAGAATACAACATACCCAAAAAAGGAGGTGTCGTGGGACACATGTGTAGAGCGCAGCTCCATTCAGAACAAAATTTTTAATTATTATTATACTCTTCACGGAAGTGAATAGTATTATAAGTTTGTCATGAAGTTTGTAACAGGCAGAAGGAGACAAAAAAAAACCACATAAAGTATATATATTCTTGATCAGCTGGTTTGTCAGAACCAGCCGAATCGGACTCCTAGGGGGCGTACCTCCCATACAAACGACCCATTTGAATACTACAATGCGTCCCGTGAAGAGTATTTCATCTTGGGCATAGTCGAAGATAACCTTCTTTCTAGTTTTTGTTTTTATTTATTGAACAGTTTGTTTTAATTTTCTTTTCTGATTCATTTTTATTAATATTATTTTCTTTTTAAACACAAGAAAGAATGAACGACGTTTTCGCTCTTTACTGCATTAATGAGAGAATGATACTTTATCATTCATATAAGGTCTAGATTTTTATTTTTTATAATGTTTATAGCAGTTGACACATGTTTATGGTTACTAGGGGAACCCGCGGTCGACACAATCGACCGCATTCTAAAAAAAAAAACATTTGTTTTTGAAGTGCTAATAACTTCTATGTAAACAATGTACTTTGTGAAAACTTTACTATCACGTGATAAATGGCCCTTATCTGATGTCTCAGAAATATAAAATCGCAATGCATTGAATGATCGAACTCTACTGGCGGCAACATACAATTGTCCGTGACAAAACACATGCTGTCTCAACAAAATTCCAACTTTTGGAAACGTTTGACCTTGGGATTTATTTATAGTCATCGCAAAAGCTGGAATGTCTGTAGGAAATATGAACGGTAAAAGAGTCCCTAAATAAGTCAATACGGGGAATTAAAATTCGAATATTACTCGCTACACCTGTTAACACCTCGCAATCTATTGAGTTTCGGTGCATTCGTTTGACGCGTATGCGAGTTCCGTTAATTAATGCTTTTCCTGTATTTAAGTTCGGTATTAAAATTACAATACAGTTTTGTTGGTTGATGTTTGGTGTCTCTATCGCTGTCATGGATAATGTTGTTGTTCTGTTTTGTTTGTTCTGAGTATGCAAATTCTTCATTTTCTGACTTTCTTGTAACGTTAAAAAGTGATATACATTATTATACGTGTATCTAAGTATATTCATATACACATATCTACTTATAAAAACAGGTGTGGCAATATTGAGAACTGGTGCTGCGACAGAGCCAATAAGGCAGTGTTTGCAGTGTAAGCCGGAAAACCGATTCCTCGAGAAGGTCTTTTAGATGCTTCGCCAGAGCGAGGGTAAGTGACCTCTGGATTTATAGCTGTTACCTTCCTCCCAGCTTTAGTTTGAGCGAATTTGAGGGAACGTTTGATGAGCTGGTAACTGATGTAAGAGATTGTCATCGTATCGTCATTGCAGGCGACTTCAACGCATGGGCCACAGACGGGTTCTGCGCTAACGAAAGGAAAGGGGCGCTCTCTTCTGGAAGCTTTCGGTGCGAAAGATACCTGGGGTGGTACCTCTATTGAATACAGGCTCCGAGCACACCTTTACGGGTAGTGGAATTGGATCAATCACTTTTGTAAGCGCCTCGGTCTTTAATTCCTGCAAGTGGACTTTGAGCGAAGTATACACGGCAAGTGATCACCAAGCCATACTGTGCGAGGTTATTGCGGATAACAATATGCCCAGAAAATGTGGATATCCTATCAGGAATGTTTACAGAGAGTCTACACTTAAATATCAGACTTTCTGCGCCGCTCTTTAGATGCCAGTATTAGACGGGCCTATGATGAAATGGCACGGAAGAATCAACTTGCCGAGCGAGCAATCAGGGTTGTGCGACGATGCAGAAAATAAGCCATGGGGCAAAGCCTATCAGGTAATTGTGAAAAACACCAATTTTCACGAGCCGGCCCCTCATGGGATCCACAAAAATGGAGTACATTGTGTCAAATCTCTTTCCGCAGCAACAGCCAACTCACAGTATGACTTCAGGAAAGGGCGTTAAACCATCGAAACTGTTTTGGAAGTGAAGAGGATAGTACAGGAGGCAATTCGGAGCAGACGATGGGCAGGTGGTGCCAAAGAATACTGCCTGGTGGTCACTCTTGAGGTTAAAAATGCCTTTAACTCAGCAAACTGGGACAAGATAATTGAAACCCTAGCTAACTTCGGGGTTTCGCAACACCTAAAGAGGATACTTAGAATCTATTTCAGCCAGCGGGTCCTTCTCTACGACACTGAGGAAGGAGAAGCAGCATACCCCGTAACCGGAGGATTGCCTCAGGGCTCTCTTCTTGGACCTCTCCTTTGGCATATTATGTACGATGGCATCCTTAGACTTTGTTTCCCAATGGGGTTAAACATTGTAGGTTTTGCAGATGATCAGCGAGTCGGTTGGGCGTTGCAATGCATCAATTGCAACTATCTCAGAATGGCTGAGCAACGTGGGCCGCAGGCTACCAGAGCAGAAGACTGAGGCGCTACTCATTAGTCGCAAGATCGTAGAGAGTGAAGAGTTCGCTGGTGTGTTTAGGAATTACCCTAGATTATAGGCACTCCTTTAGGGAGCATTTAGCATATGTCAGTGACAAGGCGGCAATGGCATGTAAGGCCCTCTCAAGGATTCTGCCAAATACGTGTGGGTCGAAACAGGCCGCCGGCTTCTTTTGAGCGCAACAAAATCCAGCAATATGGGTTAAGGCAGTGGATATGGCTTCATATGCCTTGGGAGAGTATATAACCATGCCAAACCGCTGCAAAACTTTTTTAGCATATACTACTTGAATATTCTGCGATTGACCTGCGTACCCAGATAGTATTGTACAACGATTTAAAAACCTTTATTTCGAATTCCGAACACAGGTAGGCTATACATTCCGTAAGTGCGATTTTTGATTTAGCTGCCACGATTCCATCGTCAATGTAAATTGCTAATATTACTTTCTCATTTTTAATGCTGCCAACGAAAATGCAAAAATGATCCGAATCGATGTGAATTTTGCTACTGGACTGAATGTCTCCTCGTAATCAATTCTAATTTTTTGTGGAAAGCCATGTGCCACTAAGCGCGCCTTATACATTTCGATTTCGCCTTTGTTTGCTTCACGTTGTAGACTCACTTTTTGGAAATTGTAGTTTTGTTTTCCGGTAGCGTCACTAAGTCCTAAGTCGTGTTGATGATGAGAGACTGCATCTCCTCGTCCATGGCATGCTTCCACTGCATATTTGAATCCCTTGACATTGCTTCTTCATATGTTGTAGACTCATCACAGGTAGCCAAGTAAGCACAGTAAAATAGCAACATCTTTCTCTTTGCTTTTTGATCGCGTATTGTAAGTTTTGATTTCTAGCTCACTTTCTTCTTCTAAATCGTTTGAGCTTGCATCTTCCAATATATCGCTATTATTACCCTCAGCAGAGGATACATACTCCTTTATTTCTACTTTGGGCATTGTGCTATTACATTTCTCTGTCTCTTCTGGAAGTGAAAAAGAAATTTCTATTTTTCTATTTTCTCCAGATGCGGTAGCCTTCACAATTCTCTTCATATCCCACGAATATGCCCTTTTTCGATTTTGAGTTAAATTACTTTGCATAAGCTTTTCAACCGATTCACATCAATGTTATAGGAATCCCCTAAACTCGAAACGCCTGCTCTAAACTGTAATCGAACTTTAAAACGACCTCACAGAGTTTGCCTCATATTTGCCTGAAAAGGTTCCTCACACAACTGCTCCTCAGCAGTGTACGTGTTTACTGCCGACGATATATCCTCCAACTTCCAAAAAGATTCTACCATTCTCTCCAACTATTCTTCCCATGGGTTTTCAGGCAGCTTGAGCTTTACAAGTAACGGACGGTGTTCCTTCACCGACAACCAGGCACCCAATTAGAGAATTCTGCAATAATGGTACATGCGATTCTAATTTAATTTGCCGGATTTGCAATCAATGAATAGATCAACTCTTAAAAGCATATCAATTCTGTGATTTGAGTCAAATTCAGGTTCAGCCAGTCGTACTCTCTTCGGTAGTTTTCACTGCACCTTGAGATTAGAAGTATTAGGGGCACACCTTGTAATGGAATCGAGCACTCAGTCGTTGTAGAAAATGATGATACTCGTGACTTAAACAAAATATCACAGCCATGCACCGTTAACCTTGAGACCTCTACATTCAATCCTAACCTTTCCATGAGACTCTTATTTTAAAATAAATAAATTTGACTTCCAGCATCAAGAATACATCTACACTTCACCAATTCATTACCCTTACGCTTAACTAACAGCGACGCTGTAGCTAAATAACAAGCACAACTACTAGCTAAAAGAGAACTATTTAATGATCTTGATTCAGATGGCATTCCCGCATGCAACTCTGGAGTAGCACCATTGCAAAATAGTCCTCTATGCAACAGTGCATGATGAAGATCCTTACACATCTTCCAACGCGCAACACTACAGACACTCGTACCATGGCGTATGCTAAAACAATTAATGAATTAACCCAGCCTCTTCGCTTCCTGATATTTTGCATTGCGTCTAAACCTAAAAAATGGGGGCACTCTTACAACTTGTGATCACCGGCGCACTTAAAACAAGCTGACCTCCCATTCTTAATTGCAGAATTTAAAGTCGTTCGACTATATGGAGCCTTTTCACTAACTTTGAATTGTTTCGAGGAACCTCTATAATTTAGTTCGCGACCCATTATATCCGTGTAGCGACGAATTATAAAAATTCCGATAACAAGTCGCAACTAGGCAACTGTTCATTCCTATAGTAAAGCTACCAATGTTGCAAAATCTCATCTTTACATTTAAAAATTCTTCTGCTGTACACAAAGTACGCATTGCAGATAACTGCGATATGACAACATCCACTAGACTTCTCAATGATTCCGAATCTGACCTAGTAACTTTCTTTAATATGAGCATGGCAAAATTATCCTTTTATTTTCAAACCGCTCTTTTAGAATCGCTAAAGCTTTTTAATAAATCAAGCTCTAACGATTCGACTGCTCTTAATGTAATGGGTCCTAAACATGATCGTATATGTATAAGCTTGGACAGTTCATCAAGATCGCCATTCGTGCCGATAAAAAAAAGGTGTTTTACCAATTCGAGCAATCCGTAAATTTGCCAGAAAAACTAGGAACAGTTATTGTGGGTAACGTTGCTTCGTCATCGATGGTAACGTAGTCCATGAATCGATTCAAAGAGCTCAACAATCCTTCCTTGTCACTTCGGTGCCATGGCACAACAATCTATTAATTATATTATTTGCTATAAAAAATTAAATGCCTACGAACTTAGGCGAAAATATAGCCAAATATCCATCACTTGTCTAATTCAATTTGATCTCAAAATGCCTGCAACCGAAGTCACAGAAATCAAAACGCAAGTCACTCTTTAACAACTGATTGGTTGGATTTAAGCCCAATTAAATTCAATTTCAATTTAAAATCAAGCATAAATAGACCAGATCACTTCTTTCAATTCCAATTTATCACAAGTAGAAATAGATCAGATCATTTCTTTCATTTTTCTTTGAATGCATACACAATGCAATGCAACATCTCGAAATAGTATTTTCAATTTTTCTTTCAATTCAACATAAGCACCAATTAGAATTATTCTCTGCATTCTTTTTGCTCTTAGCAAAACAGTAATGACAAAGATCAAACAACTGCAGTTTGATGAAACGTTATATTGTACAAATTATCAATTTAATATCTTAATCAATTTTTAAGAAAACATGTATTACTTCAACAAAATGAGTCAATTTTATGCTTTATAATAAAGTTTTGTACACGAGTATAAATTACTATATTAGACTGATAGCAAGTCCGATCGTTTTCACTGCTAAAGACCAAGAAGGCGATATTTCTCCTCCACGCGTTGTCTAGGTTTATCTTCCTTTGACTTAACAGCAAGTCCCAACCAATCAGGAAGAACTACGTCACCACTGCAGTGTTGGGAATTGTCTTTTTTGCTTTATAGCAACCAAACCCTGACTTGTCGTGTGCAAGCGAGATGACGCAGTCCGGAGCTGCCAAGTCACCAAGTAACCCGCATCCTTCCGTGATAACTCCTCCCTCTCTAAGCTGCAGCAGTCTCAACCCTAAGGATAGCCGAGTCCCGCTGGGCCGGATACGCCTCTACTTGTTATCTATTTATCAAAATATTACAACATCCTAAATTTAACTATTATTTATCAAAATATTACAAATCTTAAATATTCTACTTAAATTTTATTATTTGTGAAGTGCTCATTTATTTACTTTACAGGACAAGAGTTTCATCTTTTGTTAATTGATTCTTAAAAACTCGTTTGAGGGCACCCCGGCATTAATTTTGGTTTTCATTTATATATTTATTTTTAATTTTATTTTATTTTAAATTTTTCAACCTTAAATCTTAATTTAATCCTCGTTTGAGGTTACCCTCGCATTAATTTTTGTTTTAATTCTTATCTTTTTTTAAGTTCTGTCATGGAATTGAAGAGATTTTAATTATGTATTCTTTTTTTAATCATATGAAATTATACCTCGTTTGAGGTCAACCTCGTATTAATTTAAATTAAATTAATTTGTTTTCATAAAAAGGTTACGTCATGTCATTAAAGTAATTTTAATTATGTCTATTTTAGTCATACGAGATATTGCCTCGTGTGAGGTCACCCTCGCATTAATTATGGGGTGTCATCATAAAATATGAAGAATACATATAAAAATTTATTATCGCAGTATAGCATTATTAGTATTTGCTAGGTCTTCTTGTTTTTTTTTTTTTTTGAAAAATTCTAAAAAGTCATAAAAAAAAATAAGTCGTTACTGCACAGTAATTTTTGCTATGTTTTGTTTTTACTTTTTTTTTATATTGCGAATTTTACAAAAAATTTATTAGTGCAATCAGCATATTTCACATTCAATGCGTTTTTTCTACAATACAATAATGCAAAGAAAACGCATTTGAAAAGTAATAGGTTTCAACTACTTACTAAAAACGATGGCAAAAACTCATCAAAACCTAAACCCGCAAAACCTCCTCTAATATATTGTGTGTTCGTGAAGAAAGCTCGAATAGACTTGTAGAGGCTACCCAAAGAATAGTTGGCAATAATAACTTTCATTTTGTCCCTATTACCAAGGGTGATATTAAAGAAACTAAGGTCCAAATTTATACGGAAGCAAACTACAGTTCTTTAACCAATTACATTAGGGAGACTGTTATGGCAAAAATTCAAATTTGATATTTAACGTTTATTTATTATATTTAATTGTTTATATTATATTCTGTGTTATTATTTATATAGCGTGTGAAATTGTTTTTTAATTGTGTCGTCATCGGCTTCACTTTTCCTTCTTGTTTTGTTTCGACCGTTGGCGACAAACAGACATCTTTTTCTCTGGCGTGTCTTCCTCTTCGTGGTGTGCCTTGACAAACAGGGTTACTTTCGATTACGTGATCGACACCGATTACACCTCGGTTATTGCTCACAGCTGCTGTAACAGAGACTAAGAGAAACTTTTATACCTGTCAGCTCAAAAGCAGTAAAGGACTGGTAGTTGTAATTAAGGGCATTGAACCTTATGCTGATTGTAGAGATATTAAGAGTACCCTGGAAGAAAAAGGGTTTGAGGTCAAAGTAGTGATCAATATTATTAATAAAAAGAAAATTCCACAGCCATTGTACAAAATTGAGTTGGCTCCAAAGTTGCAGCATTTAAAGAAAAATAAAGTGCATCCCATATACAACCTTAAATATGTACTTCATAGTAGGGTACCTGTGGAGGAGCCTCACAAACGTGTAAGTCCTGCGCAATGCACAAATTGCCAGGAATTTGGCCACACAAAATCTTATTGCACCATTCGTTTAGTATGCGTAGCTTGTGGAGACTTGCATGAAACCGCAACCTGTAAACTAAGTCGCGATAATCCTGATCTTAAAAAATGCAGTAACTGTGGGGGCAATCATACAGCCAATTATAGAGGTTGTCCTGTATATAAGGAGTTGAAGAACCGTTTGCAGTCACAAAAAAATTCCGCCCATTTTAGCTGTGAAGCTATCCGTATCGAATCAATGACGGTTATGTGTCCACCACCTAATATTCCTTTAACTTCAAAGGTGTCGTATGCAGGCACACTGCGCTTAGACGCTCTACAACAAACTGCGTAAAAAGATTGTGGAGCCTAAGGCTCCAATGTCTCAACATAATGAACGAATTTCACAAACCACCCCAACTCAAAATGCTTGTGATGAGCCAGTGTTGCAACCACAAAATTCTAGTGAAACTATGTTGGTAAATTTATTGCAGACCCTGAATCAAACAATCTTAATGATGTAAAACTCTTTTCACGAGTTGAAAGTATCTAGAGGACAACAGTGTAGATGGGCTGTTAGTCTGTGAGACTCACTTAACTAGCAAAAACAACTTCTTTATACCAGACTATATAGTTTATACATCATCCGGCAGGAAATGCTCATGGTGGTACATGCATAATAATAAGAAAGCGTATAAAACAACAGAATCTAGAGCCATACTCATCTAATTATCTACTTACAACTTCGGTTCGGATGCAAATGCGTCATGGTAATCTGACGTTATCTGCTGTATTTGTCCTCCACGATTTTCAATTTCTTTAAAAGCCTTGGAGAATGATTTTTGGCGGCCAGTGACTACAATGCTAAACACACCTATTACGTTTCTCGTTTAATACAATAATTCCAAAAGATCGACAATTCTACAACAGTCTTGTAAATTATAAAAATAGGCTAGACTTCGTTTCTCGGGGTAGGCCTACATACTGGCCGGCGGATCTAAGAAAAACTCCCGATATCATCGACTTTGGCATCACAAAAAATATACCTAGAAACCTCATATCATTATGAACTTTCATCCGTTCACTAACCCGTTGATATCGTTTTACTTGATATTATAATATTTGAGGATCGCCCGTATAGACTTATATCTAATAAAACTAATTGGTTGCAATATACAGTAGAAAGAACGTTACTATGCCGAAGATGAAATACTCTTCACATAGTGAATGTTTCAATGTATTATTTAAGCTTTATTCGCAATAAAATGGGTGGTTTTTATGGGAGGTACCCCCTAGTGGTCCGATTCGGCTGGTTCCGATAAATGTGCTGCGCCTGTCTTGGAAACTGATAGTGTTCAAGTTTCAGTTCGATAGCACAAAAAACAAACAAATTTTTCTAATAAGAAATGGGTGGTTTATATGAGAGATATCCCCTAGTGGTCTGCTTCGGCCGGTTCCGACAAATATACTGCGTATAATAAAAAGAAAGGTTCGCGCAAAATTTCAGCTTTCTAGCTCAAAAACTGAGGGACTAGTTTGCATACATACGGGCAGATAGACGGACATGGCTTCATCAATTCGTGTAATCTAGTTGATCAAGAATATATATACTTTATGTAGTCTCTTTTGTCTCCTTCTTCCTGTTACAAACTTCATGAGTCAATAGTGTTCCCGTGAAGAGTATAAAAATATATTAGTTCTAACATAGGAATTGCACCTGCAATCAACTCTGAAAGTGATATCGACAAATCTGTTCATGATTTATGTGTCATATTGATAACTGCAGCTGAGGTATCAACGCCTGCGATTGTTGCTCACAAGATCAGCAGATAATCTCTCTCAAATAGGGAAATTGAAGAACTGGTTGTTTCTATATGATGATTGAGAAGAGATTGCCAACCATCTGAAGCACGTGTTTCAACCTAATCTATCTACAAACAAATTTGTGTTTCCTCACCAGACAATCACAAATTCAGCAAGTGAAATTAAATCTATTCTAAGGACTCAACTAATGTTAAAAAAATCTGCTGATTTTGATGGTATCGTGCCAAAAATGATAACTGAACTTCCAAACGCAGCTATAGCATTTCTCTCGTGTCTTTTCAATGCTATCCTTCAAATTTGATACTTTTCAAAGCAATGGAAGAAATCGGTTATCATAATGGTTCCAAAGCTCGGGAAGGATAGGACATGTCCTTCTTCATATAGACCTATAAGTCTGCTTCCATGTCTGTCTAAGCTATTTGAGAAGGTTCCTAAAGCCAAACTCAATCACCAGTTACAAGCAAATAGTTCAATCACAGATCATCAATTTGTTTTTCGAGCAAAACATGGAACGATTGAGCAAGTCAACGGAGTTACTTCGGAAATAACAACTGCCCGTGAACAGCGAGAATATTGCTCTGCAGTATTCCTTGATGTAGCGCAAGCGTTTGATCGAGTATGGCATGAGGGTTTGATTTACAAAATTAAATGTATGCTACCCCAAAATCTGCATAGAGTCCGGCAATCCTACGTAACAAATCGACTGTTT
This sequence comes from Amiota minor, assembly GCA_037043295.1. Classification (NCBI taxonomy): domain Eukaryota; kingdom Metazoa; phylum Arthropoda; class Insecta; order Diptera; family Drosophilidae; genus Amiota; species Amiota minor. The sequence goes on from JBAMAW010002148.1 coordinate 22,999, forward strand.
ATAGTAAGACAGAAAATTTTCATAACAAATGAATTTATGATAAAATCAGGAGCTCCCCAAGGCAGTGTCGTGGGCCCAGCTCTACACATGTTATTCCAACAAGTAGTCAAATTGTCACTTCGACATTTGCTGATGACACTGCCGTAATCAGTCGCTCCCGTTGCCCAGTTAAAGCTTCTGCAGGCTTGGATGCTCATCTTAAAAGTCTTCAGGAGTGGTTATCCAACTGGAGAATTAAAGTCAATGAGGGGAAATGTAAGCACATTACATTTACATTGAACCGACGGACTTGTTCTCCAGTAACGTTAAATAGTGCTATAATTCCTCAAACTCAAGAGGTAACTTATCTTGGCGTTCATCTGGACAGATGGCCCTCCTGGCGGCAACATATAGAAGCTAAAAAGAAACTTAGGGCTCAAAGTCTTCACTGGCTAATTAATTCTAAATCAGAACTGAGACTTAAGTACAAAGTGATACTGTATAACTCTATTATTAAACCAATTTGGACTTATAGTTCTGAATTGTGGGGTACCGCGAGCGCGAGTAACATTGAAGTTATACAAAGAGCACAATCCAAGATACATAGAACAACCACAGAAGCTCCATGATATATCAGGAATGAAGTCATTCACAAAGACCTGGAAGTACTACCAGTAAAAGAAGACTGTTAGGAGATACAATAAATTCCATAAATTTAACAAAAAAAGAAAACATTGGCCAACAAGTTGACAGCCTAAAGAGATTTTCGGTAACACGTCGAATACCATTCTATAATAGCAAAACTGTTTTACCTGTGGTTGCTGTAAAATAAAGCAGCATTTCGTCTGCCTGTCACCAAAAAGCCACTTTTCGCCTGTGTAAATGGGCTATAGCATATAGTCCTATACGGAGCAAGTTTTCTGACGACAAGGTCTGTGCACTTATAGCCTGTTTAGGTAGAGCAAACCACATAGTTTTGGGCAACTCGCACGATGCTCGAGTTCGAATTTACAACAATCACAGGAAAAATGAACGAAATTAGTTGTTGTTGCTGTTGTACTGAACTAGAGCATCGTGCGAATTCGGCTATAGCTCGAAGTTTTGCGATTGTCACTCTGCGAAATCGGAAAATTGTGTGGTGGTCACTCTGCGTAGTGTTGCCACTGTTACCAACTTTTTAGGCGACTTTCGACTGTCTTCCTCTGTTTAGTTTTGTTGCGCGACAATGTAAAACAGCTGAAGATTTCAGTAAATTTCAAATTGTAAACTTTTTGTTAAAATTTTAGGAAAGTACCTAGCAGGAATGAGAAAGGGGACTGCAAAAACTATTTGCATACAGTGCAAATTATTTTAAGTTATCTATTTTCTACAAATTTTACAATACTTTGGTGATCAGATCTCTACAACAACCACAGGGAAATGCCATAATTTAGGAGTTGCTTCTGCGCAAAAAAGGTGATGAAAGATGAGATTATTCATCTTTTTAATTGCCGGAACAGTCAACTGGTTTCTCGTTTTTTGCCAGTATTTTAAAGTTCATCAGAGATTTTTGTTACGCTTCAACATATTAAACTTCTAATTGTAAATTTTTTATTTTGAATTGCATACACTGCAAATTGTTGTGATTCATTTATTTTTCACAAATTTTACGTTCCAATTTAGCGGAATAAATAAAAAATCGCCGAAGTTCTAGCCAGATTCGCACACGGAGGGTTCCGAACCAAATTGGCATTTGTATGGGAGACACCCCTCAAAAACTGATAGTGTCGAAATTTTAGTTCAATAGTGCAAAAATCAAAAAATTTTTTTTAATAAGAACCTGAATTTTAATTGTGGTTTGTATGAGAAGTATCCCCTAGTTGTCCGTCTTGGCTGATTCCAACAAAGGTACAGCGGCTCTGTCAGAAACCTATAGTTTCTAAATTTCAGTTCAGTAGTCAAAAATAACTAAGTTTTCCTAATAAGAAAGAAAAATGGTAAATTTGTATGAGAGGTACCCTCGCTAGTGGTCCGATAAAAAAACAGAATAAATGTGTGTTTCTTTCAAGCCAATCACGACGGTCGGCAATTCGCACGAAACATGCGAACCGTGAAATATTTGAGGGTTCGTTTAGCTCAGTCCAAGAGACAAAATTGCACACAATTTGTTGTCGGAAATGCTCTCATTTAATAGCCAGCTATAATATATTCTGATAACAATTTCCAACCAAGCAAATTACAAATGTATGGTGGACCCCTTTTTAAGTGAACTCTTTAGCGGCGTTGGACAAAAATGCATACTAAAAATTTGAGAGAAAAAATACAAATCGTCACATTTTTTTTTCTGTATCTCATGAACCGCACTATGTAAAGACTTTAAATTTTCACAGAATGTGTATTTCTGTCATCATATCCGCAACAATTAATAAAAGTTTTGGAAAATTCACTGGAAAAGTCCCATTAAAGAAATTACAATTATACCATAACAACATGCAGCTTGTGTTATAAACATGTTTATAACAACAACGGCCAAGCAACTAGCTTGTGTGTATGCAAATACAAGCGAATGTACGAAGAAAAAAAACGAGAAAACACAGAAACTCGCAATTGATCTAATTTTTGTGCAAGAAAGGACAGACGGCAAATGTAAACACATTGAAATTGTACAATCAATCCTATATTGTATGACCGACATTACAAACTTTTTGACAAACTTATAATATGGTATGTATTTGATTTGAGATGATCTCTATCTGTCTGTTTTTAAGAAATTTCACTTCTATTACGTGTACGATGGCACACGCGCAAGATTTGTTCAATTTGGCTGATTTCAACAAATGTACCGCTTCAGTATTGGTTGCAGCAACCCCGATGGAACTAAACAAAAATTTGCTAAATTTCAACTTTCTAACTTTTACAGATCATGAGTTAGAACCCGACGATTCGGAAACCTAAAAAGGTATTCGATTGAGCCGCACGGGACAGCTCTGGTCTTGTTTATCTCTCCCGACGCAAGAACTCCGCCGGATTGCACTTAAACAGCGCCAAACACACCAGAGACGAATGACCGAACGATATTGTTCTTTTTCCATTTTTGTAAAACTGACCGATACGCTCGCTTTCAAAGGGCACGATGGTAACACTCTTTTGTAATAGCATCGCCATCGGGTGGTGAGTACTTGTTGATGGACCCTCGTTAAAACACTATTTAAAATTGAAATTACATATAATTTGAATTAAAGTGTGGGAAAAGATTAGAGGTGTCAAACTTTAAAAACACTATTAATACTCTTTCTTTAAGTTTATCCACTAATTTGTCGCAAGCAGATACCTTTACCATCCGATTGCAGTAATTGTCATCTTTCACTTTTCACAAAACAGACAAAGATTTATAAAGTTCCAAAAATTCAGTCCAAAACACATTAGCGGATAATTCCATTTCTACATAACCGCAACTCTTTATAAACAGTGAACATGATTACATTTCAATCACAAGAATTTAAAAATGAACTCGGAGTCAAACATGCTTGAGGATAATGATAATGTTCTTTTTGGATTCAGTATGCTTAATCGTGGTATGTTTGCCGTATAAAATAAAAATGAAGTATCGATAGTGTTATCGATAGTCTTACATCTATAAAACAGATTCTTCGAATTTTTGGTAGTTGTGATCAAAGTAAATAAATGGAGAAATTATATTCGACGCTTTCGGCCGTTAAGTCACTACGTTCTAGCGTTCGGCAATGTTTTGAGCATCTTGCTAGTGGTATGGTCACTGAGGGCTGTGAAGAAGCTCGCAACAAATTTATTCATGAATTTCACGATAAGTTTGGAAATATCAATACTAAGTTACGGTAAGGAACTTCAGTTTGAATTTTATAAAAACTAACATAGTTTTAAAATTTAAGTGACGTTGAAACACTTATCAACGGCTTGCAAGTACCACAAGCCGTCTATCATTTAGGCAACACTACGTACTTAGTACAGGAGACATCTCAAGACCGGCAGGCTCTGTATCCACAATTAGTAAACAGTTACAAGTGGATTGATAAGGTCTTAAATTTTACTTATTCTTTCTTTCACTTTATTTTTCATATAAAGATTTTTTTACTCAGGTACATGACCACAGCTTTTTGGCTTTTAATAATCTCAATCAAAATAGCTTGCGTCGTTCCTACACTTATTGCTCTCAGAAACGAGCGCGGATTCCGTGTTCATCTATAAATAACGATCCAGAGTAAGTCTAATTACAAGCATATGCCTTATAAAGTTTTATACTCTTCACGCAGTTAATAGTGTTGGTCATGAAGTTTGCAATACACCAGACTTCGCAAATAAATGGCAAAATTTTCATTTGGTTGTCACCCAACCGGTTGTTAAAAAAAAATGTAAGGGGATGAAGATTGTGATTTATTTTTCGTTTTTAAATATTTGTTGTGGACCGATGTAAGGTGATGTTTATTCTAAAGGTTATCCGTCTGTATGTATGAGTTTTTACATACGTTTTTTTTTTTTTTCTATCGGTAGAAAAGCATCGAAAGCCTAGCCGGTCTACAACCGAGTGTGGGACTTTAACCCATTAAAAACTACCGCAACTCGGGCAACTCACGTCAGACAGCAACAAAAAGAATCTTTTTTGCATGTACCTTTATATTTTCGGGCTCTAATTGCGAATTTTTTTGTGTGAGATTGAGTAAAAGATTTTTTTTAAATATATTTTGCGACTTATATTTTTAAATCACAATCGTATCGGCCGGCCAATAACCGAGAAAAATGAAAAATAAGTGAAAAGGTGAGTGAGAAACGAAAAAAAATCAATTTTTCCCGTTTTTCACTGAACGTTCCATTTTGAAAATAAATGACGAGTTTTTTGCGAACTCTGCAATACACAGAAGGAGACATCGCAGACCTCCTCAACGAGACAAGTTAAGTCATGTCCGTCTGTATGAATGCATACTAGTCCCTCAGAGAGCTAAAATATTACAAAAAAAAAAAAAAAAAAAATTCTCACAAGACGCTGTACATTTGTCGGAATCCCCCCACTTTTTTCTACTATCGAACTATAATTTGGACACCATAAGCTTCTTATCCATCTTCACCAACCATGTAAATAAAGGCTATGGGGTGTTGGATCATATAGTTCCCATACAAATATTTCAGTATGCTCAATCTCAGTAGCGTAGACGAAGATTTGTAGGGATGCGTGAAGAGTAGTTGACCTCCTTTTTTTATTTTTTTTTTCATTCTCAGACATACAGATAAATTACTTAGTGAAATTATAAACCAGCACACTACATATAAAGTAATACGTCCTTTTGGTTCCAATGCTGTAGTTATTGCCACAATAAGTCACGTTCTGAAGGCTGCTATAGTTTTTAAAGGAGTGCTTATTGAATGGGTCACCGTTAAGGGTTATGCTGAACCGCTGGACCACGAAGACCTTTGGACCAATTCACATTATGAAGTTTTTCGTAAAGTTCAAGAACATGCGCATTCAGCAATGTTGCATTTCTTCTCGCCGACTTTACCAGATTTGGCAGTTAAAAGTTATATGGTAAGTAAAATCAAGTTAAATTTTCTATTGCTTGTAAATACCTGATTCGTTACCTCTTTAGACTTGGCTTAACAGTTATAGCAAGCTCTTTCTAGAACAATGCAAGCGTTGCAATAAATATATTGCTAGTGGACTTCCTCCTACTTGGCGTGACTTGCGGACCTTAGAACCATTCCACGAAGAGTGTAGAAATTGTTGAATTAAAAAGTCAAATTATTTCTTTTTACAATTCATATATTAAAAACATTAAATGTGATTCCATCGTTTTTAAAAATAGCTCAGTTGAAAACCGACACATATTTGTCGACGCTAACCGTTTATTAGTTATTAACATTTGGAAGTGGTCAAAACACCCCGCCGCATACACATACGCTCAAAATTAAGGCGCAACGTTGCACGCAACTGTTGTCGTAGCTGTTTAACTTTTTCCTGTTGACATTGATACTTCAGCACGACTTCCTGTGGAATGTTACAGTTTTCATCGTCTTTATTGTAATCGTCATAAGTGTCCTACAAATTAATATGAATAGAGTTTTTTTTTTAAATATGTTTATTTATGACTTACCCACATCCGTAACAATGAAAACCTGCTCATTAGTTCGTTTTGTTCAAGTTGACTGCTAAAAACTTCATCATGAGAAAACACATCGCAATATATGGGACAGTGACCGTAATCATTTCTGCCAACTACAGCAAGTTGATCATCATACGGCTCATGATTACAAATACCATCAAAACATGAGACGTCAGAACCCTCGGGCGATGAAGTAACACTTGACGTGTGTGAATTTGTATGCGATGTAGGTTCACTACCATAGCCAGAATCGCGAATATCGTGTTCACAAGAACAGTAAGAAGTGAATAAAAGACATCCATTGCATTTTTCATCGGACGTTAATGGATTATTGTGATCATTTGAAGAACTTATTCGTCGTGTTTGCTGATCGGATACCTTCTTTTCTTTACTCTTTTTAGAGTTGGACTTCGTTTTTTTTCTTTCGGCATTTTCTACTTTATCTTTTGCGTATTTTTTCGGTGATTTAGTTTTAAAATTTATACACACTTCTTCTGTATTCGTTTCTCTCTGATCATTTTCAATTACACCATCTTCGACAACACAGTGGAAATCAATATTTTGCCCAATATGAATCAATACGTTCGCATCATCGTGCAACATAGCATCGCACAAATCAAATGCTTCTTCGTTTTGCTCTTCCTTCAGTTCATCGTTATTTTCGTAAGTTTCCAAACCGTTTCTTCCACTGCTAGTAGTTAAATTCCTTGCTCGCAGATTGTATTCAAAATGAGAAGTTGGTGATCCTTGACTGATAGAGTCAGTATATGGACTGCCAGTAGTTGGGAAGGGTATTTCGCATGCTCGGTGTATATTTCTTTTTTCATTCTTTTTCTTTTTTTTCTTTAATTTCTTCAGCTCACGCTTCAATTCCTTAGCTTTTTCAGCACGACTAATTTCTTGGTACAGCAACTCCAAGTTACTGACACCCTGTTTCTTTTCGACGAATGTGTCGAAGCTGCGATAGAGCGCATGAACGCCAACAGCAGCCAATACTTGGCAAGCGCGCTCCTCCTCTCGTAAACTTACATAAATACGTCTCAGTCGTTCATACATGATCATACCAACACAAGTAAGAACCTCCTCCTGCGCAATTTCCAATGTTTTAGCATGCCTTTCGCGTAACTTTGAATAACTACCATTAACTTCCGGTTCTGCGCGTTTAATTAACGCATCAAGAAAGTCAATCTTATTCGTAGTAACATGTATGTGTTTATCAGTGACACACTTTCTTATGTTTCCATACAGAACAGGCGCGAAGCCCTTCTCCTTGGTAGTAACATCACCTACGAGAATTTTATAAGCCTTTTCGATCTAGAGAAATTGGAAAGAAGGTAATCGGGTATGCCAAAGTTGTAATACTCTTCACGTTTTTGCCTGCTCCTAAAATTGAGCATATGGAAATGTTGCATTATTGATTTGATTTATGCTTGGGTAGAATCTGTATTCATACTGCTTTTCAACATTAAGGCCTAAATATTTGAATGGTAACTATTCGATCCAGTAATCCTAGGACCTCGGAATTTACGTTTTGTGAATATGGATCAAAGACTACAAGTCTTCAAGTTCAAATTTTAGTTTGACAATTCAAACACAAATTTTTTCTAATAAGAAACACAAATATATAGAGTCTGGTAAAAAGCATATCGTGCTGCTCCCTAGAAGATTACATACATACAGACGGACGCTGGCTAATCAACTCGTCTCGTCGAGCTGAGCAAAAATATGTATATTTTATGGGGTCTCCTATGTGTTACAAACTTTATGAGAAACTTCTAAAACTATACATTGCGTGAAGAGTATGATGAAGCGAAAATAAAAGCATTTATTGCTTACCTTTGTGCGACAACCTGTGCAGAACTTGTGCTTTTTAAGATAGTTGTCGAGCACTTCGTGCAGTTCCTTTGTTTCAATGACAGTCATTTCATCACGACAGTTATTCTTCATTGCTGACCATACTTCCCGCCAAGTTTCAGAGAAGGGCTTTGCACGAAAAGCATCAAGAGAATGCAATACACAACGTGTCTTGTTGCGAAGTTTATTGTCAAGCAAATTATTGAGTACATCGTGGTGCCGATAGAGAATGGTTCCAAGTGCTTGTGGTGTTTTCAATTTTTCCTCTGTAATACTTAATATACACGATGGCCTTAATTCAAGTGGATCTAATGTAGGATGCCCGGATAAAGTTAGCTGATGGAACAAATGTTCCACACGACGACGACAACCAACACATTGTACACACTGATTAAGTACGGCTAAAAATTCCGTGCGATCGATTTCCAGGGATTTGCGTCTTTCCTCATCTGTGAGCAAATTGAATTTACGACTAAATTCTTCAAGATCACGGCCCCGTATTTGCGGGCTATCAATACATAGACCTTTACTATTTAGATCCATGAGCATCTAAAAAATTTAGTGTTTACTTTTTTTAACATTTTATTTCAAATTAACACAAGAGCGACCTCACCACAACCCACAATTTTTACTAGCATGCTTTATTCTAAAGACAAATACCGTACAATTGTACAAGGATTATGCTGTTCATTTTTCGACGATTCAGAAACTAAAATCTTTTTACACAATTTCGAAGCTGTTATTATACTAGAAAAACAATTTTGGATAACACTTCAAATGACTATATAAGTATATTTCAAGTGTGGATATTTTGTTTTTAGAAACGAATTGTACTCGTACACATATTAAGTCGTACACGTAGTACCGAATACATACTGAATAGTGTGCTGTAAAGTATGTGTATGAGCGAGCAATGGTACCGTGAAGTATATGTATAAGCGAGTAGTGGTGCGTATTGTACATTATACCCCTGCAGAGTGAAAAAAATGAGTCATCAATAGACTGCACAACTCTGACGAAATATTTTCACCCTTGACTGGCTCAAAGGTTAGTGCTGACATCCTAAGAGTCGCGGGTACGCTTCCTGCTCAAGGCAACTTTGGTCATGCACATTTCTTGTCCTCCTTTCCTTCCAACTAACCACCGCACGGAAGGCTTCTGACGCTGTTGCTCATATTAAATACTTGGTTTTAATTTGTCATTATAATCTTAGTCCTCGACTAACTCTCGAAGAAATTATAAATTACTCTTGGTCATTTTTCCAATCGCTTTGTACCCGCTTCACTTGTTTCATACAACTAAACTCACTTCAATCCTTAAGTTTTGAGTGCACCCATACTTCACTGTGTGTACGTGTAAACGAACAATCATTTACAGTGACTGACAATACACATGGTAGTATTCTTTTAAAGTAAAGTAGTGCAAATGGATTGGTGTAGGTCTCTCTCATAAACATAAATTAATACATACTTATGTGTGTTGAATTAAATTCATTACGATTTTCTTTACGTTCACATAAATTGGTGTACAAAAGAATTCTTTTAAATACTTTTTAATTGGCTATATTTATTTTTACATTCACAATTACTAGAAATTAACTTACCAGTATTTTGTCTCCTGCACCCAAAGGTAAATGTCTTCGGCCGATCACATAATTGTCAGTATTGTAATATACTCGAGTGAGTCTTGCCATTACTTGATGTAAACTTTTTAAAATCAATTCCAACTTATACTTAATATTACTTTTAGTATCCTTTAAGCTGGAAGTTAAAGAGAAGTTTGTTAAATTGGTTAGATCATATGTAAAATACAACACAGTTTACCACAATCAAACACGTAGAGCGTGAATTACGGTCGCCATTACAATTTAAAGAAATCGGCCAGACTATTCACCAATTCCCCGAAATGACACACAGAACTAGGCAACTGTCAAATCCAGAATCATAGGTGCCCATATACGGAACTTCTGACTCAAATCACAAATGTGACAGGTCCCGCACATCGTGATTCATGAATCAATTTGGTATATGCGAATTCATGGTAAGCACACGCACGATAACGATTTTTCGTAGTGAGAATTTGTCATCACGATACACACACGATACGATAATGTCATTCTCTAATTTGACGTCACATTTAGGGCAGTGTATTAAACGCTGAAATGCACTTAATGTTGTGAAGTCTGGTCGTTTCATATTTATACTCTTCACGGAAGTGAATAATATTATAAGTGTGTCATGAAGTTTGTAACTGGCAGAAGGAGACAAAAAACAACCACATAAAGTATATATATTCTTGATCAGCTCGAATAGACGAACCTCCCATAGAAACCACCCATCTAAATACTACAATGAAACATTCACTTCGTCCCGTGAAGTGTATTTCATCTTCCGTTACAAAATGAATTAACTAAATAAAGAAGAACAAAATGTCGACAAATACACAAATTTATTTTTTCTCTCAGCAAGTAAAGAACCTCACGTTATCTTGAACAAAAAAAAACTAACAAACAAAAGTAGCAAATAAGAATAAGAAAAAAAAAAAAATATTGAAGCTTAATTAAAGCTTAATCTTATCGAAAGCTTTATGTGAGCGAGACTTAACATAATACAGCTTAGACTACGAATATAAAAACAATAGAAAAACGAAAACATAAACAAAACAGCGTTCCTAAACATACCGTCCCACTTGAACGATTGTTCAGCACAATAGTAACACAGCAAGCTTTGCAACTGGGCGTTTAAAAATTCGTTGCGCAGTTTTAATTGATACAACTCGAACCTTGCTGTCGTCACCTGGAAACACTTCTTCAATACGTCCAATTAACCATCGGAATAGTGGTAGGTTCGGTTCCTTCAAAACAACAAGAGTACCAGGAGTTACATTTGAGGAATCAGTTTTTCATTTTGGCTGATGTTGCAGAGAAGTAAGGTATTCCATGTGCCAACGTTTCCAATAACCTTGTACTTTCGCTTATATCTGTTTCCAGCGCAGCAGTCAATTTGGATTCGTGTCTAATAATGATGGCTCGGGTATAGTAGGGTATATAGGTTCAACGGGTCCAGTGGATCGTCTCCTGCGGCACAGATGGGCCGAGAGTTCAACACAGCACTGATTTGATTGGATATTCCTCAAATGTCAATACGTTACTGCCAATAACGCGACGAATGTGTAATTTTATAGATTTCACACCAGCTTCCCAAATACCGCCAAAAGGGAAAAGAAAGTGGTATGAAGTGCCATGTAATACCTTCTGCTGCTTATATATTTATATATATGTCTCCATCCTTTCCTGCTTTAATGCCAGTATTAGTCGATAAATCACTCACCATTTCGGTATGAATAGCTCTAGTTGCTGTGTTTAGGATTTCGTTCCTTGGTCTCTTTTATAGTAAATGGACCCACATAGTCGAGGCCGCAATGAAGAAAAACCCGATTTGATTGAACTCGTGGTGAAAGCAACATGAAAAAATGTTTTCATCAGCGAATTCTGCTTTTTGAACAATGCCTTGAATTGAGGATCTGGCCATTTTCAGTTCACATGATGTTAAAAATGACGATTGTTGCGCATAGTTATGGTATAAGCGACAGATGTTAATAAAACGCAGACAGAAGGCTACGGTTCTTATCAGTCGAGTCCCAGATGATAGTCTGTCAATCAGTTCCACAAACCCGTTTGTTTCCGACGTTGCGATGTGTACACTCAAAATAGAAGCGTCTGAAGGGTTTACTCCGTCTAATTTCGATTCAGGCCAAAAGCGTTGTGATTGTGATAGCCTACGAGGTCATGACCATCAAAGGTCATGTGTTATAAGATTTGATGCAGAAAATCCGCGCGAAGCACAATCTGCCGAGTTATCTTGCGAGCGCACGTGATGCCAAACATTTCTGGCGCAAGTGTCAAGAATCTCAGCTGTTCTGTTGCAAACAAAAGTTGTCCATTTTTCGGCTATATACAACCGCAGCGCAGGCAATTGCTGATGCGTCAGCGAAACCATGTAGTTCTATTGGTTGCGTAGAACAAGCAATGTATCGCGGGACTCGAATCCTTACTAACTGAGGTAGAAATTGCATATAGATATGCCACCGATTACATAATGCTTCAGGAAATTCGTCGCCCCAATTTAGAGTATGACACCAGGTTTCCTGAAATATCGCCTTAAGCTGGATTACGAATGGAAAAAGTGCAATATCGTTCGGTGATTCGTCTCTGGTGTCCTTGGCACTGTTTAAGCGCAATCCGGCGGAGTTCTTGCGTCGTTTCATGACCGTCGACGAAATATGGATTCACTGGTACACACTAGAGTCGAATCACCGAACGATATTGTTCTATTTATTTTTGTAAAACTGACCGACACGCTCGCTTTCAAAGGCTATCAAAACAAAACTAATGAAGGGAATTGACTGAAACTTTGACAGTAGGCTACTAAAAGAATGTACTGCACGACGGTAACACTCTTTTGTAAAAGCAACGCCATCGGGCGATGAGGCTAAGTACTTGTTGATTGACCCTCGTATAGTTGGAGAAACAATTCCCAATTGATCAAAAACTTTCGACAATTCTGAAAGTATAATTCGTTTAGTTGGTGCTTTGTCAAGGGGTCATACATTGAATTTTAATAATAATTCGTCAGTGGCTGGGTTCCAACTTAACCCAAGTATTTTTTGCAATTCAGCGTGATATATATTATTAATATCTACTGAGTTATGTTCGCGAACATCCACCGGCAAGGAGTCTTGCAACAGCCAGCAATTTGAACACCGTTTCCTCATATTGAACTTTGCTTTCGACAATAGATCTAGATAATTTCATCTTTAAGTTCTATGAGTTCTTCTCTTGAATTGCAACCAGAAGCGATGTCACCAACGTCTGTGTCGTTAGTCAAAACTTTTACTGCTGCTTTGTGAGTGTCTTTATAATCACGTGCAAGTTGTTACAGAACACGAACTGCTAGGAATGGTGACGGAGATAAACCATAAGTCACTGTCATCAAGCGATAATACTGCAGCCATAAGTGTTCATCTGGTCGCCAATCAAATTACACGCGGCATTTGGTTGAGGTGCTGTCATTCTTAAATACTGCGTGATGTGCATTCTGAATCATCAATGTCCACTTCGTTGTGAGCTATTACTTGCATGTGTCGGAGCTGTAAGTATTCTACCATAAATTGTACATATTGTTGTTTTACATTTGGATCCCTGTTAAATTGTCGTTCTAGGCTGTAAATCTTTGAGTTGCTTGCTTTAACGTAGCATCAATAGGCACGGTCTTTTCTTTAAATAGATATTGCAAAAAATACGTACCTGCTTTATCTCTGGTATGAGTATTAAGGAAGTGACTTTCAGCATGTTCTGACGCATTGATTGTCGTAGTGTTGGGTTGAACAGATTCTATCCATAAAGGTGCGTATCAGAGTATCCGTAGTTTGTCACCGAATTGTAACCGCTCGCCTCTGTAGATATTCCAAAGCTGATCCAACCCAACGATGATATCAACTGATCCTGGTACATTAAAGGAAGGATCTGCTAATCTTAATCGTTTTAGTTTGTATGGTTAGATACACAAGATTACAAATTGATATGAACTCGTCCACGAGTAACTCCAACATTGTTAACAGAGAATACTGAATCGCGAGCATGATTCAGTTATGAATAATTTCGTAGAACCGGAATCGAGAATCATACGGCATTTCAACAGCTTGCCATGAGCGTCCACTATGTTTGCAACGATTGTTGGAAATAACGTATAATACTTAAAGTAGCGTATGACGAAAAATTATTGAGTGCGGCTGGAAGTGACTCTCCCTCAAATGATGACGATTATATACTGCAATTCAAATTGTGATTGGCAGTTAAAGTACTTAACGGAAGCGGCTTGTCTCTTATGAAGGCGGGTATGGAGTTTGCCCTTACACTTTCGACAATGGTATGTTGAATAGCATTGATTTGCTCTATGGGTATCACTTAAGAAGTAATATCATAAATTGTGTTCTTGTGATACCTTTCTGCGAACTTCAACATCCAATGCCTTGAAAGCCCTACATGTGAGCATGGCATGTGCCGAGTTCTCTGCCCAAGCCTGTCTGGTTTCTTCATCCAACTTTTTTACTAATATGTACATTAAGAACGAATCACGACTTGTGCAATTGAGTGCCGTCAATCCCCTCAACATTTTGTCAGCTCTGTCATGTATCTTCCGCAGAACGGTTACATTTAATGTGTTCGCTTACGGCAGACTTAAAAAATTTTGCACGAAAGATCGAATGATCAGTGGCTTTTTATCATACCTTTGCCAAAGACGTTCCCTAAGGATAATTGTCGCTAGTGATTTGAATATGTCTTATAAGGTTCAATGTGTCTCCAGTTAAATATGTTTATATGTTTCTTTTTGTTTTTCTTTTTTTGTATTTATTGAATCTCCTATATATATGAATAGGACTAACAATAAGGTTTCAACTCTTAACAACTAATACAAGTGTGTCCTTCCTACAATGAAGAGGAAGGGGTTCACTTAGCACTACGAGCCTCTAAGTAAGCAAAAGGGCAGCACCATAGTTACGAATCAGGCGAGGTGAGTTCCTTGTGTCGCACTAGATTTCCCATGTAAATAGCTTTGCGCTTGGAACATTCTTCTTTTACAGGTGGTACTTCCAGGTCTTTGTGAATGTCTTCATTCCTGATATACCATGGAGCTCCCATGATTGTTCTAAGTATCTTCGATTGTGCTCTTTGTATAACTTCAATATTACTCGCGCTCGCGAGTACCATAAGTCCAAATTGGATCAATAACAGAGTTATACAGCATAACCTTGTGCTCAAGTCTCAGTCCAGATTTACAATTGATTAGCCAGTGAAGACTTTGAGCCCTTAGTTTCATATATGTCTATTTAGCTTGTATATGCTTCGGCCAGGTAAGCCGTCTGTCCAGATGAACGCCAAGATAAGTCACCTCTTGGGTTTGAGGATTTGTAACACTATTTAACGTTACTGGAGAACAAGTCCATAGGTTCAATGTAAATGTAGTGTGCTTACATTTCCCCTCATTGACTTTAATTCTCCAGTTGGATAACCACTCCTGCAGGCTTTTAAGATGAGCATCCAAGCCTGCAGAAGCTTTAACTGGGCAACGCTAGCGGCTAATTACGGCAGTGTCATCAGCAAAAGTGGAAGTAACAATTTGTCGGCAGCATAATATGTATAGAGCTGGTCCCAAGACACTACCTTGCGGAGCTCCTGATTTTATCATAAATTCATTTGTAATGAAAATTTTCTGTCTTACTACAAACACTCGATTTGTAATGTAGGATTGCAGAACTCTATGCAGATTTTGGGGTGGCATACATTTAATTATGTAAATCAAACCCTCATGCCATACTCGATCAAACGCTACTGCTACATCAAGAAATACTACTGAGCAATATTCTCGTTGTTCACGGGCAGTTGTTATTTCCGAAGTTGACTTGCTCAATCGTTCCATGTTTTGCTCGAAAAACAAATTGATGATCTGAGATTGTAGTATTTGTTTGTAAATGGTGATTGAGTTTGACTTTAGGAACCTTCTCAAATAGCTTAGACAGACAAGGAAGCAGACTTATAGGTCTATATGAAGAAGGACATGTCCTATCCTTCCCGAGCTTTGGAACCATTATGATAACCGATTTCTTCCATTGCTTTGGAAAGTATTCCATTCGAAGGATAGCATTGAAAAGACACGAGAGAAATACTATAGCTGCGTTTGGAAGTTCAGTTATCATTTTTGGCACGATACTATCAAAATCAGCAGATTTTTTTAACCATCGTTGAGTTCCTAGAATAGATTCAAGTTCACTTGCTGAATTTGTGATTGTCTGGTGAGGAAACACAAATTTTTTTGTAGGTAGATTAGGTTGAAATACGTGCTTCAAATGGTTGGCAATCTCTTCTCAATCATCATATAGAAGCAACCAGTTCTTCAATTTCCCTATTTGAGAGAGATTATCTGCTGATCTTGTGAGCAACAATCGCAGGCGTTGATACCTCAGCTGCAGTTATCAATATGACACATAAATCATTAACAGATTTGTAGATATCACTTTCAGAGTTGGAGGACAAATACAGCAGATAACGTCAGATTACCATGATGCATTTGCAACCGGACCGAAGTTGCATGTAGATAACTAGATGAGTGTTTCTCTAGAGTCTGGTGTTTAGTATAATGCTTCCTTATAATAATGCATGTACCACCATGAGCCTTTCCACCCGGATGATTAGTTGTATAAACTAAGTAGTCTGGTATAAAGAAGTTGTTTTTACTAGTCAAGCGAGTCTCACAGACTAACATCACATCTACACTGTTGTCCTCTAGATACTTCATCAACTCTAGTTTGTGCTGTGAAACGCCATTTGCGTTCCAGTGAGTTATTTTTAAATGAGCCATTATGGGGAATTTAACTTATACATAATTTTCATTTGGATTTTCTTCATCTCGTGAAAAGAGTTTTACATCATTAAGATTGTTTGATTCAGGGTCTGTAATAAATTTACCAACATAGTTTCACTAGAATTTTGTGGTTGCAACACTGGTCATTACAAGCATTTTGAGTTGGGGTGGTTTGTGAAATTCGTTCATTATGTTGAGACATTGGAGCCTTAGGCTTCACAATCTTTTTACGCAGTTTGTTGTAGAGCGCATAAGCGCAGTGTGCCTGCATACGACACATGTGAAGTTAAAGGAATATTAGGTGGTGAGCACATAACCGTCATTGATTCGATACGGAAAAAGGTTCTTCAACTCCTTATATACAGGACTACCTCTATAATCGGCTGTATGATTGCAGAATTATCGCAACTTAGTTTACAGGTTGCGGTTTCATGCAAGTCTCCACAAGCTACGCATACTGATCGAAGGGTGCAATAAGATTTTGTGTGGCCACATTCCTGGCAATTTGTGCATTGCACAGGATTTATTCGTTTGTAGGGCCACAGTTACCCTACAATGAACTAAGTACTTAAGGTTGTATGTGGGATGCACTTTATTTTTCTTTAAATGCTGCAACTTTGGGGCCAATTCAATTTTGTACAATAGCTATGGTTTTTTATTATTATTAAAAATATTGATCACTACTTTTTCTTCCAGTGCACTCTTAATATCGCTACAATCAACAGATGGTACAATGCCTTACTACTACTTTTGAGCTGATAGGTATAATATGTTCTTAGATAATGAAATTATTGCGTAGTTGTGAGGTTAGTTTTCGCCGCGATTGCGTCAGAAAACAGATCATAAAGGACGGGTAATCTTCATAGTTACCCGAGAATAAAGGGATTTTGATTATCTCATAATGAACCTTAGTGTTCATCGATGCACTTTGAAATGTCTCCAGAAACTCCGGCTGTTGTGAGATAATGATTGTGATGGAGTTGTCCTTTTCCTCAGCTTGACTATCCGCTTCACAGCCTTTTAAAGCAATAGTCAACGCTGCATGGGCTATGAGGTATTTCTCCTCATACTCTGCCATATCAACGGACGGATCGACAAAGTCTTCAACATCACTGTTTTCGAAGAGTATTTTACTGCATTCTACAAGCTCCTTGTAGCTTTCTTCCAGCTTGGTCAAGCAATTTCGCTGTAAAGGTTCTGAAGTTGCTCTTCCATCGAGAGTTTTTGACGCGTCATAGGTGCAAGTTATGTTAGCCTTTGAATAGCCACGTTTCTTTGATAACACCGTGTGTGGAGAATTGAGAATTCACTTTGTTTGGCGCACCAATTTTAATATTCCTTGAGTATCTGCTCGAAGGACCAAAATGTTACAAAATGAATTAACTAAATATAGAACAAACTCCAAAGTCGACTTTGGACTGTATACACGAATTTATTTTTTCTCGCAGCAAGTAAAGAACCTCACGTGATCTTGAATAAAAAAGAACTAACAAGCAATCACGTGATCTTAACCAAAACTTAAAACGAACAGAACAAAAGTAGCAATCAAGAATCAAAAAGAAAATAATAGCTGAATTAAAGCTTTATGTGAGCGAGACCGAAGATATTGCAGCTTAGACTACGAATATAAAAACAAAGGAAAATCGAAAATGTAAATAAAAGAGCGTTCCTAAACATTTTGCACATAATTAGATCATCGACATTCAACTGTGCGTTTCTCGTTCTGTTTTCTTTGTACATTCGCTTGTTTTTGTACAACACACAAGCTGTTTGCTGCATGTTGTTATTCTAAACATTTTTATACACACAAACTGCATGTTGTTGTTGTAGAAATCTCTTTTTTGAGACTTTCCCGGTGGATTTTCCAAAAATTTTATTATTTGTTGGGGATATGATAATAGAAATACTAGTGCAGCTCATGAAATACAGAAAACGCTAAAATTTGACGATTTGTGTCACTCAAATTTTTAGTATACATTTTTGCCCAACGCCACTAAAGAAGTTTTGCTTCAAAAATAAAAATAAAAATTTTCTTTGTTTTTGCTGACATTTTTCTTTGGTGCACGAGTGACTTAGCGGTTCTTTCTTACCGCATTTACTATGAAGAAAAGCTAAGCTAAGCTAGTTGACATGGCTGCCAATCGGTGCATACAAAGTACTATGCAAAATATTTTGCAGATAAAGAATAAAATAATGCAAAAATGAAATGAAATGAATCGCCATAGGGCTACTTGAAGGAGCCTCACCACTCTGCTACACAGGTGCAGGAAGAAATAATAGTGCATTAACTTGCACGTTATTTAAATTTCTGTTTTTTTTTTTGTACTTTCACGGCGTTAGAAAATAAGTAAAAAAAAAAATGTATAAAATAAAATTTTCATTGTAATTATGTAAAAAGCAAAAAAAATTTTCGAAGATTGAAATTTAAAAAAAAAAATCCTTTTAACATTAAAATAGATCATACAAATGAGTAAACTTGATATAAGTAAAATAGATTATATTGTAAACCAGTTTGATTTTTGCATAATGTAAGCCATTTGTATGCAATAAGTATTTCCCTTTAACTAAATTGAAAAAAAAGCATATAAACAAAAAAAACATTTAGTATTCAAGTAATTAATTTTGATCATGGGATTAAAAAAAAAAAAAAAAATTACAAAATATATACGAAAAATTGGTATACCTATATTGCAACATTATGACTTCCTAATCAACACCCTTTTATGACTTTAAACTTTAACGAAAACCATTTAGAAAAGCAAAGACAATTTGAGTCACAAAAAAAAACAAAAAAAAAAAAACCAAATAAAAACAAAATTCTCTTTAATAACAGCATAAAATTTTAAAATGGGGTCAAAAGATTTCAAGCATTCTAAGAACTTTAAAAAGGATGATATGATGATGAAAGCAAATAAGCTGTGTGTGTTTGAAATCTAAATTCCACTAAACAGCCAATTGTAAACGTTATAACCCAATTTGAGTTTCACTCACACCCCTCCTGCCATCTCTACAATCGAATTTTTTTCATAATCATAACAAATTATTTCTAAAAATGACAAACACAAAGCAACATTAAACACTATTTACAACAAATTGTCGAAAAAAAAACTTCCTGAGTTTTCCAATTACGTATAAAAAAATTGTTATTAAATAAGAGAAAAGACAACTATGTAGCGGATGCGTTATCTAGAATAACCAAACATCTAATTATAAATATTAAAAGTCACTACAAGAAACCAAAGTAAACAGGAATAGAACAAGAAACTTTGCCAAGGCAAAATCTTAAAAATGTTTCTAAGCCCAACGTATATGAAATCATTAAAAATGATGATGTACGTATAACACCTACAAAATCTTTAATTAAACATGGAAGGAAAGATATAGCAAGCATTGACGTTAGCGACCTTTATGCTAATGGAATTCTCGACTTAGGTCAGTTTTTCCAAAGGCTTGAATCAGAAGCCGGTATATATGGTTAATAAGTACAACTAAATACAATATCATATAACATACTTTTACTATAAATAACTCGATAAATTATGTTATTTTTTTAAAACGGGGGGAGGTTATGTATCAATATGTAACACTCTGTTCCATATATAAACATTATACATTAACCATTTATGTCAGCGCACATTCCAATCCCATGGAAACATGATCAGTCACTTCAGTCATTGACTGACATAACGCACAAACCGTTTATGTCAGCACACATTCCAATCCCACGGACACATGATCAGCCACAGGCATTGACTATCATACAAGATTATGCTGCGCTTGCAGAAGATAACTAAAATACATTGCCATAAGCGCGTGTACACATACACACATATACATATTGCATAAACGCAATATAGCCTAGTATTCTTAGCTTATAAAAAGCAATGTAAAAATAAATAAAGAGGAGTATCAATGCAGACATGATCG
Source organism: Amiota minor (assembly GCA_037043295.1). Classification (NCBI taxonomy): domain Eukaryota; kingdom Metazoa; phylum Arthropoda; class Insecta; order Diptera; family Drosophilidae; genus Amiota; species Amiota minor. Next base: position 43,286 of record JBAMAW010002148.1, read on the forward strand.
GATACAGTGCTGTTATTTTTATTACATGGCGATCGTGACCGTGTTTTGTTATTTTTATTACAGTCCCCCAACTGTTTTTCAATATTTCTTCGGAAGGGAAAAGGTGGAACATCACTGCTCAACGTCTGTCTGCCTCATGTTCTGTGCGTCGCTTCATGAACTGCTTGTCAGTAGTTCTTTCCTATGCGTCAACAAACTTAAAATCAGTCCGAGACACCGAATGCCAAACGATTACTTTGCTCACGCAATCGTTCAGTGGCTTTGCCGCGTTCTAGTATACGGAGAGTACTAATTATGGCTGACAAACCAATTTTCACTGTTTGCCATTCGTCCAAAGATTGACACATATGTCGTACCAAATTTACGACTGTGACAGAAGGAGTCCTCCTCATGCTCAAAACGGTGCAGGTAGTGTTTAAAGACTCGCATACTTTCCGTGTAGACAGGAGGACCGCTTCCGTTTTTTCGGCTGTCAACTCCAGGTGAGCTTGATTAACCCAGGTCCGGACTTTGGCTGTAGCTATACTGCACAGGACTTGTATTCGCTCTATAGTTTTTCCCATGACCACTAGAGCGCTATCATCAGTATTTGTAGTATTTTACCCATGGTGTCAAGCATGCAAAGTGGCCTGTACGCGGATGGAAGGTCTGGTTGCTTGTTGGTTTTTAGCAACAAAACAAGCCTCTGTCTTTTCCATATGTTGGGAAAAATACCTTCAGCAAGGCATATGGAGTACACTCTCGCGAAGATAGCTGGATCCGTTTCCATCGCAGCCTTCAAAGTGAGGTTAGGGATGCCGACAGGCCCTGGAGCTTTCTTATCTCCCTGCTTACTCAGCGCATTAAAGAGCTCCGAAGTAGTAGTAACCTCAGGCACTTCTTCAACGTCTGCCAATGAGTTGGTGCACTCTACTGGGTCACGAGTGGGAAAGAGAGTGGTAACCACGTTAGCCATTAACTCTGGATCTGATGGCTGTGCAGACTTTGGCCCCTTTTCCGTACTCATCACTACCTTGTAGGCCATGGCCCAGGGGTCAATGTCGCAGCTATCTTATATCTGCCTGAAGCAGGTTCCCTTGCTTGATCGTATGGCTTTCTTTAGCAGATTCCGCAACGCCCGAAAAGCCTCGCGTTGCTGCTCCCAGTAAGGATGGGCTCTACTACGCTGCGCCTTTCTGCGAGCTTGGTTACAGCGCCTAAGATCAGCGATCTCGTCATTCCACCAGTAAGCAGCCCCTCGCAATGGCGTAAGCATTTTGCTGGGCATTGAGGCGTCACATGCTGAAGAGAAGCGCCTTGCAATGCTCTCTGCCATGTTATTTGCTTCATCGGTAACAGTTATCTTCCCAAATTTTGTAGGAAGAAGTCCCTATCATTAAGACGGTCCCTTAACCTTTGATTTTCGCAAAGGATAACTACCTTCCACTTCCACTAACGTCACCTTGATTAAAATTGCACGATGATCGCTGTTCATGTAGAAACTGCCTATGTTCCATGTCGTGTGGGGTGCAGTTGCACGAATGTAAGATCAATGGCCGAATTTCTACCTCCAGCTTCGAATGTTGACTGGAGTTAAATGTTCAGCGTGGCTAGGCATTCCATGAGGACTCTGCCACTTTGATTTGTCGTTCTACTGCCCCACATAGTAGACCCAGCATAGAAGTCACCCGCAATGATTGTCGGTGTCCTTGTCTTTGCAATTTGCAAGTCTTGGGCTGCCACGCAGTGGTTACGATTAAGTTGGAAATTTTCATTGCCTTAAAACAATTGCCTGGAGAGGAGCAGGCTTACAACAGCTTTTATAAAATTGCCAGTGAAGATGCACGTGAACATAATAATTTTCCTATTGAGTTTTTGAATACTGTATTAGTTAGTAGTCTGCCTCCCCATAAATTGATTTTAAAAGGAAACTGTATTGTATTATTAATACGGAATTTAAATACATGCTGGTAAAACGAATACACCGAAACTCAATAGATTGCGAGGTGTTAAAAGGTGTAGCTCATAATATTCGAATTTTAATTACCCGTATTCATTAGACTTATTCGGGAACCCTTTTACCGTTCAAATTTCAAAGAACTCAATTTCCAGGTCAAACGTTTCAAAAAGTTGGAATTTTGTTGAGACAGCCTGTGTTTAGTCGTGGACTATGTTGCTGCCAGTAGAGTTCGATCATTATTAGAGTTATTATTATTATCATGCAATGCATTGTGATTTTATATTTTTGAGACATCAGATCTGGACCATTTATCACGTGATAGTAGAGTTTTCACAAAGAACATTATTTACAGGAAAGTTATTAGCATGTAAAAAACTAGAATGCGGGGTTCCACTAGTTAAAGTAATTTGGCTATATGCCACTCATGTGATCTTAATATGTTTGAAAAAAATGTACCTAATTAATTTTCTAGTAATGTGTGTACATGCAGTAATTATCATTGACAAAAAAAAAGGAAGGAGAAATACATGGAAGCAGATTTATAGGTGATTTTATATTTTTGAGACATCAGATCTGGACCATTTATCACGTGATAGTAGAGTTTTCACAAAGAACATTATTTACAGGAAAGTTATTAGCATGTAAAAAACTAGAATGCGGGGTTCCACTAGTTAAAGTAATTTGGCTATATGCCACTCATGTGATCTTAATATGTTTGAAAAAAATGTACCTAATTAATTTTCTAGTAATGTGTGTACATGCAGTAATTATCATTGACAAAAAAAAAAGGAAGGAGAAAGACATGGAAGCAGATTTATAGGTATATATGAATAAGGACGTGTACTATCCTTCCCGAGCGTTGAAACCATTATAATAACCGATTTCTTCCATTGCTTTGGAAAGTATCCCATTCGAAGGATAGCATTGAAAAGACATGAGAGAAAACTACTGCTGCGTTTGGAAGTTCAGTTATCAATTTTGGCACGATTCTATCATAACCAGCAGATTTTTTGGGCTTCCGTTGAGTCCTTATAATAGATTCAATTTCACTTGAGCTTGTTTTTAATGGAGACATATATACTGAATTTGTGATTGTCTGGTGAGGAAGCACATATTTGTTAGTAGGTAGATTAGGTTGAAATACGTGCTTCAGATGGTTGGCAAATACATTAGCCTTCTCTTCATCAGACCGAGCCCAACTTCCGTTTCTGTCTCTAATAAGTGAATCCAGTTCCACAGGAGTGTATACCGATTTTTCTGCTTTCCAAAGTGAAAATGTAGTGCTTGTGGGTGACAGATTGTAGATATGGCGCCTTTGTACCTCGAGCTGGTCGCTTAAAAGTGTTTTGGCTGGTTTTTTTGTTGAATTTTTTAACCTTTGTTTAACGGTAGGATATCTGTCTAGCTTGTTTTTGCAATTTAAAAGAGTGCTGTAAAGTTGCTGACCTTTTGGATTTACTAAACGAGAACTCCAATAAGGTTGTTTAGCATTGTAGTCACCGGCCGCCAAAAATCATACTCCAAGGCTATCAAAGAAATTTTTAAACAAATCTGCAGATATTGAAAATCGTGGAGGGCAATATACAGTAGATGACGTCAGAACATAAGAGTTAGAAAATATTATTATTAATATTATATTCCACATCTGAAAATGGTAGATAATGGTTATAACCACTTCCACTATTCATTGCGTGAATTTTTTGTGTTTGGAACCACCTGCTCGGAACTTCGGCGCATTTTCCAAAACTCTTTGACGTAATCTTTTGACTGGTACTCCATCACATCTTGATGTCGTTACTTCTAGTAGTTACATAATATAAATTACAGAAATATTTTCTTGGTTTCTAGTTTGACTATACTGAAAACTGTATTATTCATACATTGCAAAATTTTTAGGCACAGACGACACTTAACATGAGTGAAATTAAGTGGCGTCACTAGTGGTCGATTGTTCGATTCTTTGAGTGAATAACCGGTTTTAACGATTAATCAAAAGAAAATTTTCAGTACACTTAAACCGTTTCTGAAAAAAAATAAGCGGTTATTAACCAATTTCCGGTTAATCGTACCATCACTACAGTGGCCAAGAAATGTACATATGTTAGTCGTTCGAAAATTTACGCTTCATTAATAGCGCTTCGTTCATGAATAAAATCGAAATCGCACACGCTCACGTAAAAAAAAACCTTTTTTTTAAGCTACGTGCATTATGAGCAAAGCACTATGAACCAAAACGCACTTGCCACAAACGAGGGCGAGCGCGTGTTATATTTTTGCGTATATTTTTGCGAATATTTTTACGTATAGTTTTCAAGAGAGTGTATATCTCTTGATGTCGAAGAGATTTATTCCGATTCAATTAAACACACAAGTTGTTGGGAGAATATCTTTATTTACTACATACAAGTTTATAGAGTTATACATTTATAATTCATATTTTCTTTATTTACAATATTACAGTATAAAGTTGATTGATACAAAGGTATTATTATCTTTAATTATAAAGTTGATTGGTATAAAGGTATGTATAAAGTTGGTTGTTACAAAGGTTTTATATAGTTTAGTTCTGTTGCTTAGATCACAACCGCTTTATACGAACTCATCAACAAAACAAAACTCCTTCTGATGTAATTCTGATGCTTTTATAGTGATCCTTTGCACAGAATTAACTGGGGCCTCGCAGAGACACAGAGAAGCCCCGCTCTGACACAGGGAGACAGACAGGCCCCGCTCTGATAAAGTAAAACAGACAGGCCCCGTTTTGACTTTAACAATTGTTACTTTTTAGCGATCCGGACTCAAAGGGTACCAAAAGGACCCGTAATGCAGAGACATCGTTGTCCGTCCGCCCTCGGGACATATCTTATGAACCGTAATAGCTAGAGAGTTGAAATTTTCACAGAATGTGTAGTTCTATCCGGGCATCAACAACAAATACTAAAAATGGATATATTTTCATAAATTTAAAGGGGCACCATACAAGAAACATTTTGGTTTGTATGGCAGCTATACGATGCAGTAATCCCACGATCTTGAAATCATACAACTCACCATTAAAATTCAGGTTCTTATTAGAAAACCTTTTTTGTTTTTTCACTATCGAACTGAAATTTAGACACTATAAGTTCTTGACATAGGCGCTACACATCTGTTGGAATCAACCAAGTAGGAGGGGTACCTTTCATACAACTCACCATTAAAATTCTGGTTCTTTTTCGAAAAACTTTTTTTTTTGGACTATTGAACTGAAAATTAGATACTATAAGTTTCTAATATAGGCGTTTTAAGTTTATTTTGTTTTGTGTTACTATAAACAAACTGTTAAATGTACAGATTGTTTTTGTTACTCGCGAGTAAGTATTTTGGCATCGCTGACTCTGCTGAACGCGCCTAATGTCTCTTAGCTTTATATACAAAATCTGATAAGTCAATTCCAACCTTTTATTGCCTTTTTGCAGTGGGGCATGTACTGCTTTATTTTGTAAGCAAGAAGGAAAATGACGAAATTGTGTTTGTTATTGTAATAAAAAAATTGCGCGTTTGCCATCGTACACGTGATAGAAGTGAAACTTCTTAAAAACAGACAGAGAGATTATCTCAAAGTCTGTCAGTCTGTCTATCCGTCTGTATATTGCTTTTGGTTTCTTTGGCGTGTCTAATTGTTGTTGTTGTGTTTACGTTTGCCGTCTGTCCCCTTTTCAACATAAATTAGATCATCAACGAGCTTCTGCGTGTTCCTCGTATTCTCTTCTCCGTATATTCGCTCGTTTTTGTACAACACACAAACTGTTTGTTTGTTTGTGATTATTATATTGTTGGAGATATGGCAATAGAAATACACATTCTATAAAAATTTGAAGTCTCTACCTAGTGCGGTTCATGAGATACAGATGATTCCAAAACGGGACGATTTGTATTTTTTCACTCAAATTTTCAGTATAAATTTTTGCCCAACGCTGCTAAAGAAGTTTGACTTCAAAAATCGATTTTGAACTGCTTACAGAGCGTAAGTGACTTTATAAGCAACTTTTCAAAACTGTTCGCTTGAAGAAGTCTTGTGTGTTGAAATTTTTCGTGTGGTAAGATTTCAGTATGTCACCCCTTAATTTGAAACAATCGTATGGTAGCCCTTTTGTTTCACCGATATAATGCGTCAAGTTCACTTCCTCCTGTGGTGGTTCAGAAATGTGAACATATTATCTAATGTCCTAAGCACAGAGAGCGTAAGCAATTTTAATATGCAAGCTGCTCATAAATGAACAACAACAACAGGGAATATAACGAAAATAAAAAGGTTGATTTGGTGAAACAAAAATTACTTTCAAGTTGCTTCCTCAGAGGAAGTTACTTTTGTTTTCTTTGTTTTTGTGTCGCATATACAGAAATCAGCTGATGTTGATGTCAGTTACAATAATTTCAAATTGTAATCGTTTTGTTAAAATTATATCAAACGACGTAGCTGGAATGAAACGGGCCATTTATTGAACTTTTTGCATACCCTAAAAACTGTTCTAAATCATGTATTTTCCAAAAATATTACATATGAAATTAGTATAACATGCGCGCAACATACCATGTATGTATAATCAGAACAACAACAGCTATTTTCCAGTAAGCGAAACAACAATATGAATGCAATGTGAAAAGGTTTCTGTAGGAAGCTAATTTTTCAGCACTGTAAAAAGGGCAATAGTTTTTTTATTTATGCTACTGTAATCTTAATTTTTTTGAATTATTGTGCAACCATTAAATTTGTTTATACTTTTTGATGGTGGTATTCTCATGCATAGTAGTGTTGGGTACGTATTGCTCACTTTGGAGAACATGTTCACTTGTTTTTTTTTTTTTTAGTGAGTCAATTCGCTTACATTGCTCACTCATGAATTGCACTTGCTCATGACAACAACACATACATATGTTCTAATTGATATAATAGCATGATTGATATATATATATAATCAATAATAATAATTATTAGCAAAATAACACATATTTTTTTTTTTTGTTTATATGGTTCGGTAAGAGAACTTTAACAAATTAACCTAACTTACATTTATGTATCAACATTAAAAAAAAATCACAGTACTAAAAATCCAGGTTTACTATATACTAAAAAACATAAAATAATAAAGTTAATTTTTATTCCCTCCTTCACTGGGAATTCTTTGATAAAAATGGAAGTTTCGTTTCCTTTTACACTAACCCTGAACAGAATAAAAATTATTATTTACGCTCTACGAATATTACTTAATATATACTTGATAATTCATGCCGACATATTATTATGCAAGAACATAAGGTTTGCCACGTTTTGTGGCTTTAATAGTGTTCGCCTTTTGCGTATAGTTTCCCCTACACTTGAAAATATGCGTTCGCATGGCACCGATGTGTATATATACAAGTGGTGAGTTGTATGATTTCAAGATCGTGGGATTACTGCATCGTATAGCTGCCATACAAACCAAAATGTTTCTTGTATGGTGCCCCTTTAAATTTATGAAAATATATCCATTTTTAGTATTTGTTGTTGATGCCCGGATAGAACTACACATTCTGTGAAAATTTCAACTCTCTAGCTATTACGGTTCATGAGATATGTCCCGAGGGCGGACGGACAACGATGTCTCTGCATTACGGGTCCTTTTGGTACCCTTTGA